>BSBM01000349.1:532500-1132500 GCA_027924585.1 Larix kaempferi | reverse complement strand
TGTACTCTATTTTCAAATAAGCACATGGCATAAGATCAAGGAAAGCTAGCGACTGCTAGCTTTCCTTCTATTATAAGCATTTACTTATAGGATAATAACACATACCTATGCTAGAAAGAAAGCTAGCAGTCGCTAGCTTTCCAATAGAAAAATCATGTCCATGGTGATTGGTGGTTGCTAGCTTATACCTTGAGCTTGTGCCATGTGCTCTATTTTGAAATAAGCACATGGCAAAAGATCAAGGAAAGCTAGCAACTGCTAGCTTTCTTTCTAGCATAAGCATTTCCTTCTAGCATTTTTGAGAAGGAAAACTTTTCTTTTTAATGAGTCTCTACTTGGGCTAGATGCAATGGATTTTTATTTATCTCTAAGTATTTAATATGTTTCCATAACACATGACCCTTATTATTCTTGTGCATGTGAATAAAAGACATGTAATAGAATATTGTTTGATAATGCTCATTATTTCATGTATTTTTAAAACAATTTAAACTTATAGTCGACTATTTATTATTGTTTTTAGAAGCTATGGACTCTGGTGCAATGACAATTCCAAGGAATAATTTGAAGAAAAAACGAATTGCAAGTGACACACAAACAACGTCTCCCCCATGTGGTATGGTGGTTTTAAATATTATTCTCTCATTTCTAAATGGTTAGACTAGAAGACTATATGGTAATATTTGTGATTTTGATTTCATTTTATTTATAGTAATAATTGCTTATTATTGTTTTTAGAAGCTGTCATCTCCAAAGCTAGTAAAATGCCACAATCAGCATTCAAAAAACAAAAGCGTCATTCAACTCAGATTATAAATTCAATAATGGGTTCTAATTTTGAAATGATTAAAAAGTTCAAAACATCTGCTACATATGAGTATGTCGAAGATTGGTATGTTGAGATTGAAAGTCCCATGAATATGTTTCCAGATATGTATCTATTTGGATCCATGGATGGAAATGATATACAAAGGCCAGGGATAATTGTTAGTTGCTATGCTCTCAATCATAGTCAGATCGATTTTCAAATGGAGGTAATTGAGGAAAATGAAGTGAAATTATTTTCTTGCCAAGTTGATTACACAAAATTTAGACCAGATTTGATTGATACTAATACAGAATTTCCAGAGTCAATAAAAAAGTCACAGTTTAAGTTGGACAGTTTTGAGAGCTTCAATGAATCTGGTCTAAAGAGTTGTGATGATCTTGTACAACGTATTACCAATGTTATGAAATATCCCTATGTGAGATGTAAGAAAACATCATCCGTGTTTCTTTATTTGCAACAAAGAGGTAAACTACTTGATAAAATACCAGATGATAAACTCGAGGCTCAATTGCTTGCTTTGAGAAGGGTATATTTAGCTGAGCTAGAACAGAGCATTAAAGAAAGTGAGTTCATGCCTACTATAGAGTTTGTAAAATCCCAAAAAGAAGACTCTCAGATAGAGAAGCTTGCTGACCAATGCGATGAAATCCATGAAAATTTTAAGGACAGTTATTTATTTTCAAGCTCTTTTACCATGAAGGTGGATGTTCGAAGATGTGTAGAAGCACCCAAGTTATATAAATTGAGATCACGGGATGATTTAAATGTTCGAGTATTAGTAAAATCATTCCTACAGAAATTTCAAGCATCATTGCCAGATGCTCTTCTGATTCCATTTGACACAAAAGAGTCTGATCCGATTGGAAACCCTGTGAAAATCATGAATGAAATGGATATAAATGCCAAGAACATCAATTTTTGGATAGTTGATGGGCAACACACCATTCAAGCAGCAAAAGAAATATTATCAAATCCTAAATTCAGTCTATCTGGGGAGGAAAAACAGAAGTACAAAGAACGTAATGCTCGATTCTTAGATCCATTAGTTGCTCCCAGTGTGGTGATTCATATTTGCTGCCAGTTAAATTCTGCAAACACAGTGTTCTTCAAAACACCATTCATTGATTTTGTGCGATCTGCAAGACAATTCCTAATTGCCACAAATAAATTAAACAAACAAAAATGTGGGAATTCTAAGATGGCTGAAGACAAGGTATGCAATTTTTTTTTTTTTGCACTTAGTTTATATTGTTATAACTAAATTCATGGCTATTTTATTTTTGATATCACATTCTTACTAATTTATATTTGTTTTTTTTAACAGGTTGATGATGAAATGTTGTGCTCTTTCTTTGATTGTCTACTAACAAACTTTGCTAAAAAAAAAGTCTTGTTATATCTTGATGATACTACTTGGGATAAATGGGAAGCTGTTTTTAATTGTTACAAACTAGGGACATTAATGTGTTCTCCAAACCAACCTAAGGATCCAAACTATAAGACAAATAGTCTGAATAGTTTGGTATCAAGTTCTTTCCGTCCCCTTCAGGGACTAACCGCTGAAATGTGCTCTGTAGTAGATAAACTATTGGATGGAATTGTCTGGTTTTCTATTCCAGTGAACCATCCAACCAATGCCATAAAAATGAAAGATTATTGTTCACAATTGAAAACCAAAAGAACAATTTTGGAGGCAATGGTAACATATTGCAAAAGTCATGATAAGAATCTGAATGATAAGATTCTTACAATATCCAATATTCTTGAGCATTATGGAATTACTGATATCATATTTGCCAACTTCTGTAAGACAATGGAAGGGTGTAAATATGTAAAAGGATCACGAAATACAAAAATAGAGTCCCTTTCTCCACAAGCCTGTGTGGTCCTTGATAGAATAATTGATGCATCGATAGATATATAGGAAATTGAGAATAGTTTTGAATTCGGTTGTCATTATGGGGGTCCTAGCCTCTTGTCAACACTTTTGCACTATTTTCCTTGTCAGTTTCAACCAATGTTATACACTGACTTTGTTGTGTTGGATACATTGGCTTTGAAAGATTAATCATTCCTTAAGGATCACTATATTGAATTGTTTCGATTTTTAATCGAAAAAAATGGGTTGAAAGATTTTACTATGATTATCTTAGTAGAAATTTGGTCTTGTAAGGATGTACGCCAAGCTCTGGAGATTGTTGTCAAGGACTCAAATTTCAACTATAAAATGGCTACCGGTCTTTATGAATATAAAGAACAAAATAACTATAGTTATGATATAGTTTTAACTATACATTTCTATAGTGAAGAGTCAAAAAGTTTAGAGGCCTCAAGATACTCTCACAGTTTTAGAGACATATCTGATGAAAAGGAGAGAGATTTTGAATTCTGGGAAGAATTATTGCAAATGCATCAACAACATAGTGATCTAAATTTGATTATTTCTCTTTATGCGGGGACAAATTTACAGCAGGCTTGCTGTACATATGGAAGAAGAATGGCATGTGTCGTAGAAAACGAGTTACAAAGGACTACCATGCTGACTAATCAAGAATCCTTCCAATTGCAAAAACCAATGTCTAATATATTGCTGTTGGAATATCTAGGTATTGTACTTGTTTTGTTCTTTCTCTAGTGATTCTTTGGATTCTATGCTATTTATAAATCTTGATTAACAATATGTTTACTATAACTACTAATGGCGGAAATTGCAAAGAAAACAACGACGACACTTTGCAACAAAGCAATGATCAACATAGTGTGCACAATGTCGAAGAAGTTTTCGAGATGCAAATACAAGACGAAGAAAATACCATACCAGGGACATAATTTATTTTGTTTCTTTTGTTGTATTGTACTTGTTTTGTTCTTTCTCTAGTGATTCTTTGGATTCTATGCCTATTTATTTAATGAATTTCATTCGTTGATACATTTTATAACATTTCATATGTTTATTACAGTGGAAAATGAGGAGAAAAAAGACAGTAATCAAGGGAATGTGACAGAAAGCCATAGTCAAGAACATGATATCATATCAGGTACTTCACATGTCTCTTATTTTCAATTAAACATAAAATATGTCTTATAAAAAAAAAATTGATTTAAAGAAGTATTATTGGTATTTGATTGAAGGTTTGTTATTTTGGCTCTAGGTTCTATGAAGACAATACAAGAGAAGTGTGGCTTATCAATAACTAGTACAAAAAATACTCAAAGTGAGTGTATTTCTTCAACAATTTTTTTTAATAATAATTTATGTAGCATGAATAAAATGAATTTACTATGATATCCATTATTGTTTTGCAACTATTATAAGTAAAAAGAAATTAGTTATTTTTGAATTGAATAACATTTTCTATCAGAGCGTTGATGGTGATGCATCACAAAAAGAATTTATCGAGAAAATGGGAAGGGCCGCAGATTACACGATAGAGAAAAAATCATTTTGGTTTCGTCCACATGCAAAAACATTTCTTGAAATGTGTTCCAGAAAAGAATCTCTTAACATTGCAATTTGGACGACATCTTTGAAACAAAACACAACAAGAGTTATGAAAAAGCTGGTTTCAGAAACATTACAAGCTAAATTTTTGTTTACATGGACTGCTTCAGATTGCAAACAACAAAAGGGAAAAAATGACATTGATAATTCAACACAAGTTATATACAAAAAACATCTGAAAAAAGTGTGGAGAATGTATTCTCAATATGATGCTACTAACACTATTCTAGTGGATTGTTCAATGGAGACAAAGAAAGAAAATCCCAAAGAAAATGTGATTATTGCCCCTTCGTTTGATGGAAAGAATGAGGATAAATGGTTGATCGCTGATCTGTGGATCTTATTGAATAAATTCTACAAGGCACCCGATGTTCGAGATATTTTGAAGAATCTTCAATGACTTTTAATAGTACATTAAGATGACTGTTATTCATTTCCTCTATAAACAAAATCTTGAAGTTTATAATATAAATTATTGGTCATTGTACATTTGATGACTTAATTCTACATGTGATGTGTTATTACTGTGTTTTATTTTATTATCAATTTAATGTCAATATTATTTCATAATACTCATATAAGGATTGTTGTTGTGTCATTATTATAAATTAACATATTATTATTTTGTTTATTTATATTGAGATATTGAGTTATAAAAAGTTAGTGATTTGAATAATAGTCTTATGTGTTTGCATAAAAATGTAGTATTCCATATTAATTAAATAATTGTATTAGGTTGTATGTATAAATTAACGTACAATTACTATGTTTGAGCAATTGCAATTTATTTATCAATTGCGTCTTAATTGATCATTATAACTCTTACAAATCAGTGATTTGAATGTTAGTTCAATGTTCTCATATGAAATTTTCTTATTTCTTAGAAATTAAAAAAATGGAAAATCATATCAGGTTGTATGTAAAAATTACCTATAATTAGCTTGTTTAATTGAAATTAAAAAAATTGTAAATCTAGGTGGTGTGTATAAATTAACATATAATTGGTTTGAATTGGACCATTGTAACTATATTTTTAAATTGTGATTTGAATTTCATTGCAATGTGCTTATATGAATTTTTCTTATAATTTCTTGAAAATTAAAATATCGTATGAGGTTGTATGTAAAAATGAACATATAAATAGTTTGCTTGATTTAAACTTAAAAACTGTAAATTTAGGTAGTATGTAGATATTAACATATAATTAGTTCAAATGAATTCGACTATTGTAATTATATTTTAAATTGTAGTTTATCTCATTACAATTCTTAAAAATTAGTGATTTGAGTAGTAGTTGAATGTGTTTGTATAAAAAAACTATTCCACGGAAATTACTTTTATTTTTTTCATTAAGTTGTTTGTTTGGGAGTGGAAATAAATTGGATATGTTTTGATGCCATTAAGCAATGAAGTTTTGAAGTGAAAATATGTTAATTTTATATATGTGGCAGCAATGCAGATGGGAGTTAATATCAGTGGAAGATCTTGTTGATCTTTGAAATGGAAGGAGTATTCTTCTCGTCCTATTCCGAAGATGAAACGAGTTGTCAAATTCAAAGAAAACCAGATTGGGAGCTTGGTGATAGATCCTACTTTTGTAGGCCTTTTCAATTAGAAGTATTAAAATACTGCCTAAAACATTATGATGTTGCGATATGGACATCAAACGTTACTAACAAGTACATTCGACAAGTACTTGAAAAATCAAATATTGATACAAGTGACTTTGAATTCATATGGGATAGGTCCCATTGTCACTTGCAAACAAAATCCAAATCATGTAGTATGATACAGTTTTATGAGAAAAGGCTAAGCGATGTGTGGTCCCAATATGGAAATAAGTACACAGAATCAAATGTATTGCTAATAGATACATCAAAGCCTACTTCTCAATTCCTTGGATATCGGTCAAACTGTATCTTAATAAAGGATTATATAGGACATGAACACGATACTTGGCTTGTGCAAGTTCTATTCCCCTTTTTAAAGACACTTCATCGTATCAAACAGAAACGCAACTACATTCGAATGTTCAATAGAACATTGAGTTCTTTGTATTAAGTGAAGATATTATTTTATGGAAATTTGTTGACGATTACATTGCAATATTTCAATACAAGTTGGACACATTTTTGGTGAATTAATTTGTATGATTTTATAACTTTTATAGATAGATGATAATTGACAATGATATATAAATACAATTATTAGTATTATTTATGATTGCTTTTAGATTGACAAGTTTTTGCATCATACAACACTTGATTTCCCCATTCAAAATATTTTCTAAATTTGTTCTCTTAAATCAACTATTTGTAATTTAAATCATCTCATAAAAGCCAACAAGGCATGCAAGAAACTCTCTTTAGTTTTATTTATCTATATGTATTAATACAAGTGCATTACAACACTTGATTTCTCTATTCAAAATATTTTTTAAATTACATACTCTTAAATCAATTATTTGTAATTTAAATCATCTCACAAAAGCCAACAAGGAATGAAGTTCTCTTTAGTTTTATTGATCTATATGCATTAATACAAGTGACACACAAATTTTGAATTAAACCTCCATCTATATAAAAGCACATTTCTTACAAAAAATATTACTTCAATGATAATGAGTGCTAAGTGTACTAGAATTTAGATTAAAGCATGATGAGTCATAGATGAATGATTTTGAAAGGTATAGGCATTTGATTTCCCAATCTATAACTTATTGTAAATGTGTATTCTTAAGTTAATAGTTTATAATTGCAATAATCTCATATAAGCCAACAAGACATGAAATAAATTATTGACTGTTATTAGCCTATATCCATTAATATGAGGAGTTTATCAATGCAATATGTAATTTTTGAAATAAAACCCCATATAATTGAAGTTGCAATTGTTTTAAAACACAAAATTAATTGCTAATGAGTGCTAAGTGGTATTAAGGGTAGTACGAGATTGGTCATAAGTGAGTGACATTGAACTATAAGAAATTTGATTTCTCATTTCATTTATTTGTAAGTTTGTATTATTAACTCAATTATGATTAATTGAAATAATCTCATAATAGCCAACAAAGCATGAGATACACTCTATCTTTTATCTTCTTGTATGCATTAAATGAATGTATAAATGTGATATGTATTTTTTGGAATAAAATACAATGTAAAAACATTCAACAAGTAGTTGAAAAATCAAATACCGATACAAGTGACTTTGAATTCATATGGGACATGTCTCATTGTCACTTGCAAACAAAATTCAAATAATGTAGTGTGATACAATTTTATGAGAAAATGTTAAGTGATGTGTGGTCCAAATATGGAAATATGTACGAAAAATCAAATATATTGCTAATAGATACATCAAATCTTACTTATCAATTCCCCGAATACCAGTCAAATTGTATCTTAACAAAGGCTTATATAGGACATGAACCCGATACTTGGCTTGTCCAAATTCTATTCCCCCTTTTTAAGACACTTCATCGTATCAAAGAGAAACGCAACTACATTCGAATGTTCAATAGAACATTGAGTTCTTTATAGTAGGTGAAGATATTAATTTTTAGAAATTTGCTAACGCGTACATTGCAATATTTCAATACAAGTTGGACACATTTTTTGATGAATTAATTTGTATGTTTTTAAAACTTTTATAGATAGATGAGAATTAACAATAATATTTAAATACAATTATTAATATTATTTATGATTGCCTTTAGTTTGACATTTTTTTGCATCATACACCACTTGATTTTCCCATTCAAAATATTTTTTTAATTTGCGTTCTTAAATCAAATATTTATAATTAAAATCATCTCATAAAAGCCAACAAGGCACGCACAAAGTTTTGTAAATGTGTAGTCTTAAGTTAATAGTTTATAATTGCAATAATCTCATATAAGCCAACAATGCATGAAATAAATTATTGACTTTTATTTGCGTATATTCATTAATAAGAGGAGTTTATCAATGTAGTATGTAATTTTTGAAATAAAGCCCCATATAATTAAAGTTGCAATTGTTTAAAAATACAAAATTTATTGCTAATGAGTGCTAAGTGGTATTAAGGGTAGTACGTGATTGGTCATAAGTGAGTGACATTGAACTATAAGAAATTTGATTTCTCAATTCATTTTTTTGTAAGTTTGTATTACTAACTCAATTATGATTAACTGAAATAATCTCTTACAGGCCAACAAAGCACGAGATATGTTCTATCTTTTATCTTCTTATATGCATTAAATGAATGTATAAATGTGGTATGTAATTTTTGGAATAAAATACAATGTAAAACCATATAATTAATTGATAATGAGTACTAAGTGGACTATTTAGACTCATTCGATATGTGCCATAAATAAATTCAAAAGAGCATGGGGTCATATATAAAGTTCAACTAAAAGATTTGAAAAATATGTTTCAACATCTATTTCTTCGACATTTAAAAATCTTATCATTTTCTTTGCCTTTTGGTGAAAGTAATTCTCAGCCATGATTTCTTAATTCGATTTCTTCACACTTTCATTGTGTATGTATAATGTTGTACCTAAAAACTATCCCAATTTTGACGAATTTATAGTTATTATTTGGTTCAACATCAATACATTTCTTATAATTTATTTTATTTTAATTTAATATTGTGATTTCCTTCCAATCATGCTATATTATAATATGTTATTTAACAATAAAAATATTTAATATGATACTTTGTTCACTTCAAATATAGATAGAGATCTTCTTGTAATAAAACATGCAATTATGTGTGCAACTTAACTTCATTAATCCTACATTTTATATCTTCATGAATATTTTTTCTCACGATTCAACAAATTACAGATTTTCATATACTCCTAATTTATGGCATACCGAACTAGTTATAAATGATACAACATTTCATTTTTTATGATTGTATATTAAAAACACTTGGAGTAAATAAAATTTGTGATCAATAAAAACATTCTTTCTAGGATTAGTTTTTCCAATTTTAATGGAATATTTCTTTAATGCATAATTTTTACAAATTAAATGAAATAAATAAAATGTTTACAAAAAAATTCAATGTCATAGAAGTCTTTGTAATAGAATTTTTCTAGATTTCTTGAAATAGGTGTTATATCCAACATCCAACATGATGCGTACATACATACATAAAAATGATCCAACTGATCATATCCAGCAGAAACCAGAACATCATCCTGATGTTCATCATCCAGCGCTTACATCCACAGCCATGTGAAGGATCCTCCTTCCAACATGCTTGGAATAGCTTCAGCAAATGTGTCCATCACTTCTTCCTCAAAGTGTCCTCGATCTGAAAAACGCCAAGCCTCTCTCTGAAGTACTCGAACTTCACCCTGGCTAGTGGCTTCGTCAGCACATCTGCAATCTGCTCGTCCATCTCAACATACAGGATCTTCATGACTCCTCTCTGCACCATATCCCTGATATAGTGATATTTGATCTCTATGTGTTTCAACCTGTCATGAAACACTGGGTTCTCAGACAACTTCACACAACTCTGGTTATCACAGAAGATACCAATAGCATCCAACGAGAGATCAAATAACTCAGACAGTAGCTTCCATAGCCATACTGCCTCATAACTAGTTGAACAAGCTGCAACATACTCTGCCTCAGCTGTACTCAGTGCTACGCAGGATTGCTTCCTGCTAAACCAAGAGATCACACCTGATCCCATACTGAAGCAGCATCCAGATGTGCTCTTCCTATCTACAGCACTGCCAGCCTAATCTGAATCAACATAACCCTGTAGGTTAAACTTTCGATTCACTTCATACTTGAGCCCATAATCCATTGTACCTTTCAGGTACCTCAGAATATGCTTTACAGCAACTAGGTGAACACTCCTCGGATCTGTCAGGAACTGGATCAATGTGTTCACCGCAAAGCAAATATCTGGTCTCATGTTCATCAGGTACATAAGGACCCAATCATCTGATGATACATAGTGACATCAACTGGTTCAGATGAAGCATCACACAGAAGCTTCAGGTTCGATGCCATAGCCTTGCATTCCATCATCCTGAACCTCTTCAAGATCTCTACTGCATACTTCCCTTGTCCAAGGAAGATTCCATCTGCACTCTGCCACACCTCCATACCTAGAAAGTGGTGCATCATACACAAGTTTTGCACATATATGACTCCCTATCATGTGTCTCAGAACCAAGTGGCTGCTCCACATACACTTCTTCTTCAACTACACCATTCAAGAAAGCTGTCTTGAAATCCATCTGGTGTATCTTCTATTTCATCACTTTTATGCTGCCATCTGCAGCATGCTTGATCTTGATAGATCCATATGGAAGTCATAACAAACTTCCCTTCAGATCTTGGGACTACATCCCAAACATCATTCTTCATGATCGATGGATCATGGCATTCTTCCCATATCCTGGGAACTTCAATATCTTCAATAGATAATTTTGTTGCTGAACAAATGTTGTAGTTCTTCTTTTGTAGGTGATGGCATATGATCTTTCCTACACAACAAGTTAAATTGCATGATTAGAAAACATCTCATAGTTTTCAGAACAAATTCTTACACATAAAGAAATATGTCATATAGTCATGCAATTATCTTAGCCAATGCTTCAATACAACATTTATCCATATTCCGTAATTTTCTAGATGCCTTCCAATCTCTACCAGAACATTGTTAAGAGTGTGCACAACTCCCAACATGTCAACAAAGAGGTTTCATTCTAGATAAGTATCAATGGAATGTTGTGCAGTGCCATAGGCCACTTACCCATGCATATTAGTAGTATATTGTTCATCAATGCAACTATTCTAATATGCATAATACACAACCTAATTCTAGGAACATCAGTATATACATTATTGAACAATATTATTTAAACACTAAAATATGCAAGTAATGACAATTCAAATTCTTATCTTTGTTTGTTCGTTGGGTGGACTCCCTCTGAGTCTTCGCTTCCTTGCAGGAGCTACTGGAGTCCTAATCTGAAGTAGCTTCCTCTACACCTTTTTGTTGTGGAATGTAGAGAGATGGTCAACTCCCTTTGAATATCTGCATCCTTGCAGAAACCACTGGAGTGTACTCCCTCTTGATCTTTGCTTCCTGGATTACTTGTCCTTGAACTTATATTCATTCTCGATCCCTATGCATGCTTTTTAGTATCATCATTGTGTTATCCTCTAGGCCTCATACGTAATTAAACATTCATTAGTATAATCAAAATAATCTCAAGCATGTATAGTCAGGATCATTTCAAACACAGATAATAAACATTAGTGTTCAAGGTTTCAGGGAAGTCTTCTTTTACTCATGCATATTCTTATTTGATCATAGGACTCTTTTGGTTAGTTAAATCATCAATCAAGATAAGAGATATAATATGCATAAAATCCGTGATTACTCAAACCTATACCTTCATGATTCTTCTGGTTAGTCATATCATCAATTACAATATGCATACAACCATGACTATTCAAACCTATGACTTCATGAATAATCATTATCAACCACACAACAGTATAAGATCCTAACACAAGGTAGGATTCTATCTTGATATAGGAAAAACATACCTGGATTAGCATGCTAGCTAGTTATGTCTAACATACTCACATGATGTCTTCTTGTTCTTCTTCAATGACTTGTGCTAGTAACATGTATATCTCATAGGTTAACCATTATAAAACCAAGTTATACATACCTCGTAAATGGATCTTCTATGAGATCCATGACAATGGATGAATCTTTGTTTTCATGTCATCATGATCATATGTTATTGAACCAGAACATGATTTGTCTTTCTTGGTGTACCTTTCATGTTAGTAGACAACATAAACCTCATACAACACCATAATGCATTAGTACACTCATAAGTGTCAACACCCTAATCAATGAATATTTTCTATCGTGCATTCATAATTTTATTAAGGTGATATGACAAGTCTAAAAACAAGATTGTACTAACCGTAATAACATGAAGACAAACATACCATAAACTTAATCATGAACAAATCCCAAAACATACCTCGATGAGTCATACCTATCGAGATCGCTTGTAATCTTCTTATGTAACGCCTTAGCCTCATCTCCCTCTAAAATAGGAACTTCTTCACTTATGCAGGTGACCAATCCATCTTCTTCTAGGATTAACCCAATCCACTTGATTTGCAAGAACTGGATCTGGATCTAGATTAGGGTTTGTTAGAGAAACCCCAAAAATTCAAACTTTGAATTTCAAACTTCTGAAAGGATAGAAATATGTGCCTTGATGAGCGGATCCCACTGGTATGCTTAGAATTTGCAAACTGCAAAGTTTCACTCCTCAATTTTTCCTTTGAAACTTCCGGATTCACTAGACATGACCCTGAACTGGGGTTTGATGAAGCCCACTCTTCTGCCCCATCAAAAGGTTTGATCCAAAGCTCTAAGCTTATATTTTTATGAGGAGCTTCCAGCCGTGGTCACAGATTTCAAAAATTCCCATTTTTGCAGAAGCCCTAATTTTCCACTTTTCTGATCAAAGTCTCGAACTAGGGTCTGATCAAGCCCGACCTTCTACCCAACCAAAACTTCTGATATTGGTCTCTAAATTTTGATTTTGATGAGTAGCATGCAGCCGTGGTCTCTGATTACAAAAATTCCAACTTTTTCCGAAGCCCTAAATTATGGAAGCCATGAATGAAGGTACTCAAAAATAATTGTTTTGACAGAAATATGTACCTGATTGTTTCTGGTGTAACTCTGAACTTTTCACTCCATAGGGTCTCAAAAAAAGATTCCTAAGATAGCCTGACCTGTTATCTTTCCATCCTGATAGGTTTGACCTCAATTGGATTCTCTGAGAGAGAGTTATGCCAAGTGTCGCAACATGACCTGTTTATGGGATAATACAGGAGAGAGAACTTGTACGACGTGCCACGTGTCACTGTTTCAACTTAGGCCTCTAAAAAAAAATTCTGAGATATCCCTACCTATTATCTTTCCATCTTGATAGGTCTGACCTCAATTGAACTCACTGAGAGAGAGTTATGCCAAGTGTCGCAACGTGACCTGTTTATGGGATAATACAGGAGAGCTAACTTGTACGGTGTGCCACGTATCACTGGTTCAACTTCGGCCTCTAAACAATTTTCCTGAGATATTAAAGTCTGTGTACTACCTGTCACTTTTTACAAAATTTAATTTGGAGATTCCTAGCCCAAGTTATGACCTTTTTCCCAAGGTCACCTGATTTTGACTCAGATCTGGAAGAGGCAGAAACCCTATATTGTACAGATCATAAATCACAAAGTACAACGAATTAGAGGTTTTCCTTTGGACACAAGGTACATGGGGATTTAATATTCGACCTGTAAATATTTTAGATCCGAAAAAATTTTCAAATTGGATTTATAGCGAAAGTTCTACGATGACTTGTTTTTTCTATATCAAGCCCTAGCATCATAAGTGAAACAAGTGTCATACATGCCATATCATGCATTCTTTCAGGCTAGCTCTGATACCATGTTAAATTTTCAAAATTTACTTCAATCTGATCTAGGATCTTAACTGAGAGAACAACATGTACAGCATATCTACAGCATATCAATCATGGAGACAATAATGCAAGCACATAAGAGACACAAAGATTTACTTGGGGAAAACCATAAAGGTGAAAAACCCCAATAAATTCCTCAGAGATAGATAGAGCAATGATACAACCCAACCATAAGAGATAGACATATCCTAGCAACGGATCCTCCTCCTCCATAAGTGCGCCACTCCTCCTTGAGTGCATGAGTGAGAAGTGAGTAAACAAATAGAGTGCCTCCCGCACTCTATTTATACTTGACTTGACTTTCCTTTTACATAAATCATGTAGGCTCGAACTTAACAACATAACATAATGCTGACTGGGCCGACCCCCAATAGGGTGGTCTAATAACCCTTTGACCCACATGACTTCTACAGGGCCGACCCCAACAAGGTGGTATAATAACCCATCAAGTATAAGGTACGACATTTACAATATAAATGACAACACTTCCATATAGAGGAATAATACCATCTCTATAGGACATACAACATATATGAAATACATTCCGAAGTTACATATACATCAACACAAAATTTGACATGGTTCACCCCCCGGATGGAAGGCTATGTCCACAAGAACTATTGTTTATTGTCTTTAGGGAAGGGTACAACAGTTCTTCGTCTACGCACTCAGTTGGAGATGCTCTTCTCTCTCTCAAAATTAGGTTTCTACGAACTCAACTGCAGAGCCTTTACAAAAGCTTCAAGCTTATAAAATCGAACAATATTTAATAATGATCAACAAAAATGAAAAGTAACCCTTTCTCTTACAAAATTGCCTTACTTATAAATCAATACCCAAAGGTCATGTCTTTACATTTCGAAGGCAGAAACCCTTAGGTTTACAAAACTGTCATGTGCGCGCCAATAGGTTTCTCTTGTCAAGTCGTTCCTTCTTTCAAGGCCTTTAGATGACTGGTTCAAGTAGTAGTTCTTTGTGTGTGCGACCAATCACCTTCCTCCCGCTCTGTACCTACCCACCGCTTGGTAGTTATCGAGTATCTTTGCCAAAAATAGATTTTCGATGACCTAGCCGAAATATGTACTTTCTTTCATCCAACACTCTACTTAGTTGGATCTTCCATTGACGGAATGCATCGCAGTATTGTTCTCCTCGTAGTACTAACTTTGCAATTCTTCGGACACTGCACTGCGCACAACTTCACAGCATACCAAAACTTATCCCAAAATTGTTCTAGCTAAACTGCGCTTAGCTCTGCAATTCTAAAAATCCTTCTTGCTCAAATTGCCCCACTTGGGCTAGGCCAAACATTTGTGAACTTTCTCCCAAGCGAGGCATCTTTATTTTAGTACATAACCACACCATCACACAATCTGTCAAATAAATCAAAATGAGCCTTAAAATCTATTTAACTCAACCAACATTCTAACCCCACTTGGGGAACACCAAAATAATATTGTATCTAGGTAAGATTGAGGGGATAGGTATCCAATTAACACCCCTCACTCACTTTCATTTTGAGACATAGTGGTTGAAATTTAGGGTACCAAAATCCCCTAGTACTTATTGGCATGGTTATACACCAAATTGTCAGAAAGACCTCTCCCTTAGGAGGGTCGAAGTAGCAAGACTGGTTCCGGAGGCTTGAGTGGAATACCGCAATCCATTAAGTCACCAAACGATACCTACTCATTGTTATCGGTGTACTACCCGTATGGGAGTACAACGACAATAGAACAAGAGCTGCAGATTCACCTTTATGGACGTGTCATGAACGGGGTATCTTAGTGGCCTATCTTCTAGGATTGTTTAACCAGTATCCCTCCTGGTAGGGGGATATCTAGCCTTTGGTTGTACAATTCATATTGTCTGACTTGGATTTCATCACCTTGTAGAGGATACATCTTGTTGAATCATAATACTTATTTAGTTAGGTGGTTTCATGCTATATTACCTCCCCTTGTTTAGTGAGTCCACCATTTTCATTTTTTAGGAGCCATTTGCTTGTTGGTATTTTTACCACATTTTTTTATTACTCCACTTATTATAACATAGTTGTTATAGTAAGTGTTTTGAGTTTGGTTGTGTTGATGAATATGTAACTTCGGAATGTATTTCATATATGTATATTGTACTCCTATAGAGATGGTATTATTCCTCTATACGGAAGTGTTTGTATTCCTATAGAGATGATATTATTCCTCTATACAAAAGTGTTGTCATTTATATTGTATGTGTCGTAACTTATACTTGATGGGTTATTAGACCACCTTGTTGGGGTTGTCCCTGACAAGCCATGTGGGTCGAAGGGTTATTAGACCACCCTATTGGGGGTTGGCCATGTGGGTAAAAAGGTTATTAGACCACCCTATTGGGTGTCGGCCCAGTCAGCATTGTGTTATGTGGTTAAGTTGAGGCCCACCTAGTAAAGGTTATTAGGCAAGTCAAGTCAAGTATAAATAGAGTGCGGAAGGCACTCTATTTGATCATTCTTTTCTCTCACACACTTTTGAGAGTGGTGCACTTGTGGAGGAGAAGAAGCTACTGCTAGGAGATGTCTATCTCTTATGCTTGGGTTGTATCATTGCTCTATATATCTCTGAGGAAGTTATTGGGGTTTTTCACCTTTATGGTTTTTCCCAAGTAAACTCGGTGTCTCTTGTGTGCTTGCATTATTGTGTCCATGATTGATATACTGTAGATATGCTATACATGTTGTTCTCTCAGTTAATATACTAGATCAGACTGAAGTAAATTCTGAAGAACTAACATTGTATTAGAGCTAGCCTGAAAGAAGGCATGGTATGGCATGTATGACACTTGTTGCACTTGCGATGCTAGGGCTTGATATAGCAAAAACCAGTCATCCTAGCCATTTCTCTATAAAACCATTTTGGAAATTTTTTTGGATATGAAACTTTTATAGGTCGAATATAAGATCCCCATGTACCTTGTGTCCAAAGAAAAACTTCTAATTCATTGTACTTTGTGTTTTATGATCGGTACAATCTAGGGTTTCTGCCTCTTCCAGATCTGAGTCATAAACAGGTCACCTAGGAAAAAATCATAACCTGGGATAGGAAGCTCCAAATGAAATTTCATAAAGAGGGATAGGTAGTTCACAGACTGTACTTTCTCAAGAAAATTGTTTAGAGGCCAAAACAGAACCAGTGAGACGTGGCATGCTGTAAAAGTCCGCTCTCCTGTTTTATCCCATAAACAGGTCATGTTGCGACACTTGGCATAAATCTCTCTCAGAGAATCCAATTGAGGTCAGACCCATGGGGTTGGAAAGATGAGAGGTTGGGATACCACAGGTAGAAGTTTCAGACCTTGTGGATTGGAAAGCTCGGATTTACACCAGAAACAATCAGGTGCATATTTCTATCAAAACATAATTATTTTTTAGCACCTTCATTCATGGCTTCGGGAATTTAGGGTTGCAGAGAAAGTTGGAATTTTTGTAATTGGAGACCAAGGCTGGGTGCTAATCATCAAAATCAAAATTTAGAGACCAATATCAGATTTTTTGGTGGGGAAGAAGATCAAGCTTGATCAAACCCCAGTTCGGGACTTTGATTGGAAAGATATAAAATTAGGGCTTCTGCAAAAGTTGGAATTTTGGAAGTCTGTGACCATGGATGGAAGCTCCTCAGAAAAATCAAAGTTTATAGCTTTGGATCAAACCTTTTGGTTGGGAAGAAGGGTGGGCTTTTTCAAACCCTAGTTCGGGATCTTTTCCAGAAGATTTGGAAGGTTCAAAGACAATTTTGAGGGGTGAAACTTTACAGTTTTCAAATTCTGAGTATACCGGCTTGATCAGCTCATCAAGGTGCATCTTTCTATCATTTCAGAAGTTTGAAATTCAAAGTTTGAATTTTTAGGGTTTCTCTAACAAACCCTAATCTAGCTCCAAATCCAGTTCCTGCAAATCAAGTGGATTGGGTTAATCCTAGAAGAAAATGGATTGGTCACCTGCATAAGTGAAGAAGTTCCTGTTTCAGAGGGAGATGAGGCTAAGGCCTTACATAAGAATATTACAAGCAATATCGACAGGTATGACTTACAGGTATGTTTTGAATTATGTTCATGGTTAAGTTTATGATATATTTGTCTTCATATCATTACGGTTAGTACAATATTGATTAATTACTAGACTTGTCGTATCACCTTAATAAAATTATGGATACATGATAGGAGATATTCATTGATTAAGGTTTTGACACTTATGATTGTACTAATGCATTGTGATGTTGTATGAGGTTTATGTTGTTTGCTAACATGAAAGGTACACCAAGAAAGACAAATCATGTTCTACTTCAAGAACATATGATCATGGTGACATGAAGAAAAAGATTCATCCATTGTCATGGATCACATAGAAGATCTACTTACAAGGTATGTATAACTTGGTTCTACAATGGATAACTTATGAGACATGCATATTACTAGCACAAGTCATTGAAGAGAACCAGAAGACATCATGGGGGTATGCTAGACATAACTAGCTAACATAGTAATCCATGTATGTTTTTCCTATATCAAGTTAGAATCCTACCTTGTGATAGGATCTTTTATATAAGTATACATGGCATGATTGATAATGATTATTCATAGGTTTGAATAATCATGGGTGTATGCATATTATGTTTCTTACCTTAATTGATGATATGAATAACCAAAAGAGTCATAAAAGTATAGGTTTGAGTAATCATGGGTTTAGGCATATTATGTTTCTTACTTTAATTTATGATATGACTAACCATAAGAGTCCTTGAATACTAATGCTTATTATTTCTATTTGAAATGATCATGACTATACATGCTTAAGATTATTGTGCTTTGATAGTATTGAGAATATACTAATAAATGTATGATTATGTATGAGATCTCGAGGATATCACAATAATGATACTTGTAAGCATGCATAGTGATTGAGGATGGATATAAGTTCAAGGACAGGTAATCCAGGAAGCAAAGATCAAGAGGGAGCACACTCCAATAGTTTCTGCAAGGATGCAGATATTCAGAGGGAGTCGACCACTTCTCACAATCCACATCATAATGGAGTTGCAAAGATTCAGAGGGAGTCCACCCAACAAACAAACAAAGATAAGTATTTGAATTATCATTTTTTGCATATTTGATTGTTTAAATAATATTGTTAAATGATGTATATGCTAATGTTCCTAGAATTAGGCTGTGTATTTTGGCATATTAGAATAATTGCATTAATGAACAACATACTACTAATATGCCTGTAATGGGTAAGTGGCCTATGGCACTGTACAACATTCCATTGCTACTTATCTAGAATGAAACCTCTTTGCTGACATGTTGAGAGTAGTACAAAACTCTTAAAAATGTTTTGGTAGAGATTGGAAGGCATCTAGAAAGTTACAAGATATGGATGAATGTTTTATTGAAGCATTGGCTAAAATAATTGCATGACTGTATGACATATTTCTTTATGTGTAAGAATTTGTTCTGAAAACTATGAGAAGTTTCTAATCATGCAATTTAACTTGTTTTGTAGGAAAGATCATATGCGAGCACCTACAAAAGAAGGACTACAACATTTGTTTCAGCAACAAAGTTATCTATTGAAGTTCCCAAGATTCGGGAAGAATGCCATGATAGAGGAGTACCAATTGATCATGAAGAATGATGTTTGGGATGTAGTCCTAAGACCTGAAGGGAAGTCTGTTGTGACTTCCAAATGGATCTATAAGATCAAGCATGTTGTAGGTGGAAGCATAGAGACTTTTGCTCCTGTAGCCAAATCCACTTCCATAAGATCAGTACTTGCTCTGGCTGAAGTGATGAAATGGAAGATACACCAGATGGATGTCAAGACAGCTTTCTTGAATGGTGTATTCGAAGAGGAAGTGTATGTGGAACAACCACTAGGGTTTGAGACACATGACCGAGAGTCACATGTGTGCAAACTGAAGAAACCCCTGTATGGTTTGAAACAGGAAGCCAGGACCTGGTATGGCAGGATAGATGGCTTTCTATCTAGTTTGGGCTTTACCAAGAGTAAAATAGATTCCAACCTTTACTACAAGGTTGAGGAAGGCAATCCAGTGATACTACTATTGTATGTGGATAACTTGTTTGTAACAGGTAAGGATAGATTGATTACCGACACGCAATGGAAGCTTTCTGCCTAGTTCGAGATGAAGAACTTGGAGATGATGCACTATTTTCTAGGCATGAAAGTGTGGCAGAATATAGATGGAATCTTCCTTAGACAAGCGAAGTATGCAGTGGAGATCCTAAAGAGGTCGGGATGATGGATTACAAAGCCATGGCCACACCGATGGCATCAAACCTGAAGCTTCTTTGTGATGCTTCATCTGATCCGATTGATGTCACAGTGTTTCATCAGATGATTGGGTCCTTGATGTACCTGATGAACACGAGACCAGATATTTGCTTTGTGGTGAACACATTGAGCCAGTTCCTAATGGATCTGAGAGGTTTTCACCTGGTTTCTATAAAGCATATTCTGAGGTACCTAAAGGGTACAGTTGATTATGGGCTCAAGTATGATGCGAATCAAAAGTTTAACATGCAGGGTTATGTTGATTCAGATTGGGCAGGCAGTGCTACAGATAGGAAGAGCACTTCTGGGTGCTGCTTCAGTATGATATCAGGTGTGATCTCTTGGTTTAGCAAGATGCAGTCCTGCATAGCACTGAGTACAGCCGAAGCAGAGTATGTTGCAGCTTGTTCGGCTAGTTGTGAGGCAGTATGGGAAGCTACTATCTGAGTTATTTGATCTCCCACTGAAGGCTACTGGTATCTTTTGTGACAACCAGAGTTGTGTGAAGTTGTCTGAGAACCTGGTGTTCCACGATAGGTCGAAACACATAGAGATCAAATATCACTATATCAGGGATATGGTTGAGAGAGGAGCAGTGAAGCTTCTGTATGTTGCGACGGATGAGCAGATTATAGATGTGCTGACGAAGCCACTAGCTAGAGTGAAGTTGGAGTACTTCAGAGAGAGGCTTGGTGTTCTTTAGATCGATGACACTTCGAGGAAGAAGTGATGGAGACATTTGCTGAAGCCATTCTAAGCATGTTGGAAGGAGGATCCTTCACATGGTTGTGGGTGTAAGCATTGCATGATGAGCATCAGGACGATGCTCCAGTTACTGCTCTGTATAAGTATATGCATCATGTTGGATGCTTGATATGATCAGTTGGATCATTTATGTATGTATGCATCATGTTGGATGATGGATATGATCAGTTGGATCATTTATGTATGTATGAATCATGTTGGATGCTGGATATGATCAGTTGGATCATTTATGTATGTATGCATCATGTTGGATGCTGGATATGATCAATTGGATCATGTGTATGTATTTGTATATGTATCAGGTATGATCAGGTGGATCATTTATTTGTATATGTATCAGGTGGATACATTGTATGATCAGGTAGATCATGTATGATGATATGTGTCAGGAAGATACTATGTATGCATCAGGTGGATGCATTGTAAGATCAGGATGATCATGGAAGATGAGCTTCAGGATATTGCTCCAGATGATATGCATCAGGACGATGCAGTGATCATCATCAAGATGATCATGTGTACATCAGGATGACGTATGGTGAGTATCAGGTTGATACTCTGTGGCCATGGATAGGTTGTGCAGATAAGCATATAATAGCGCCCTGGGAGGTTTGCAGATTCTCTTGCTAGGTTTTTCCGCTAGCATATAATAGCTCCCTGGGAGATCTAGCAAATGCTCTTTTGAGGTTTTCCTTAGGGAGGACATATAATAGCACCCTGGGAGGTTTGCAGATTCTCTTGTTCGGTTTTTCCACTGGCATATAATAGCTCCCTCATAGATCTGGAAAACTCTCTTTTGAGGTTTTGTCCTATGGCATGTAAGTAAACCTGGGAGATCTTGACAGGATGAAAAAGGCCTCAGATGCTCTTTCGAGGCATTTCCATGACCGCATGTAATAAGTCCTGGAGATTTGGACAGAATGAAAAAGGCCTCAGATGCTCTTTAGGGTTCTTGCTCGACAAGACAGTATTTTAAGGTTTTTTGGTGGTGGTCACATGTAATAAGTCCTAGAGATCTGGACAGTATGAAAAAGGCCTCAGATGCTCTTTAGGGTTCTTGCTAGTCAAGAGATTCTTTTAAGGTTTTGCGACAGTCACATGTAATGTGCTCCTAGGAGATCCGACAGGTAGAGCCGTGTGCTCGTAAAAGCCTAGGATGCTGTAGCCAGGTTTTGTGACGCATGTAATAAGTCCTGAGGATTCCACAGTATGGCCAGTGATGATGAAGACTTGCAGATGGTGGGCCTACATCCAGTATGAAAAAGGACTAGCTCTGTAGAACTTCCTATGACGAGTAGATTCAGAGATTGATTGAGATAGCAGCAGTAGTGACGATGACGATGATTCAAGGATGATGACTCGATGACGAAGATCCAGTGAAGAAGATTTGTGCTAGAAGACCTGTGTCAAGAAATACCTTCCTAGTTAAGAGGGAGTGTTGATGTATATGTAACTTCGGAATGTATTTCATATATGTATATTGTACTCCTATAGAGATGGTATTATTCCTCTATATGGAAGTGTTTGTATTCCCGTAGTTGATCCATTAAAGGTGCAAGCCATCTTAGACCTCCCATCATCTCGTATGATTTGGCAATTACAGAGCCTTTAGGGCAAATCAAATTTCCTTCTTCATTTTGTACATGATTATGCCACAACGGTCCATGGTTTCCTTCGTTTGCTTCATACCCACATCCCTTTTGTGTGGGACGATCAATCACAAGGAGCCTTCGATGACCTAAAGAAAGCACTCACCAACGCCCCCTTTATCTCCCCTTCGATGACATTTCAGCATCCAACTATGTCGTTTTAGGAGTCCTCGTTCAAGAAGACACTGCTCATCAAGAGCACGTCATTTATTATGTGAGCCAAACCTTCTCTATCCCACCGCTATGGTACCCATATGAAGAGAAAATATCCCTCGCCGTTGTCTTTTCAATACAGAAGTTACGACATTACATCCTTATTCTCCATACCACAGTTGTCTCAAATTCCAACCCAATGGTCTATCTCTTGAATTGTCGCCTTCTGCAAGGCCGCATAGCTAGATGGGTGATTATCCTACAATAATATGACCTGACTTTCAAAACCCCGAAGAGCACCGAAGCCTTAGCACTTGCTCAACTCATTACAGATCTTCCATCCTCATCGTCATCACTAACTATCAATGCTGATCTAACTAACAACCATTTATTCATCATCTCATCAGATGACCATTCGTACGACAACATTTTGGTTTACCTCCGTACACAGAAGTTTCGACCCAATGTTGACCATGACGAACGTTGTTGCATCCGCCACCATGCCTCCCATTATCTCCTCTTAGGCGATTTTCTCTATCAACCCGATGTCGACACAATTCTACGACGTTTCCTTTCCCAAGAAGAAGCAGAACAAGTCCTGAATGACTGTCATAGCAATGCCTATGGCGGCCATTTCTCTGGAATGGCCACTGCCCAAAAGGTGATCTGTGTAGGTTAGTTTTGGCCCTCAATATTTATCAATTGCATCATAGTAGTCAAACATTGCCAAAACTACCATCTCTTTGATCCTAAGGCAAGAACCCCACCCGCCCCCCTTCATCCAGTTGTCACCATTGGGCCCTTTTGCAAATGGGCCATCGACTTCATGGAGTGTAATCTTGCATTAGCTGGCAGCCATACTACATCATTGTGGCCGTTGATTACTTTACCAAATGGGAAGAAACCATGCCTACTTATAATTGCAAATCCAACACTGCGGCCCGCTTCTTCTTCAACTAGGTCATTACTCGTTTCGGAGTACCAAAGCAACTCATCTTAGACCATGGTTCTCACTTTGAGGACTCTTTTTGGCGAGAATTGTCAACCCTCCTTAAGTTTGAACATCATTTCTCTTCTTCCTACTACCCCCAAGGGAACAACCAAGTTGAAGCTATTAACAAAATTTTGAAGACCATCCTCCAATGCACTGTCGACCAACATAAGTCCAATTGGCATCACATGATCTTCCACACACTGTGGGCTTACCGCACATCCACTAAAACTGCCACCAGTTTCACCCCTTTCCATTTGGTTCACGGTGTAGAATCTATCCTCCCAATTGAGTGCCAGATCCCGACATTGCATATCGCAATCGAACTCCTCCTGGATACTTCACCAATAGAACAATGCTTACTTCTTTTAGAGCAAGCCGACAAAGATCGCCGCACATCCCTCCAAACAATTGAAGCTGCAAAGAACCGATCCAAAGTCAATTATGATAAACATGTTCACCCACGAGCATTTAGTGAAGGAGACCTTGTACTCATTTACGATCAAGCCCATGACAAAAAGGGCAAAGGAAAATTTGAATCAATGTGGCAAGGCCCATACATCATACACACTTTCCTTGGACATGTGGCATACATTTTGATCGACTCAGAAGGTAACCCCATGCACAACCCTCGTAATGGGTTGTACCTCAAATGCTTTTATCCATAAAAATATTCCGGACACCACAGTCCATATTGTACAGTTTTAATTCATTTTTTCCGTAAAACTTTCAAAACCTTACATTTTCATTTTTTTTGCATGACCATAAATGGATCCTATTCCACTTTACTATGTTGGCTTCGCTCACGGTGCAAGTCGCTGGTCTCCAAATCTTGCCTCTGTAGCTTGGGTACTCTATTCCCCCTCACACGAGTTGATCCGCCTCAACCGAGTGTGCATATGCACTGCTATGAATAACCAGGATGAGTTGTGACCGGTCTCCTAACCGTTTCCTTCTAGATGGGCATAAGTCACCTTAACATCTTCCTCGACTCCTAGATTGTTGTTTCCCAACTCAACAATTGTTACCAGGTACGTGATCCCTGTCTCCTTAGAAAATACCTGCACACTAAACAAATGACTAGACACTTTGAATCCATTTCATTCACTCATGTCCCAAGAAATTTCAACAGTGTAGCAAACCAAATAGCTAACAACATTCTAGATTGGCATGTCAACCAAACCATGTAGGACATTAAAAAACATGCATCACATAGGCATCAAAAACCAAATAACCCAAGAAAATAAACCATCATAGTATTGCATCCACATGCATAGAATGTGCCTCCACGGGCATACAAAAACATAGTATTGCATCCACATGCATAGAACGTTCCTCCACGGGCATACAAAACAACAACAATTGCATCCATGTGCGACAACACATAAAAGCAATGACAGATGTGCATCCACGTGCATACATGACTATATAATCAAAAAAAGAATCCATGTGCATAAATATATATATCATCATATAGTCATAATGTCAAGAGTGCCCTCAGCACCCAAATATAAAAAAAGCACATCAGCCGTACATAATACATATCTACAAAAATGTCCCCATATGCTCATCAGCATTTGGGGGCAAGTAAAAGACAACCTAATCCTCATCATCATGGCCCGCCACCTCCTCTATCTCCTCCTCCAGATCATACTACTCCCTAGCACTTCTCTCCGCTACCAACACAGCTATCTATCGTAAAGTTGATCTCCACTCACGCGGAGCATCGAAACACCGGTCTAACACATGCTTGTCCAAATATATCCACCCATCATCTGGAACACCATCCAACAGCTCGTCGATGGTCTCATGTATACCCTCTACATCATCATCTCAATGACGTACAACTCCTCACGCATGAGGTGGGGGTGCCACCACCGGTGGAGGTACCACCACCAACACACGACCCTTGCGGCCCTGATGATCCCGTGGAGGCCATAGACCCACATCTGCAAACAACCCAACAATAAGAAACATCAACATCATGATAAAACCTCTATCTGTCATCATAACAAAACTTGCAAACATGATATGATAGAGAAACAAAAACAAATATGTACCATCTAGCCCCCAGGCCTGACCTGGAGCACGGGGCATCTCTATATCCCCATGGAAATCCATATCCTGGTATGGGTAGTCATCAAATAGAACTAGCATCTTCTCCCACTACTCATACATCAATGTAGTAAAAAAATATCCAAGTGCACCGCCACCACTCCGGGTCATCATCTCTCCCCACCACACCATCCGCGGCTTGCTCCTCAAACCATCCCAAACTGGCACACGAGGCCGCAATGTAGGCACCTGCTTAAAAAAGAAGCAACACAGAAATGAAGCGTAGCTGAACTCCCCCCCCCCTGTAGCCTCACCTTGTTCACCTCATGCCAAACACAAGCAAGGAACATATGCCCCCAGGTAGAGTAAGTCCCAGTCATCATCTGATGAACCATCAACACCTACCCACCTGACAATCGGTGGGGCACATGTTCCCCAAGTACCCATAGTATGCAGGCCGCAACCACCTACATCGAAGGGTCCCACAAATCACAAATGAGCAATCCACTAGCACGTACCCGAGACCCTCGACGATAAAACCTCTCTAGTAGATCCTCTATCTCCATACATGCCAGTATCTTGGGCTGCGTATCCCTTATCTCACCCAAACAGGGCAGACCAGTCAGAAAATAAACATTAGTCAAGGTGAGATCTAGTCTCTCACCTTGAACCATAAAATCCTACATATTCAAATCCCAGAAATCAATCAACTTGTTCAACAACAAATTTACTGAATGCATAAGAGGAATCTGAGCGAACTTCAGCAGTCCGCCAAAAGCCAAAGCCACCTATCCATGATGGTTCTCTTGAATGATCTCCATCAAAGCCTTCGGAATCTCTCTCTCTGGCCATGACGCTCTCGACATCCTGAGCATCCTGCCAAGTCAACAAGAAAATATTAAAATATAGAAAAATGCCATAAAAATTTCCCCCAACAAATGATCCAAATCGCGACTGTGGGGCCCACAGCTGCAATCCAGATCACGCCTGTGGAAACCCACAGCCATGATCCATATCGTGCAAAAAGGCTCAAGAGCCGCAATATTCCACGTTGGTCACCCAACGTGACCTATACACCAGCCCCGACACCCAGCTCCCCCCTAAAAGCGAATAAAGTTAAAGTTAGCGCTAAAAGGCTTACCTAGAACTCACGGAACAAAAATCTAACGGTCTGTTCACTTGCAAATGAAGAAACTGCTCTGACTAACTCAAATCTCCTGTTAAACTCAACCGTGAAAATGACACTATGGGTCCACTTACTATTTATAGACATTTGACCAATTTTCAATCAACCATCCCGGAGCCATACGACGTCTATTTTCCAAACCATTGATACCATTAGATTCAGTGCGGTGAGAACTTCATGGTGGTCTAGTCAGTTTCCCAATTTCATCAATACCATTTTTGGGCATTTTTTCACACACCCTCATCACCTCGATTTCCATGCCACAGCGGCTGTTGTCCATTTTTTATGAATTTAATATCGCCAAATTCAGTTTTCCATGCTCATGATGATGCTTGATATCATTTCTCGTTCTCACCACAAATCGTTTTTTACATTGTGTCTTCACACCTTGCCGCCGCGATTTGCATGCCACATCGACAGCTGTATGATTTTACAAAATTTGTGCATCACAATGTATACATGAGCCCTTCACCACATCCATATTGCAATTATGGCATTTTTTTGCTATTATTCATCAACCCACAAGGAGGCCCCATCAGTGTTTCCCCCACCTATAACTATGCTTAATCCCCATGCTTATCCCTTGATCAAACACTTCCTCCTTGCCTCACCATTGCTTTTGTTCAATATAATTTTATCCCTTTTTCAGGCCGAACAATTCCTTTATGAAAAATGTTGATGTATATGTAACTTCGGAATGTATTTCATATATGTATATTGTACTCCTATAGAGATGGTATTATTCCTCTATACGGAAGTGTTTGTATTCCTATAGAGATGTTATTATTCCTCTATACGGAAGTATCGTCATTTATATTGTAAGTGTCGTAACTTATACTTGATGGGTTATTAGACCACCTTGTTGGGGTCAGCCCTGTATAAGTCATGTGGGTCGAAGGGTTATTAGACCACCCTATTGGAGTTTAGCCATGTGGGTCAAAGGGTTATTAGACCACCCTATTGGGTGTCGGCCCAGTCAACATTATGTTATGTGGTTAATTTAAGGCCGACCTAGTAAAGGTTATTAAGCAAGTCAGGTCAAGTATAAATAGAGTGCAGGAGGCACTCTATTTCATTATTCTATTCTCTCTCACACTCTCGGGAGAGTGGTACACTTGGGGAGGAGAAGGATCTGCTGCTAGGAGATGTCTATCTCTTATGCTTGGGTTGTATCATTGCTTTACTATCTCTAAGGAAGTTATTGGGGTTTTTCACCTTTTTGGTTTTCCCCAAGTAAACTCTGTGTCTCTTGTGTGCTTGCATTATTATGTCCATGATTGATATGCTATAGATATGATGTACATGTTGTTCTCTTAGTTAATATCCTAGATCAGATTGAAGTAAATTCTGAAAAATTAACATGATATCAGAGCTAGCCTGAAAGAAGGCATGGTATGGCATGTATGACACTTGTTGCATTTGCGATGCTTGGGATTGATATAGCAAAAACCAGTCATTGTATTACTTTCGCTATAAATCCATTTTGGTGAAGTTTTTGGATCTGAAACTTCTACAGGTCGAAGATAATATCCCCATGTAACTTTTGTCCAAACGACAAATTCTAAATCATTGTACTTTGTGTTTTATGATCTATACAGTATAGGGTTTCTGCCTCTTCTAGATCTGAGTCATAAACAGGTGACCTTGGAAAAAAGGTCATAACTTGGGATAGGAAGCTCAAATGAAATTGAGTCAAATGTAATAGGTATTTCATGGAATGTACTTTCTCAGGTAACGTTTTCAGAGGATGAAACTGAACCAGTGACACGTGGCACGCCGTACAAGTTCGCTCTCATGTTTTATCCCATAAACAGGTCACGTTGCGACACTTGGCATAACTATCTCTCAGAGAATCCATTTGAGGTCACACCTATGGGGTTGGAAATATGACAGGTCGCGCTATCATAGGAAAAGTTTTCAGACCCTATGGATTGAAAAGTTTGGAGATACACCAGAAACAATCAGGTACATATTTCTGTCAAGACTGAATTATTTTTTAGCACCTTCATTCATGGCTTCCAGAATTCAGGGTTTCGGAAAAAGTTGGAATTTTTATAATAAGAGACTATGGCTGAATGATACTCATCAAAATCGAAATTTAGAGACCAAAATCAGAATTTTTGGTTGGGCAGAAGGCTGGGCTTGATCAGACCCTAGTCCGGGACTTTGATCAGAAAAGTGGAAAATAAGGGCTTCTGCAAAAATGGGAATTTTTTAAATTTGTGACCGTGGCTGGAAGCTCGTTAGAAAAATAGAAGCTTAGAGCTTTGGATCGAACCTTATGATTAGGATGAAGGGTGGGCTTTATCAAACCCTAGTTCAGGGTCATGTCTAGTGAATCTGGAAGTTTCAAAGGCAAATTTGAGGGGTGAAACTTTGTAGTTTTCATATTCTGAGTATACCAGATTGATCAGCTCATCAAGGCACATATTTCTATTCTTTCAGAATTTTGAAATTCAAAGTTTGAAATTTTAGGGTTTCTCTGACAAACCCTAATCCAACTCCAGATCGAGTTCCTCCAAATCAAGTGGATTGGGTTAATCTTAGAAGAGAATGGATTGGTCACCTGCATAAGTGAAGAAGTTCCTGTTTCAGAGGGAGATGAGGCTAAGGCCTTACATAAGAAGATTACAAGAAATCTCGATAGGTATGACTTATCTAGGTATGTTTTGATATTTGTTCATGATTAAGTTTATGGTATGTTTGCCTTCATGTTATTACGGTTAGTACAATCTTGATTAAATTTAGACTTGTCGTAACACCTTAATAAAATTATGAATGCATGATGGAAGATATTCATTGATTAGGGTGTTGACACTTATGAGTGTACTAATGCATTATGGTGTTGTATGAGGTTTATGTTGTCCACTAACATGAAAGGTACACCAAGAAAGACAAATCATGTTCTAGTTCAAGAACATATGATCATGATGACATGAGAACAAAGATTCATCCATTGTCATGGATCACTTAGAAGATCTATTTACAAGGTATGTATAACTTGGTTCTATAATGGTTAACCTATGAGATATGCACGTTACTAGCACAAGTCATTGAAGAGAACAAGAAGAAATCATGTGGGTATGTTAGACATAACTATCTAACATACCAATCCAGTGATGGATATAAGTTCAAGGACAGGTAATCCAGGAAGCAAATATCAAGAGGGAGCACACTCCAATTGTTCCCACAAGGAAGCAAATATCACGAGGGAGCACACTCCAGTTGTTCCTGCAAGGAAGAAAAGATCAAGAAGGAGCACACTTCAGTAGTTTTTGCAAGGATGCAGTTATTCAGAGGGAGTTGACCACTTCTCACAATCCACATCAGAATGGAGTTCAAAAAAAGAAGCAAAGACTGAGAGGGAGTCAACCCAACAAACAAACAAAAATAAGTATTTGAATTATCATTCCTTGCATATTTTATTGTTTAAATAATATTGTTCAATAATATATATACTGATGTTCCTAGAATTAGGTTGTGTATTATGCATATTAGAATAGTTGCATTGATGAACAGTATACTACTAATATACATGGGTAAGTGGCCTATGGAAATGTACAACATTCCAATGCTACTTATCTAGAATGAAACCTCTTTGCTGACATGTTGGGAGTTGTGCACATTGTTAACAATGCTTTGGTAGAGATTGGAAGGCATCTAGAAAGTTACGGGATATGGATAAATGTTGTAGTGAAGCATTGGCTAAGATAATTGCATGACTGTATGACATATTTCTTTATGTGTAAGAATTTCTTCTAAAAACTATGAGATGTTTTCTAATCATGCAATTTAACTTGTTGTGTAGGAAAGATCGTATACCATCACCTACAAAAAAAGGACTACAACATTTGTCCAGCAACAAATTTATCTATTGAAAATATTGAAGATATTGAAGTTCCCAAGATCTGGGAAGAATTCCATGATCGAGGAGTACCAGTCGATCATGAAGATGTTTGGGATACAGGCCCAAGACCTAAAGGGGGGTCTATAGTGACTTCCAAGAGGATCTACAAGATCAACCATGCTACAGGTGGTAGCATAGAGACTTTTGCTCCTAAAGCTAGATACACTTCCATTAGATCCGTACTTGCTCTGGCTGCAATGATGAAAGGGAAGATACACCATATGGACTTCAAGACAGATTTCTTGAATGGTGTAGTTGAAGAAGAAGTGTATGTGGAGCAGCCACTTGGTTCTGAGACACATGACAGGGAGTCATATATGTGCAGAACTTGGTATGGTAGGATAGACATCTTTCTATCCAGTTTGGGATTTACCAAGAGTAAAGAGGATTCCAACTTTTACTACAAGGTTGAGGAAGGAAATCTAGTGATACTACTTTTGTATATGGATGACCTATTTATTATAGGTGAAGATAGATTGATTGATGACAGGCAGCAGAAGCTTGCTTCCTAGTTCGAGATGAAGAACTTGTGGATGATGCACTATTTTCTAGGTATGGAGGTGTGGCAAAGTGCAGATGGAATCTTCCTTGGACAAGGGAAGTATGCAGTAGAGATCCTGAAGAGGTTCGGGATGATGGACTGCAAGGCCATGGCCACACCTATGGCATCAAACCTGAAGCTTATGTGTGATGCTTCATCTGAGCCAGTCGATATCACTATGTATCGTCAAATGATTGGGTCCTTGATGTACCTGATGAACAGGAGACCAGATATTTGCTTTGCGGTGAATGCATTGAGCGAGTTCCTGATGGATCCGAGGAGTGTTCACCTGGTTTCTATAAAGCATATTCTGAGGTACCTGAAGGGTATAGTTGATTATGGGTTCAAGTATGATGCGAATCAAAAGTTTAACCTACAGGGATATGTTGATTCAGAGTGGGCAGGCAGTGTTGCAGATAGGAAGACAACTTTTGGGTGTTGCTTCAGTATGGGATCAGGTGTGATCTCTTGGTTTAGCAGGAAGCAACCCTATGTAGCACTGAGTACAGCTGAAGCAGAGTATGTTGTAGCTTGTTCGGCTAGTTGTGAGGCAGTATGGATTCGGATGCTACTGTCTGAGTTATTTGATCTACCGCTGGAGGCTATTGGTATATTTTGTGACAACCAGAGTTGTGTGAAGCTATCTAAGAACCCGGTGTTCCACGACAGGTCGAAACACATAGAGATCAAATATCACTATATCAGGGATATGGTGCAGAGAGGAGCAGTGAAGCTCCTGTATGTTGCGACGGATGAACAGATTGCAAATGTATTGATGAAGCCACTAGCCATAGTGAAGTTCAAGTACTTCAGAGAGAGGATTGGTGTTCTTCAGATCGATGACACATCGAGGAAGAAGTGATGGAGAAATTTTCTATAGCCATTCCTAGAATGGTGGAAGGGGGATCCTTCACATGGCTATGGATGTAAGTGCTGGATTATGAGCATCAGGGCGATACTCTAGTTACTGCTCTGTATATGCATCAGGATGATGCTAGATATGATCAGTTGGATCATTTATATGTATGTACGCATCATGTTGGATGCTGGATATGATTAGTTGGATCATTTATATGTATATGTATGTATGCATCATGTTAGATGCTGGATATTATTAGTTGGATCATTTATATGTATTTGTATATGCATCATGTTGGATGCTTGAACCATGTATCTATATATGTATCAGGTGAATACTGTGTATGATCAGGTAGATCATGTATGTTGATATATATCAAGTGAATACATTGTGTGGATCATGTATTTATGTATGTATTAGGTGGATACATTGTATGATCAGGTGGATCACGTATGGTGATATGTATTAGGTAGATACTTGGTATGCATCAGGTAGATGGATTGTATGATCGGGATGATCATGGATGATGAGCTTTAGGATTTTGCTCCAGATGACTTGCATCAGGATGATGTATGGTGAGTATCAGGTTGATACTTTGTGGCCGTGGACAGGTTGTGCAAAGGAAATCCTAGATTTGTTCTAGGTCACATCCAGTATGAAAAAGGACTGGCACTGTGTATCACATGTAAGACCTGGGAGATCCGATAGGTTGGGCTATGTGCCTGTAATAAGTCCTGGGATGCTCTTTCGAGGGTTTGCGATAGTGGGCCACATGTAAGACCTGAGAGATCCAATAGGTTGGGCTATGTGCCCGTAATAAGTCCTGGGATGCTCTTTCGAGGGTTTGTGGTGGGTTGCTACATGTAAGACCTGGGAGATCTGATTGGTTGGGCTGTGTGCCCATAATAAGGCCTAGGATGCTCTTTCGAGGGTTTGTAGCAGAGTTCACATGTAATCAATCTTGGAGATCTTGTTGGTCGTGCTTAGGCACATAAATGTTCCTCAGATGCTCTTTAGAGTTCTTGTCGGTTGTGCTATGCACATAAACATTCCTGGGACACTCTTTTAAGGTTTTGTGACTGGAGATCTGGACAGGATGAAAAAGGCCTTAGATGCTCTTTAGGGTTCTTGCTAGTCAAGAGACTCTTTTAAGGTTTTGTGACACACGTAATAAGTCCTAAGGATTCCACAGTATGGCCAGTGATGATTAAGACCTGCAGGTGGTGGGCCTACATCTAGTATGAAAAAGGACTGGCTCTGTAGAACTTCCTATGACGAGTATATTTAGAGATTGATTGAGATAACAGCAATAGTAACGATGACGATGACTTGATGACGATTATCCAGTGACGGTGATCCAGAGAAGAAGACTTGTGCTAGAAGACCTGTGTCGAGAAATACCTTCCTAGTTAAGAGGGAGTGTTGATGTATATGTAACTTTGGAATGTATTTCATATATGTATATTGTACTCCTATAGAGATGGTATTATTCCTCTATACAGAAGTGTTTGTATTCCTATAGAGATGTTATTATTCCTCTATACGGAAGTGTCGTCATTTATATTATAAGTGTCGTAACTTATACTTGATGGGTTATTAGACCACCTTGTTGGGGTCGGCCCTGTATAAGTCATGTGGGTCGAAGGTTTATTAGACCACCCTATTGGGGGTCAGCCATGTGGGTCAAAGGGTTATTAGACCACCCTATTGGGTGTCGGTCCAGTCAGCATTATGTTATATGGTTAAGTTAAGGCCGACCTAGTAAAGGTTATTAGGCAAGTCAAGTCAAGTATAAATAGAGTGCGGGAGGCCCGCACTCTATTCATTAGTTTATTCTCTCTCACACTCTCGAGAGAGTGGCGCACTTGTGGAGGAGGAAAAGCTGCTACTAGGAGATGTCTATCTCTTATGCTTGGGTTGTATCATTGCTCTATCTATCTCTGAGGAAGTTATTAGGGTTTTTCACCTTTATGGTTTTCCCCAAGTAAACTTTATGTCTCTTGTGTGCTTGCATTATTATGTCCATGATTGATATGTTGTACATGTTGTTCTCTCAGTTAAGATCCTAGATCAGATTGAAGTAAATTTTGAAAAATTAACAAAAAAGGCACTTAAGGAGTTTCTATTAAGCTCTTTTCTAACTCCTAAAACAATGAAAAGATAGTCGAGCAATCTTGTTTCCTTTAAAGCTCATTAAATGTATCTGAAAGGGAATCCACCTGGTATAAGTTTACCCCTTTTTCGGACCTTGTACTCTAATTACAAAAAAGGAATACTCTAGTCACATCAGCTAAAAGAGTTCTTCATTGCATCCTTTTCTGCTTCTTAGGGCCTTGAAGACTAACACATGAAAAAGAACCCCCTTGGAGTCTACTTATTGCTTTCAGACTCTCTAAAACTGAAAGCAACCACGAGCATGAACTGTCTTGGGCTCGTACAAATCCACACGACAGTACCATTTTGAGCACACTTTATCCCTTCTTCGAGCTCCTTAAAACAATGAAGAAGGCCCCAACGGTGCCTCTCGGCACCATAGCAAAGCATATATAATCACACTATTATGGAAGCTTCCCCAATTCAGTCGCCTTTGTTCAGAGTATTCTACGATATACCACCTTGAGAGTTCCCCGATACCAGACATCAGTTTGTCCTCCTAAATCTCTCCCATTGCAATACATACCCCTAACCCCTTAAGCTATGATCCCGATACCTAAAGTCAGTTTCATATGGTGCTAGGTCATCCATGGCATCATACTTTGAACAAAGGAAGTTTGAGTCCCCCCCACTCTGCGACCCCATTTATTCCACATCCCCACAGTATGTCTATCCCACTATCAGAACTATCCCCTCTTGTTTGTACATGACCTCGCGTTCCTATCAATTAAACATCATTTCCTTGGTAGTTGCAAGGTCTCCCTCTGTCGACGCCAACCAATCTATTCCAGAGGATAGACCCAGAGGTCCTTGTGCCATCTTGGACTCATCACCATCAGTGATGAGTTCCTATCGATCATTTTGAAAGGAATCCTCAGTGCCTCTCCAAATGATTGTTTCTCATATGCTCGATGCCAACACCTTGATCGCATCATTGAGATTCGTATAGGGTATCGGTCGTTTTAGTTATTAGTTGAAGACCCCAAATGTCACCTGACTCTAGCACATTTGTGAGTCTACTTGAAGAAACAACCAAGTTACATGTTCATATGGATATCCAGGTTGCTCTTGGCGACAGTATTCAGAAGTACCCCAGTTTTATACTCCATCGAGTATCGAGTTCCATATACTCTTCAGAAGTTGACTCACATCTATTGAGTCCCTACAATTGTTGGACACCTTCAGATTCAATAGTTCAACAACCCTTTTGACACCTTATTCAGAATGGTTGTTTCTCTTTTCCAGTGTATCAGTCCTTTAGATCAGTCATGGTATGACCATGAGTATGTCCTAGTATTGTGTCCCCTCTGGACCATTATGACGTACACAACATGTTTATATGTATTGTTCAGGTCCCCCTTTTTTGGCCTCATTGTTATTTATGTCTTGATACGAGCATGGGTATGCCCACCTCATCCATTATCAGAGATTATTCCTCATTTATTTTGAGGACATGTATTTTTAGTTTGTGCAGTTTGCATGGGCCCGGTGTTCCACTATCCAATCGGTCTCTTCTCTCCTCCAAACCCAAGGAAAAATACAAAAAAACTATGATTTCTATTGGCCATACGATGAGCTCCTGCCCTCACACATCAGGGGGCAATTTGTTAACACCCAAAAAGTGCTCACTAGCTCATTTCCCTATTCCCATTATCCATTTGTCCACTTTTTCCACCATTTGAGCCTCTATAACCTTTGAAAGGTCACCAAAAAGACCAAAATCCATCTTTTCCCCTCAAAATATGTAATTTTCCTCAAAAAATACAAAAAACCCTCAAAAAGGGTCCAAAATTCCCAAAAATCAATTAAAAGGGAATAAAAATATAAAATATATTCAAAAAAAGAAAAAGAGGGAAAAAGAGGAAAAATAAACCTAAACCATTTTTTATCAATACTATTGGTTTCCTTAAACCACAATGGTATTCCCCATCACCAAAAAACTATGAAAAGGTGATAGGGGCTCCTCACTATTCATCCACATTCATCCTATCCTTATGCTGCCAAATTCTTTCTTGAGAGCCCTTCCCTCCTTTTTGAATTTGAAGATCTCCATTAGCATCTTGGAGAAGAAGAGAAAATTGAAGTTTTGGAGCACCTCACCATTGTAGCTGCTCAAGCTCAACGATCCTCACCCTTTGAGGTAATAGAAAATATTCAAGTTTTTATTTCTGTCTCTCATGGATCTATTTTGTTTAATATTTTTAATCTAGAGTTATTTACTTGCATATGTTAGATCAAGATTTACTGTTTACATTTATTTACTTTTACTGTTTAATCTAAACTGCCACTACAAGTTAGTAGGTCGACATTAGCACATGGTTGGGTGAAAACCCAAGCAACAAGCATAGAAATCCTAGTCATAGACCGAATATTTCCACTTCGCTTCATCCAACTTCTCATTGAAGAATGCAATTGGTCGGCCCTTCTGGATCAACACTACTCCAATTGCCATTCCACTCACGTCGTGATTGAGTTGGAAAACTTTATCGAAATCTGGGAGCTCTGACACTGGGATCTAAGTCACCTTCTGCTTCAAATTTTTGAAATCTCTCTGGGCAGCTTTCATCCACTTGAACTCCCCTTTCTTCATGCACTCTGCCAGCAGTGCACATATCCGACTTAATCCCTTGATGAACTTCTTGGAGAAACTAGCAAGTCCATGGAAACTTGGCACTCCTGTTGTGCTTGTCAGTTTTGGCCACTCTAATATAGCCTTTACCTTCTCTGGGTTCATCACTAACCCGTTACCCTAGATTACAAATCCCAAGTACACCAGTTCTTCCTTCATGAAGAAACACTTTTACAGGTTCACCATAAGCTTCTCTTCCTACAGGTTCCTATAACATCCCCTCCCATCATACCAATGCGATGGAGAGAACGTTAGGCTAAAATTGGGCATCTAGCCCCATGATTATTAACAAAACCATTGGAGTATAAAAAGACATATGCATATGTGTGTATATATATATATATAAGAAACACAACAGAATTAAAATCATCTACATATCCAACATACATTCAACATTTTCATGACAGATATTAAATAAAGACATTACAGAATTCATACAAGAGAGTACTTATCTTAAAACAAAGTAGTCCCGAGCAACTGGCTATGCAACTGCAACATTCCACCCAACCATAGGACAATTTTGCTCATCGCTAGCTCAACACAACTGCCACCCCCGAGCCGAGCATGATTTCTACAAGGAAAAGGGAACAACAGACTCACACATAGCCAAAATACACCAAAACTAGCCAATCCAATCCACAGTTGGGGTTTATCAGGCTGCTAAGGCAAAAGGGGAGGGAATGAATTGCTAAGCTAGTGAGCTCAAACATAGATCCAAGGATGCCTCTACAAGATCTATCTAGCTTGGTACCCATAATGCCTACACACCCCACAAAAAGGAAGTATTCCCTTCACTAATACACAGTCCCTCAGTCCATACCTTCCATTCTAGTGTTGTTCAAGGTGTGCATAGAAGAGTAGCTAGCCCTTTTGATCTTCTTGAGAGGTTAGTCTCGTCACTAGGTTTATCAAGCCAATTCTGGTCCTCTTCCACTCCCAATTTCTTGCTCACAAATTCAAACCAAAACACAGATTCAAATAATAGCAAAATCACAAATGCTGGGAATGAAGAAAAATGTTTTGACAGTGCGATGCCCATAATGAGTTTCCATTAGTTCCAGTAAAATGTGGGCAATCAAAAACGAAATGGAAAATGGGGAATCAACCCTGGGAGAGCAAAATCGTTTCTAGAAAATGTTTATGGGCATTCAAGGGACAAAAACAGCCTCCATAAACCCCAAAATCGTGACTCCCTTCCTCCCAGCCACTGTGCAATACAAAAACGAGTTCCTAGGTATGGAAAATGTAAAATCTATGTCACAGTAGGATCTAGCTACCATGGATTCCTCACAGCTAAAACATTAAATTCATTAAGCAGGAGACAAGTGCAAACTATTACAGAATGATTAAATGATCAAAACTCAGCACAAATGATCAAAATTCCATAAATGCACAAATGATAAAATATGAGATATTATTAACTGTCCACTATTACAATGAGTTTGGATGATCCTTATATAGAAATAGTAAGGAAAAATATCCACTTGGAGTGTCCACACTTAGCTATCTTATATTTACCCCAATCACCCTTAGGTTAACCAAAATGGTTTCCAAAATAACCCAAACAGGTTCAAAATATGCATGTGAACACTGAGTAAGCATGGGAAGTCATAATGAGGTTCACACATGTGAGGATAAGGTTTGGTGGAAGTTGGTTAGGCTTAGGCATGTCAAAAATGGCCTAGGGAGTGGGAATTGTCCACATACAGTGCATGAGCGCCCTTGGTCAATGCATTTCCTTAAAATAGGGAAAGAGGGTGCATTAGGCATGCTAGGGAAATAAATGCTTGGATAAGCATGCCTAACAGCTAGTTTTACCACCTCTTGGCCCATACTTTGGCTCATACACTGTGAACTTGTTCATAGTTGTCTAGATAAGTCCAAACCACTTCATAATAACCAGTTTCACACCTAGGGATGTATTATCAACCAATTTAGCACCTAATAACCATTGATTAATTAATGATTAAGGTACTAAGGTATAATATTTCTCTAACACCCCCCCATAAGCTAGACTTAGTAAAATATAAAAAATAAGGCCTTGGCAACTAAGGCTCAAGTCACATTTTACAACATAAATTTATTTCTCCATGTAAAATGAGGAAAGAGGCAAAACCACATGGGGAAAATACTCCCTCAAGAATGGACATGAAGCACACCAAAATTAAACTTCTCCAAAACTCAAGTAGGTCTGGACTTGATCATATGTCTAGAGGAACCTTCTTCTTTGGAAGAAGAGATTATTTCTCAACTAGATCAGAAACATGAACAACTGCATGATGTAGAATGTAGCCATGTAGAACAGCTCCAATAAACTGATGTGAGAGCATAAATGGCTGCTCATTAGACTTGAACTTCAGACTGAAATCATATCCAAATGAGTCTTGATATTCTTGTGCCAAAAACTTTGAACCAAAAGCGGAGAAATCAACATCAAGCAAAACTGAAATTTCTTGAAACATTGAACCAAAAACTCTTATGGTAGCTCCAAGAATAATGAACAATAGTTCCAAATGATCTTTGGACTTGAAATCTTAAATAAAATCAGATCCAAAACATGTATGATCAGGTCCAAGTGAGAGGAACAAAGGTTCAATGCATGCCAAAACAATGGCAATGTCTCCTTCTTCAATAAAATTGTGAGAAAAAGTGCTAGTCACCATAGAGGAATAGGTAGAAGGCTTTAGATCAGAATTGGTGAGTGAATGTGCAGACATATCACACTTTGATGCAGCCTTCAAATAGTCCAAAATATCAAAAAAATTTGCACCATCATCTAGTGAAGGATGCAAAGGATCTTCAACAACTAGCTTATCATCCTCAAAATCAGCATTTGAAGAATTATTGGAGAACAATGACTATATATATATCTCTTCTTCAACAATGGCTGCTCCATTTGTTGTATATTCATCATTTGAAGCAACATATTGTGCAATAGATAATGTCTCTTCACATTCTACTTCATAACCTGTAGAGGAAGCATTCGAATCAAAGAGATCTGTAACAATAGGAACATGGGTTGAAGATTTTTCCATTCGATCTTCATGCACAACTTCATCAAAGAGAGGAGAGGTTGAATTAGTAGGAGGAAGAGCACATGTAGAGGTGTCCATAGGCTCACTCAATGCACCATTCTTCTGCTTATCAAGAGCCTTGTCCAAGTTGGACCATATCTCAAATGGATAGTCTGCAGAACCAATCAAGTAGTGCATGCATGGAAACATGGCTAGACACATAGCTCCGAATGCTCTCTCACAATCATTTAGCCAATCATTTTTCTCTTCATAAGACTCTAGTTCACTCTCAGCACCAATAGAAAAATCATAGAGACCTTGTCTCTTGAGATATGCGCACATTTTAGGCTTCTATTCTGCATAACAGAATGGAGTAAGAAGAGGAACTTTCGAATCCATGTAGACACTTTTGTACCTGCAATAACAAACTCTCAATCACTTAGGAGGGATCTACACCAACAATAGCTCCAAGAGCTCTGATACCATGTAAAATCTATGTCACGGTAGGATCTAGCTACCATGCATTCTTCACAGCTGAAAGATTAAATTCATTAAACAAGAGACAAGTGCAAACTATTACAGAATGAACAAATGATCAAAACTCAGCACAAATGATCAAATATGAGATATTATTAACTGTCCACTATTACAATGAGTTTGGATCATCCTTATATAGAAACAGTAAGGAAAAATATCCACTTGGAGTGTCCACACTTAGCTAGCTTAGATTTACCCCAATCCCCCTTAGGTTAACCAAAATGGTTTCCAAAATAACCCAAACAGGTTCAAAATATGCATGTGAACACTAAGTAAGCATAGGAAGTCATAATGAGGTTCACACATGTGAGGATAGGGTTTGGTGGAAGTTGGTTAGGCTTAGGCATGCAAAAAATGGCCTAGGGAGTAGGAATTGTACACATACAATGCATGAGCGCCCTTGGTCAATGCATTTCCTTAAAACAGGGAAAGAGGGTGCATTAGGCATGCTGGGGCAATAAATGCTTGGATAAGCATGTCTAATAGCTAGTTTGACGACCTCTTGGCCCATACTTTGGTTCATACACTGTGAACTTGTTCACACTTATATAGATAAGTACAAACCACTTCATAATAACCATTTTAGCACCTAATAACCATTAATTAATTAATGATTAAGGTGCTAAGGTATAATATTGCTCTAACAAAAAATGCAAAAAAATGATGGAAAACGTGAAGGAGAAAGCCCTAGATACCTCAGACTGTGTGAGAGAGCAAAGTCTATGGGTGAAGGATGGCTTTAGGCACAATTTCGTGGGTGTTTTCTTTCCCCAGAAGAAAAAATATGATTTCCCAAATTGATGGCTTTCCCATACATGAAATTGGCTGCCATACCTCTCAAATCCCAGGGCAATAACTACCTCACCCAACTCTTAAAAGAAGTAAATGATTGGGTGCATAAGTCAAAATGGGTAGTTGATGGTTTATGGGTTCTCTCAATGACATTTGTATTAACACCATAGGCTCAAGGGTTTGAATAATTTCCCTCCCTATTCCTTGTAAAATCATGCCCCCATCTCTTTGTTGCATTGCATAGCTAGTTGTGGGTATTTCATTAAAATTCGTATTTACATGATGTCTTAATTTACATGGTGCCTGTCCAGCACAAGAACCATATGCACTGATTTTTTTAATTTCCGATACATAAAAGGATAAGTCGATGGTGGAGCCTTGTCCTTGAGCTCCTCGCCGTGATCTAATAATGATATTTACATCATTTACAACTTTAATGCAATATGGTATAGATGGATACGTTATAATTCCGCAATACTTGTCTAATGTTCTCCAAGTGTTCGACCTTGGTTCGACTAAATATCAGGATGTCATCTAAGTACACTATGATGAACTTTCCCAAGAGTGGTTTCAATACTTCATTCATCAACAGCATGAATGTACTAGGTGCATTATTCAATCTGAATGGCATGATTAACCACTCATACAGTCTTTCCTTCGTCTTGAAGATTGTTTTCCATTCATTGCCCTCTCTGACCCTGATCTAGTGATAACCACTTTTCAGGTTATCTTGGTGAAGTATCTCGCTCCACTCAATAAATCCATCAAGTCGTCCATTCTCGGCAATGGAAACCAGTACTTGATCGTGATCTTGTTGATAGATTTGGAGTCTGTACACATCCTCCATTCTCCACCCTTATTCGCTTCTAGTACATCTAGTACCACACACGGGCTCAGACACTCTCTGATCAATCCCCTATCCAACAAATCCTAAACTTGCTGATTGAGTTCCTGACCCTCTGTTGGAGTCATTCTATGTGGTGCCTTGTTTGGAAAACTTGATCTTGGAATGAAGTTGATCTAATGGGATATGCTTCTCATCGGTGGCAATCACATCGGTGCTTCATCGACTACTATGCTCTGAAACTCATCGAGCATCTCTTCAACTTCAACTGGAATCCTCTCCATTGTCGACCTCTCAACACATGGTCCTTTCGAAATTATGGTGAAACATCCCAACTATTTCTCCTCCTCTACAAGGAATTCCTTGGTTGAGTACATCAGCGCACACTTCTCCCAATAGTTGCTCTCGCCCTGCTTGCAGTTGGCTTGGTCCTCCTGCTTCGACTTTAGCATCCATCATGTGCCATTTTTCCACACTATGACTGTGTTGGCTTAACCATCGTAGATCATCTTCCGATCATATTGCGATGGTCTCCCTAAAAACAAGTGACATGTTTCCATTGGGATTACGTCACACAGTACACTGTCTTCAAGCTTCCCCACCTTGAGGTTAATCAAGTATTGTCTAGTTACCTTCACATGGTGACCTTTTTGTAACTAGGATATCTTTTATAGATTTGGGTGTTCTCTACATCTCAAACCTAACTTGTCGATGACCTCTGTCAACATAAGATTCTCTATACTACCACCATCAACTATGGTATTGCAATACCTGTCACTGATCAACACTCTAGTTTGAAAGATAGCCTTTCGCTATAACAGATTCTCCTCATTGCATCATTCATCCTGAACCAACATTCTTCTAGTCGTCATGGTTTTACCTCATCTTCAACCATCCTCACCACTTTCTGATGTCGAATCCATCTTATCGTCTCCCTGGTCATCTCATCGACCTCTGGGTTTTGAATCATCTACCACGTGTAGATTCTCTAGGCATTAATAAGCTTTGTGTCCCACACCCCGACACTTATAAAAAACTACAATTGGTCTTTCAGCTCCTTTCTTTTCTGTCGGACTAGTTCGTCCATACACACCCCGACCACGAGTCTCTTAACCATCCTATCGATTTCCCTTCACTTTCTCTCCGGTCATTGTCCCTTCCGCACATCAGTTATCTTCGACGGCTTCTGTCTTGGTTCTGATACTTTGTCCTTTCGCAGAAATAGTCTTCGCACCTCGACTAGTCATCCTCCCTCTGGCCAATGCGATTTTCCTCGACAGTTTCTCCTCTTCCTTCAGAGATAATTGGTACACTTCACCAACCACTATGAACCTCGATAGGCTGAACTTGTCCTATATGGAATGCTTCAAGCCATTTACATATATCACGACAGCTTCTTTTCGTTCATCGATTTGACCCGACCGAAACGATAGTCTGCAAAACTCTTACATGTACTCTTTCACGATCATCTCTTTCTATCAAAAATTTTCCAACTTCTTGAACAAGGAAATCACATAGTTCCCTGGAAAGAACTTCCCTTTCAACTTGGCAACCATCCTGTCTCAATACTTGATTTTCTCCTTTCCTTTATTGACTCTGCCAGCCTGTACATTGTCCCACCACAATGAGGTGTGACCCTTCAACCTCAAACATGTAGTTTTAACCTGTTTAGGATCCTCTATCTTCTCTATGGCAAAGTATTTCTCCATCTCTATGAACCAGTCTATCAAGTCTTCCGGATCCATACTTCCTAAGTAGGTAGGTACATCCATCTTTGTCTTAACCCTCATCTCTGACAATAGCTTAATGAATTTATCTTTTGGCTCTTCCTCGACAGCTTCTCGTGCTTCCACTTCCTTGACTTCCCTTCCGTTGTGGTCTAGCGCATCAGGAATACATCCACGTATTTGTCTCTCTTTGATTGTTGTGACTTCATTAGTCAACCTTCGCATTGTTCGCATTTCACTCATCAAACATTTCACAATCAACTGTGACTGTTGTACCATGGACTCTTCATCCTATAACTCAGACATTAACACCTATTTGATCCATTCTTTCGACTAAGTTGAAATCTTTACTCATCCAATCCCAACCAGACTTCACAACTTGCGCACAACTCTACCCAACCGCAACTAGAGTTGTCGACGCACTCGCGGGATCTTCAGACTCTTCGGATTCAACTGCTCAACACTGGATTCTCTCCAGCTCTGAGACCAACTGGCACAAAGTCAGTACCGACAAGGGGCCTCTTGCTTAACTATGACACACAACAACACACAGGTGCTCACGAATACTGGACGTGAACTGAATGCCAAAAGTTGGCTTATTCTATTAAACTAAATCGGTTACAGTGATAAATACAAAGTAAACTATCAAACTAGTTAGCCTCAGCCTATTACAATATACATAAATAAAACTCTATCTCTTAGTGTGTTCTCGGTTGTGTGCAATCTTCTCCCTCTCCCAGTTCTTTGTTGAACAATGAGCAATGGATCAAATCCCTCTCTTTGTTCCTTCACACTACAATTCTACCCTACTGCTTCTCTTCCCGAGTTCTACTCCATTCCCTGATACACTCTTCCTCTCTGTCCGTTGAATCCTCCATATCCTGCAGACCTGCAGTTGTCAATGCCCTCTAGTCATGCTGCACAACCTCTTCCTATGGTGACATCTGTCATGATCCCCAACCAGCTTTATAACTTCTCATAACTTCCTCAACAACCTTCAACGGTTGCTAATTACTTCTCCTTGACTTCTGCACTTCTCTGACTCTACTATAGTTGTCGGCCCCATCTCTTGCCTCGACCATACTGCACTTCGTCACCCTTCTACCTTACTTCTCGGCTTCACTTAGCTTCCACAACTTCCAGTCTGCCCCATCCTCTACAGTTGGCTTTCGCCTCTTTCCATCAGTGTCGACCTTCAACGCCTTCACTTCTTTCGATGACATATCAATAGCTTCTATTTGATAGCATGGATTTGACTGCCAGTTTACTTCTCACTAGTGGTTGTCGGCACTCCCCCCCTAGTTGACTTCTCCTGCCGATCATCTTCGACTATTTTTCCTAGAACCTAATGCTCTTGCATCATGTTCCAAGACATAATTTTGTAGTACCTACTGTCACCCCTGCTCCTAAGCAAAATCTAAGAGTAATGGTTGCCAAATTTTCCCCTTTAGCTCTCCCTGCTAATCTCCATGACTTACCTGTGGGCTATGCCTAATGCCTTTTGAGATTTGATGGGGAAGGAAATAGTTCTGCACAACAACATGTATAACACTTTGCTGATTTTATAGACCTAGAATAGGTGGATCGATATGATGTCAAGATGAGGCTATTTTCCCAAAGTCTAGCAGGAGAAGTGAAGAAGTGGTTCAAATCCCTTCCAAATGGAGGAATTTCTACCTATGAGGGATTTGAACAAGATTTCTTATCTAGATGGAAGGATAAAAAAAATCCTCTCCATATTCTCACTCATTATGAAAATACAAAGAAAACCAATGTTGAGACTGTCTAAGAGTTTTCAGCTAGATTCATGAGAATGTATAATTCAATCCCTGTGGACATCAAGCATCCTATGGGAGCAGCCAAGCTTCATTATGCCAATTGTTTTGACAGTGACTTTTCTCTCATGTTGAGAGAAAGGAGATCTGCCACTCTAATTGATATGTTAAAATATGCTATAGAAGTATAAGCTAATTAATTTTGATGGCCTCGGGTAAAATGAAGCAAACAAATGAAGCTGATAAAAATAGATCTAACGAGGTATCCCAACCTCCCACATCCCAATCCATTGATACCATATTTGAAAAGATGATGAGGAATATGGAAAGGCTGGTAGATAGGTTTTCCCTTGACAATAGGCCTCATTCTAGAGAAAACCAAGATCCTCAAGCTCGAAATAACAATTATAGGAGAGCCAAGGGATCCTATAAATGCTGAGAATTAGCCAATCAGACCACCTTCTATTGAGAAATTGATAGCAGGAGAGAAAGAAGATGCACACCTTGATGATAAAATCCACCTTTTTTATCAAATCCAACCCCATTTCTATTTAACTAAAGAGGAACATGACAAATCCTCCCTGTAGTTAGATAGTAGCCAAGAAGAAGCAGAATATGATCAATACCAAAGAGGCTTCCAAAATTAAATCTATGAATTTCAGAGGCAACATAATTTGAGATGTAGGAAGGTAACTATGGACCAAGGAAAGGATATTGTTGAGCTATCTTCTTCTCAGCCACAAAGAAAGGAATCCTCCAGGAAGGGTGACTCGAAAACTGTAACCTTTGATAAGGCAGCTGAGAACGGGGTAGGAGCTCCTAAAAAGGGCCTAGAAGGGAGAGATGAAGGTAATTTAAAGAGAATAGAAAGGATCCATTATTCTTTTAGTTTAGAGAATGAAATATCTAAGATTAAAATCTCAATTCCTTTAAATGAGTTGGTCAAAAACTCAGAGTACAAAGATCAGATTTTGAAAGTAGTGAATGGAGAAGAAGGAAAGAAGCCTGATACTCTCAATTTGCATGATGAAAAACCCACTCTTTTGTTTGATCCCCATGTTGAAAGTGCTCTAGAGGATGATGTTCCTCCCTTCTATATCATCCTAAACATACATGATCATATATTGCACAATGCTATGTTAGATTCTCGAGCTTCACATAACCTCATGCCAAGATCAGTGGTGGAGAATCTGGGGTTAGGAATCAAAAGGTCCTATAAATATCTATTCTCCTTTGATTCTAGAAGGGTCTAATGTTTAGGTCTGATTAAGGACATGGTGGTCTCACTGACTCAAATACCTTAGAAGAATGTAATCATGGATGTGGTAGTAGTTGATATTCCACCTAAATTTGGGATGTTATTATCTAGGTCTTCGGCATCAAAATTAAAAGGAACTCTAAAAATGGACATGTCTTATGCTAACATTCCTATTTTTCGGGAAAATAGAAGACTATACAGGGATCATAGGTTGTCCTATGTAGTGAGAAGTAAGAGTAAGCCTGATAACCATCCCATTTTCTATGTAGGCACCTCAGTTTTCTGTTATGATCTTGATTCAGAAGAGAAAAGTGTGAAAGTTTGTTGATGTCCATTTTGTCATCATTTTTTTTCATTAAAACGTGCTCTGTTGGCATTACTTTTGTCATTTTTGGCGTATTAGTTCATACTTCTTTCCATTCAGACCTCCAATCAAACCTAGGTATGAATTTATTTGCATATCATACAAATCTCGATTAATTATCATTATTCTGTGGTTTATTAACATTAATCTATCATTTCTCGACTTGTTTGGCAAATGGATTTCGTTATGTAGGCTATGGGTTTCAAATGGAACTTCATTCAAATGCACGTTCATGCTGAAGACACCCAGCTGCATTCGGACCATCGTTCAACCCTTCGTTCGCACCATTGGATTCGTTGGTTGGAATATTCTGGGGCATTAAAGATAGAAACGATGACATGGTTTATGTTGGCGATGTGTCCCTCATGGTGCATGAGCCCTCATTCTAGAAGATCTACGTTCCTGTCCACCCAGCTTGACAGTGCATCCTATACCCACGTTGAATGAAACGAACGCACAGTTGCTCATGTCAAGGAGAACCAATGTCTGTGGATTCAGGAAGACAACCTACGTGCTGTGCTGAGCCATTTTTGTAGCCATTGAGACCTCCTATTTTTAGAGAGGTCGATCACTTAAAGGGTCGACCTTCTCTCTTATTGTAAAAATTATATAAAGACACCTCTTGTGGAGAAACGCAACATGTTAGAAGTTAGTCAGTTAGCAACAGTAGTTGGAGAAATATGCAGAGCTAGAAAACGACTGTGTAACCTTTGATTTAGCTAATAGAAGTTTATGATTTAGCTGTTGATGTTTTGTTGGTGAACGATTTGAGTTAGACAATCCCTGATTGCTGAGAAGGGCCCCTCAACAACCAGAGGTTTTTATTGTGTATATTTTATTTCTTTTCTGGAAGTAAATAGTTTTCATTTTCAGTATTTAACTTGGTTTCCTGTAATTTATTTCATGTTGCTAATATAATTTACATTTTCATAATCTAGAATGATCGGTCATGCATAGTTCCTTTTAGTTTCCTTTCAGTCTTTCCATTTCAATTAGATAAAGGTCAATTAGTTTAGTGTTTCAAAGTTCAGTTTGCAGTTAGATTCAGTTCTGATTAAATGTTGTTGTAGTTGTAGATTAGCTTTACTTATCTTTTAATTTGTTTTATTATGCAATAGAAATGGTTTCCTTTCTGTAGATAGTAATTAGTATAATTGCTTCTTGTTATTTCATCTTCAATAGTTGATTTACTTCTTTTATTGCACTATAGGTTCATATGCATAAACTAGCTCACATTAGAATCATCTAGTCTGCTCATTCTCATAGTTTATATCATTTTCTGTCATCCGGACTGTCATTCAGACTATCTTTCAGACTATCATTTGGATTGTCACATGGACTTTAATATTTTTTGTATTGTTTTTATGCTTGTTTAGAGTTCCATTTCTTATATTTTCGAATTGGATTATTTCTTGTAGTTAACTAGCAATTATATATGTAATTAGGACCTTGTTTTGAACTACATAGAGTTTCAATTAGGCTTCATAACCATTCTTAGTTTTTATTCATTTCTTTAACTTTTCCTTAGTTTACTTTTTAGATTATGTTTCTGTAATTAACCTCTTAGGTTTGATTCCTTAACTTGTTACTGTTCTAACACTTGTTAATTTCATTCTTAGTTTACTTTACTTCATGTTTGTTAAGATTGATTTTGGATTAAACTTAGTAATTTCATTCTCCAAAGTACATTATTTTTTATGATTTCTATGTCCAAGCATAGGATTTGTTCTTTTCATCCACATAGTTAATGAATATGTTCTTAGAATAGGATTTGAATCAGAAATAAAATATCTTTATCAAGTTTTCTACTTGCTTCTAGATCAAACTCATTTTCAAGTAAATATATTTATTAAGTTTTCTACTTGCTTCTAGATTACATTTGTTTTCAAGTCATTTGCTTATGGATTAAGAATAGATTACAATGTTTAAAGTTAATTGTAATTGGACACCTTTTAGCATGCATCTCTTTATAGAAGTTAAACTAGATTTACTTCCATTTTGTTTCCTTGTCACATTTGAAAGTCATTTTGATACATTCTCTCTCGTTCCTATTACATTTGATACATTTCTTAAGAATCCTTAAGGAGAATGGAATGAGGTTGTTCAGCTTAGTTTTGAGTATTTATGGAATGCATGAATAGTTTAACTATTGAATTTCTTCAGTTTATTAAGTAGTTTATAATTTTGGTTTGAGATAATATAGTTTCTTGTTTCCATAGTTAGTTGTAAACTGAATCATTTCATTGATAGATTTCTGAATTCATAGTTATTACTTTCTAATTCCTAGATTAGAGTTTGAATCATTAATCAGTAGTTTCCATTTTCATAAAAGTAGTCTTGTTCTTTATCAAGTCTTATTCCTTAGAATAGTATTGTTGTTTTAACCTTTTTAGTTATTGTTTTCATAGAATAGATAGATTGATACTATTCTGATCTATTGGTTTAGTTAGGTCTAATCAGTTTAGCAGTTGTATTTTTGAAGTTTGACTCGGTTTTTCATTTTGAAATATCTTTCAATCTTTTCATTATTAAACATTTCTAAGGTTGGCCGAGCCGATGTCCTAGATACCATTCTACCTCAACATATACTGTGCCACAACTCTAAGATTACCAAACCTGGTCGATAATTATATATTTGGTGATTCCTTAAGACAATAAATACACCCAAAAAAGTTACTAATCTTCTTGAAACAAATGACAAGTCTAGTAATGATCAAGAGATATAATGCATTGACAACTCAACAAACCTATGAGGAAGTGGTCATCAAATGAAGAAAGACAATGATGAAAAATAAGAGTTAGAAATGGAAGCTACGAACACAATCCAAAAAGATCACTGGGTTATGAGATTTGATGGAGATGTAAATAAAGAAGGTGTTGGGGAACGGGTATGGATCATCCCTCAAGATGAAGTAATTCAATGCACTAGATTGCATACCTTCAAGCTAATGTTTGACAGTTCGAGTAATGTCGCAAAATATGATGCCCTGTTGCTGGGTCTAAATGCACTCAAATATTTAAGAGATAAAAAAAAAAAGTTTATGGAGATGCAGAGATAATAATCGAACAGGTGAATGATAATTATGAGACTAAAAATCCCATAATGAGGGATTACAAAAATGTTGTTTTGGATATGTTTGATAATTTCTTCACAGAGCATGATATTTCTTTCATTCCTAGAGAGAAAAATAAAATTGTAGACATTTTGGCCAACTCTGCTAGCAGATTTCAACTCCCTGCTTATCCTACCAGAGCTTACATGATCAATATAAGGCATAGACCATCTGTTCTAGACAATACCAAACATTGGAAAATATTTGAAGATGATCAGCAAATCCAAAGATTCCTAGACATGACTGAGGAATTTTCCAACACCCACATTGATCAAGAGGATTGCTCATGTGATGAATGGGAACCCGAACCACTAGAGTTCCTAACCACTTTGGGAGACAAAGATATCTTGCAACTAAAGGGAAATTATATACCCAAAGGATTGGTACCATTAGAAAAAATTTTTGATGAAAATAATGTGGCCAAAAGTCACAAGGTTGCTCCAAACCATAGTGAAGTGGAAGACTATAACATTGAGAATGATGAAGAACACAATTTTTTCAAGCTATCCAAATCTCTAATCCCATGAATTAAGAATGACTATGTTGATTTAATGAAATATTTTTCTGATATGTTTGCATGGTGCTATGAATATTTGAAATAATATGACACTACTATCATCTAGCATACCATACCAGTCAATATAGGGGAGAAACAATTTGGGCATAAACTGAGAAGGATGAATCCTATGTTGCTCCCTCTGATAGAAAAAGAATTGAAGAGACTATAAGAAGCCAAAATCATAGTCTCCTTGAGGTTTTCAAAGTGGGTATCCAACATAGTCCCAGTGAGGAAGAAAAATGATGAAATCAGACTGTCTATTGACTTTATAAATATGAACAAAGTGTCCCTAAAGGACAACTATCTCCTGCCTAAAATGGACCACATTTTATAGAAGGTTGTAGGGTAAGCAAGACTGTCCATGCTAGATGGATTTTCAGGGTACAATCAAATTAAAGTACAACTAGAAGATCAAGAGAAGACATCCTTTACCACACCTTGGGGGACCTTCATGTATGCAAAAATTTCCTTTGGTATGTTGAATGTAGGAGCAACCTTCCAAAGAGATATGGACATAGCTTTTGCAGAAGAGAAAGAAAAATTTTTGGTTGTCTACATGGATGAAATTACTTTGTATTCCAAATCTGATGTAGAACATTTGAAACATTTGCATCAAGTGTTTTCCAAATGCATAAAATTTGGGATCTCTTTGAACCCAAAAAAGTCGAACTTTTCCATGTAAGAATGCAAACTGTCAAGCCACAAAATATCTAAAGATGGGATCACAATTGACCCAGATAGACTTGACACAATACATAAAATTGAACTCACTAAGAGTAAAAAGGATGTTCAATCCTTTCTAGGAATAGTGAATTTATTAAGGAGGTTCATCCCCAATTTTGCATAGATCATGAGGTCAATCACAAACATTCTTAAGAAGGACACTCAGATTAGGTGGAATACTAAAGCCAAAAAAGCATTTGAATACATAAAAAACGAAATTGTTGAAGCACCTGTGCTAGTCAGTCCCGATTTTGAGAAAGAGTTTCTTATGTTTTATTTTTCCTATGAGCATTCCATAGTTGGAATGCTTTTACAAAAAAATCAAGAATGAGATGAGCATCCATAACTTTATTTAGCAGAGCTCTCAGATATGTTGAGATCAAATACAACATCATGGAAAAGAAAGTATATGCCATGATTAAAACTTTGAAATATTTTAGATTTTATGTTCTACATTCCCATGTGATTGGTTATGTTCCTAGTGCTATTGTAAAGGATAAATTGACCGAACTTGAGCCAAAAGGTAGAAGAGATAAGTGGATAGTTGTGCTTTTGGAATATGAATTGGAGATCAAACCTACAAATCTTGTCAAATTACAAGGACTGGCTAGGATCATGGATGAGTAAAATTGGGATTCACTAAGTGTGAACTTGCTTTCACACATGCTATAAGAAATTGCCCAAGACCCACTATCACAGGTATCAAACAAATTCTTGTCTTCTCCTTGGTATTATAATGTTATATATGTTTTGCGGAACTTACAAGCGCCCCTTGAGATGGGTAAAAGCAAATCCAGTTCAACCAAGATGAAGGATGCAAAGTTTTGCATATTTAATGGATGTTGGCTCATGAGGTGTTCAACAAGTTCCCAAGATAGACCCAGGTTCTGTGCGGTTTTGGGAACCAACAAAACCCCTTTTCACCGGCCCTTTTCGCAACAATCTGAAAGCAGAATGAGGTCTCACCCGAGGTGAAGTTATGCGGAGGTTGTGGAATCGGGTTTCCACAACTGGGTTATGCACACTACAGTTGAATGGTGGACAATGTGAAGTTCTCCTACTTCGCGATTAATGATGTAAGCTATTGCGTATCCAAGTACTGCGTAATGCAGGTGGTATGCTTAATCAATAGGAGAACACAACAGAGGACTACGCTTCCTCTCAACACTTACACTATTCCAATAGATTTCTCTTAGTGTAAACTTATACATTCACATGCACCTAAACTATAAGCCTTGTGACTTAGAAAATATGATGGACTGCAATGACTACGCACTTCCGGTGCTGCGCTTCAGGGAGTCACACTATAGAGACTTCGTCGGCTAAGTGTTTACCCAATACTTGAATTATGCATTCATCTAACTTAGAAATACTTGTGCATTCAACATTCATTCACATATGTCCAATACTTAACATATTATTCCAATCCTTTATCCTTATGGTGAATACATATAAAAGCAACAACACATGAACTTAACCATTCAACATAACAAAATATATAGATGCAAACACATTCAGTCACATAACACGATGACTTAACGTGGTTCACCCCTAGGATGGGAGCTACATCCATGGTAATTGTTGAATATATTATCAATGGGAATGGTTTCAACGGTTTTAGTCTGCGCACACAGTTGTAGACTCTCTTCTCTCCCAGTAGGGAACTGCGCACACAGCTGTAGAGCCTTTTACAATAGGTCTCTCAACAGAGATCCATATTCAACATTAACCAAAAGAAGATTAGAGATTAACCCTTTCCCTTACAAAAATGACCTTTATATAGACCGTTCCCTTAGGTCACATCTTTACATTCATGATGGGCTCAACAACCCTAAGGTTCCCCAAAACGGGCATGGTTACTCCGCTAACCATGACTGTTAGGCTCTGATAATGACTCATCGTCGTGGCCATCCTTCTGCACGTGGTCACATCGCTTTCATCCCCCCTGTCAAGTGCATTCCGACGGGTCGCTTTCACCCTACCATTCATTTTCTAACATCTTTAAGCAACTGGTTCACGTAGTGTTTCCTTTACCCATGTGACTGGTTGCTTTCCCTCTTCACCACTCCTTACCCGCCTACTAGGAATCATGGAGTATCTTAACCAAAATAGACCGCCGATCGGTCTCACCGGAATGTACACCGTTTTTCGTCCAAAACTTCTACTATGTTGCATCTTCACGGAGCTAGCACTTTGCAGCACTATATCTTCGCGGAGCTTCCTCTTCACATCACTATAACCTCACCATGCAGTAACTCTGTCTCTTACTCTGTTGATGTTGCGCTGCACTGTATCCTCACAGCGCCCAAAACTATCTTATCCAAAATCGGCTTACTTGGGCCAGGCCCAATAGGCCCTTAACACTTACATGTGGCTCGTTCTTGAGCCACTTTCCATAGGTTCACTTCGTTGCGCTTCCCCTAGCTAATCTATCTTCACAACGAATTCTTGATAAGTTGCAGTTAGATTCACAACTGTTTCTTTAACATCTTCTTCAGCTTCCGTAACCATATCCAACACATCTGGTGTTAGATCTTCCTGAGTTTGCTCTTGTACTATTTTCTCTGATTTTTGGAGTTCTATCAGTTTCTCCTCAATCTCTTGCGAGATAGCATGAGCTTCTTGTTGTAGTGGTTGTGACTTTTCTCCAATTTCAACCTCCTTTACTCTTAACACTTGAAGTTCCCTCTTTAGTTCTCTGACTTCTGCAAATCGGCAGAGTCTCTCTCTTGGCTGCAAATTCTTCATCTTCGTGTTTAGAGTGTCTAACGCTGCTTGTTTTTCTTGAAATCTTGTTTGGACCTATAGTAGCCAAGGGTCCTCTTGCAGCACATTCCAGGCTCTAGTCACTTCGTCCAACAAGTTCTGACACTTAGCTATTTTGGCGATTATGTTCTGTGTGGCAGCTTTTACTTCTGTTGCTCTTAGTTCTATCTGATCTGGTGGTGTCTTCGAGAGATTCTGAGCTTCCAAGATGACAAGCTTCTCTTTATAGTCTATATCTATGTCCTTTATTTCATCCTTAAGACCAATCACTACCGATCCAATCTTAAGGATAGTGTCTGCGAGCTCTGGATGCTCATCGCACTTTGGTATCTCTGCGCAGACTAAAGCGATAATCTTCTCTATTCTTCACCGCTGCTCCTGTTCACTTTCAAGTTCCTTATCCTTCTTTGCACTTGCTTCCTACAATTGTCTGTATTTTTCTTGTAAGCCCTGATGTTGTTTCAGAAATACCCTATCTCGATCATGTATTTCCTCCACAACCTGTAGGTGAATATTATGTAGGCCTTCGAGGGGTAGCATTGCGATATCAATATCCACATGCTCTATTTCCTGCGCACTTGAGGCTAATTCATCACACAGTAAAATTACACTCAATGGGTCAATTATGACAATGCATAGTCTTGGTGCCATGGTTAAAGCCAAAGGCTTTGTCTTCTGCTGCGGTGTGGCACCAGATCTTCCTTCTGAGTCAGAATCATGAACCAAGTCTTTTTGGACTTGTTCCATCTTCGTTGTTATGTTTTGCAAAGTTTTGAGGTTTTATGTTAGGCTTGCTTGGATCTTCTCATTTTTCCTATCTTTGAGAGCAAGCACTTCATCCAGATATTGGTTGACTCTGCTCGCAATGAGGTCATAATCATCATCGTGGAGCTTCTCATCTAATGGCTCATTTGTTGTTTTCTACACTTTGTCCTGTGCAGAGCTTCCAGGATCCTTCCTTTTCCCTGCCGATGACTCTTTAATGATTGTTGTGGGGATTGGATTACTTTCTTCTAAGTCACTATCGATGACTATTCGTCCTTCGACCTTCCATTCATCTAGCCATTCCTCCATGATGAGATCAATATCTGCTTCATCCATGTGATAGTTCCCTTGCAACCATTCTGGGTTCCTTTTCTGTGCCTTTGCTGAAATATAAATGGAATGCATATCAGCTCGAAAATTTAAAGTGCAGATATACTTGGATGTTACATATTTGGAGATGCACGGTGTCTAAACAATGACATTGCACAACTACTCATATTATGTGAGGAATACTTCATTTGTGGTGCGTTGTCACTTTGGTAGCAGATTAGCCCAGAGATTCGCATATCTGGGTCCTCTACAGTCATTGAGGTTAGACATGAGACCAACATAATGCCCTGGCTCCTTCCATCCCACAAAGACAATCAATACCATTAACCAACTATAATGGAAAGCAGCGCCATTGACCTAAGTTTCACGGACATCCTCCAGAAACTCGTTCATTAAATATTGACACTAGTTGAATCTACCTCCCTGCACTACCTTCGCACCGAGCATAATTTCTCCTACTGGTACTTCTATTGGTTGTGCCTTGTGCAAGATTTTTCTTGTGAGCAATTGTACTACGAATATTGTAGCATCATCATTGAGATCATCTGTGACAAACCCTCTTTTTCCCTTGGGAATCTGATACTCTGCCTTCATATGCGTGTTGAATTCCTTGTCTCTGTTTTTTCCAACAAAGAACTTTTTAGGGTCTTCTCCTCACTTGCTTAACTCCATGATCCTTTGGATCAGGTCTATATTGAGGTCAACATTTCTATCCAACCAAAGGTAACCTTGGTGTGTGCATGATAACAGTGTGCACACCACCGCATTTAGTTCCAGACTTCAGTCGAAGTGTGGAAGCCTCAACAGGTCTAGAAGCCCCGATTCCACAACTTTAGATAGCCAGATTTGTGCTACCAGTAGTGGGTTGTTTTTCACATCCATCTTCCTGCACATATACCTGTCGGGTTGAAACTGTGGGTACTTCAGCTCATCCGAATCCTTCTACATCTGGAGTAATTTGTACTCTTCGAACTTACATCAGTCCATGAGCTTACCCAATAGATTCACTTCTAGTTTGACATGTTTTGATATGGGGGAAAGTGGTATATCATACTTCACGCGTCTAGAAAGCTTTACGATCGGTGCATCTGGTACACGCAAAGAAATGTACTCTAGAGTCAAGGATAATGACAATTCTTTATCCTTTGTTGGAACTTCTAGTAGCTTGGAGCCCATTATATTCACCTTTACCTTATCAACTACGAGTTCCTTACCCTTTCCTTGCATTGGTGCAGAGTGTCATGGTGATCAGTGTGAACCCTGGCCTTGTTCTGTGATGACCTTCTTGGCAGGGGTTCTCATCAACCCTTCAATCCTGGTTTGTGTGAAATCCCTCACAGCCTGCTCAATTGTGGACTCTTGCTCAGCTTTAGAATCATCAGACATTCACTGTAACTTCCTCTGTAGACTCATGAAATTTCTTAGCACTCACTGTAAATAGACTGAGACTATGGCATGCTGAAAAATTTGAAGGTTTCGATAATGCCCACGGGTCCAATGTGTAAGTTTAAAACCTTAACAGTGAAGTACAAACATATATCGATTCTTAAGCATTAACAGAAAATGCACAATGGCACACACATTACACAGAGATTTTCACCTGGAAACCCTTAACCGGGAAAAAACCAGCAAACTTAGAGCCGCATAGCTCCTTTTTCATTATATGTTTATTTTACATGTACAATACAATAAATGGTATTCTGCAGCATCTAAAACCCTAATTCGTTTACCCGAATTAGGTTACAACCCTAATTCCTTTTACCGGAATTAGATAGAGTACAATGGGTCGAAAATCGCGAAAAAGCAAAAAAGCAACCCAAAAAATTTTGCGCTCCGCGCGGACTCCGGGGGCCTAACGGCCCCCTCCGTGTCGTTTCGGAACCTAACGGTCCGAAACAAAGGGGGTGGGCCCTGTCGGGCTACCCCCCCCTCTAAACCCCCCCCCCATAGGGATCGTGTTGTACACGCAGCGACCATGTGAAGAGATATAACATACCCAACACAATGTTGACGGTATTTATAGGCACAGTTGGGCTTAGTCGCACCCATAAATGGTGAGATAAGGATTTAATTATTATGCTCGTTGGCCAAATCCGTCCAGGATTTCGGTCCTTTCCTTCATTAACTACTTCAGAACGGCTAATTTTGCGTTAAATGCTCAAGCGGTCGTCGGCAAAATTACTGTATAACAGCTAGTTTTCAGCTCTAATGGCTATTTTCATGTGTTGTGCCGGAATGCGCGGATGGGCGTCACCACTCCCAGGGCGGTGAACTACACGTTGATGTATTTTTATCCTTCTAAGATTTACATCTTTTTTGCTTTTTCTGATCTGTGTGGCTGGATTTTGATCTTCGCAACTGCTCACTTTTTTATTTTATTTTATTTTTTTCTCTTTCTCTTATTTTTTTCTCTTTCTCTTTTTTTTCCTTTTTTTTCTTTCTATGCAGCTTCACTAAGGGTGCTACGAAGTAGGACTATCCCTATAGGGTTTTAGTCTAATTCCATTGAATAAACTTGATAAGTTATCTCCGACTAATGTGGCTAACTGAACTATGCCACCATTAGTAACATGCATAACAGTATATGGACCAAGCCAATGGATTCTAAATTTGCCAAGAAATTTCATGAACTTACTATCATACAGGAGGACAAGGTCTCCTACCTGGTATATTTTGTACTTGATGTGGCTATCATGCCATGATTTTTCTCGGTCCTTCTACACTTGTTGGTGAAAGCCTGCGATGAAGCAATCCTCCTCTAGTCCAACCAAGTGTAGAAGACTTTCTTGCAATGTATGTCCATCTACCATGTCTGTGAATGCAATGATCCTCAAGCTTGGTTGGATGTACTCCATAGGCATCACAACTTCTTGTCCATAGACCAATCTGAAGGGTGTGTTCCCTGTCAACTTCTTGCAAGATGTTCTGTAAGCCCATAAAATAGCTAGAATGTGCAGATCCCAATAATCCCTGTTTACATTGCATACTTTTGTCGACGCATTCTCCAATACTTTGTTGAAAGCTTCAAGAGTTCGATTTTCATGTGGATGATATGGTGTGGTTTTATGATGATGTATCTAAAATTATTCAGTTAGGGATGCAATTGTCTTATTCAAAAAGTGAGTGCCTTGATCACTCATTAAAATATTTGGGCATCCAAATCTAGTAAGGATGTTCTAAAAAATGATCTGCACAGCAGTAACTGCACTACAGTCCTTCACTAGTTGAGCTTCTTCCCATCTTATGAGATAGTCTGTCGCAGTGATAATGTATCTTGCACTAGATCTCTTTCCTAGTGGGTTAATCGTTCCCACGAAATCAATATCCCATTTATCAAATGCATGTAGTGTCAACTACGGTTTCAACTGCATTTCATCTCTTTGTGATGGATTTCCAGTTCTTTGACAAACATTGCAACTCTGGAAATGTTCCTTTGAATCTTTGTGTAGAGTAGGCCACCATAGCCCTGCTCTTAGTATCTTCTGCGCAGTAGCTCTTCCTGCGTAGTGACCTATTGAGACACCTAAGTGTGCCTCAACCAAGATAAATGGCTTCTCATGCTCTAACACGCATCTGCACAGCACTTCATATGGTCCCAATTTGTATAACTGGCCTGCGATGATAGTGAATTCTGCGACTTTAACTACCAGTTGCTTCTTCTGTTGCGTATTAAACTCTATAGGTGCCATTCCTGTAGTAAAAAATTCTATGATTTCCTTGTAATATTCATCTGCAACCTATATGGAAAATAACTGCGTGTCAGGCATATTATATTCAAGATTAGTGGGTTGTTCTCCTGATTCAATCCTTGAGAGTTGGACAGGTCCTAAGTTTAGTATATCTGGTTTAACAATGATCTCAAAGTCATATTCTTGAAAAAGTAACAACCATCTGCATATTCTTCCCCCTAACACTGGCTTATTGGCCAGATACTTTAAAGCTGAATGGTCAGTGTACATGGAGAAGTGTGCACCCAGCAAATAGTGTCGGAATTTCTGGAGTGCATAAACCATAGAGAGACCCTCTCTTTTTGTGTTTGTATAGTTCTTTTCAGCTGAAGATAGCTTTTCATCCTGAAAATGCAATGGGGTGATCAATGCCCCCTTCTCTTGGTTGAGCGAGCACAATGCCCAATGCTATACATGAAGCATCAACATGTACGTGCAATGGTTTGTTCCAATCTGGAAAGACTAGGATAGGCTCCATTACCATTTTCTCTTTAATGTGTAAGACTTTCTCTCATTCTGCACTCCATATGAACTATGCTTCTTTCTTTAGAAGTTTCTCCATTGGCACGGTTAACTGTGCATAACCCTTGATGAATTTCCTATAATATCCTGTATGGACCAATGTCGTGTGAAGATGCTTAACTGAGTTCGACACTGGTAGATTCACAATGACGACGATCTTTGTAGGATCAACCATCATACCTTGCTTACACACAATGTGTCCCAATAGTATACCATAGGGTACACAGAAAATACATTTCTTTAAATTCAAGGATATTTGATGTTGCATGCACTTAGCTAACATCATTCTAAGGTCTTCATAATGGTTCTTCAGCAAACCAAAGGCAGTCCATTCATCAAAATAGACTTCTAAGAACTTATGGATAAAGTCTTTAAAAGCAGCAACAACTACTCTGGAAAAATTATCATGTGCGTTCTTTAATCCAAATGGCATGATTGTATACTGATATGAGCCCCATTCAGAAGCAAAAGTGGTCTTATTCCTGTCTACAGTGTCGATTCTTATCTGATGGTATCCTGAGAATCCATAAGTGAATGAGTAGGCCTCATTTCCTCCCACATTGTCTAATACTTCATATGTGAATGGAGTAGGAAATGGATCATGTAAGGATGCATCATTCAACTTTCTGAGATCTACACAGATTCTGATCTCACCTTTAGTCTTTTTGTCCTGGATAACTATAGGACTTATCCACTTAGACTCTTCCACTGGCTCAATGATCCCTGCATCAAGAATCTTATTTAGTTCTGCCTTAACTCTCTCTTTGTATCTAGGGTTCAGTCTATAAGGCCTTTGTTTGATAGGATTTATGCCAGGCTTAAGAGGTATCTTCATCAATCCCAAGTCACCCAAAATGCCTTTCATTTCAGTGAACTTTGTCAGAAACAAATCCTGATATTCATGTAGAAGGTTTGCGATCTGCGCAACCGTTTTATCATCCCAGTAGTCTCCAATGGATGCGAACTTTGTCTCTTCACTTGTTCCAATATTGACCTTTCTTGTTTTTACAGGGCCGCTCATATCTATAATTTCCAGTGGAGGTCCCTCTACATCGCGTGCTCCTTCGGACTTAGGTATATGGATATTGCACGGATCCTCCTCATCACTTTCTTGCTTATCTTCCGCGAGGTTATAAAATTAAAGGGCATGTTTTATCGTTCTTTCCCATTCTGGTTGTATTTTTAGATGTACCTTTATATCTTCAAAGATCCTATCTTTGATTGCCTCCAATGCCTCATTTGTACTTGGGCATTCTTCTCTAAATATCCTTTCTTTGATAACCTGCAGAGCCTCATTGATGCTCGGGCAATCATCTTCAAAACTGAAAGTTTTCTTGAAGTTCACAGTTAGAATAATCCAATCTGTTGTCTCTTTGCGAAGCTCTATGTTTGTGTACCAGTTTGTTGGGATCTCCTCAAATGTATGCACAAATAGGTGAACCCATTCTGTTTGTGGTCTATTTTCCCATGCTTTTGAACAGATCTCTACGTGATCCCTAGGACTTGTCTGTCCATTATGCTTTTCCATGGTCAGCGTAACTTTCTCTATGAATCTGATTTGCATCATATGCCTACACTGATCCCATGTGGTCAAAGTCTCCTGATGAACGGCCCACCATCTTGCAGGTGTAGCGTGCAGTGCTGTGTCCAATGCTAGTATGCGATGTTCAGTCAAAACTGATATAGTATACTCTTGCAAAAATGTATAGACATTGGTTAAACCATCATAAGTGGGGATCGGACTTACCTCTGTGCCAATTGAGCATAGTGATTTGGTGATCTACGCACATCTTCTCACATATACTTCATGCATATGGCTTTGCCAGTTCTCCAGTCCTATGTCAGAGTTTGATACACAAGAGTTGTCGCAACACCAACTAAGTGCTCCATTAGCTGTAGGATTGATGTAGTCGACGTGGTTCGATGTCATCTTGTATATGCGGTCAAGGTCCTATGCTTGACCTTCTTCTTATATCGACTTAGTGTATCTCGGTCCTTGTAAAGGGTCCAAAGGCGCGATGACCTTGATATTCGCCCCTTCGAATATCATCTTTTTGCTCTTCATATTTATGATTGCAAGGTTATCCATCGCCCAATCTATCCCCAATAATGTTGGATATGGGTTACTGTCATCGATGATCTCAATAACCTCAAAGTCTGTTGAACTTATGACTCCATCAATGTCCACAATTATATTTGAGATCCTTCTGAATGGAATAACTTTCTGCTGATTGGATAATCTCAATTGAATAGGTGACCATGAGAGCCTTGGTTTTCCCATTTTTTCCCATGTCTACTTGGTCAAGACATTTACTTCAGATCCCAAATCAAGAATGATCTGGTCCATTTCATAGTCTCCAATTTGTGCAGTTAGCCTCATTTCTCTGCCTATTCTCTTATTGCTCTTTATCTGATGAATTGCACTCTGAACAGTATCCGTGCAACTACGCTGTTCATACTGGTCTAGTAAATTTTTTATTTCTACTAGAGCATTTTCACTTTTCAACAACTTCATGCAGCTCTGTAAGAACTGTGCAATAGAAATTCCTGTTTCTGCTACAGTACTGGTTTGATCATACGCTGCTAGCATATCTTCCATATGCGTTGTTTCACTTTGCAACGGGATTCTTGGTGACGTAGGCATTGTTTCTTTGAAGATATCCCTTGCTTCTATGAAGGCTTCCTTCTGTTTGTTCAACTCAAAAGAGGGCATTTTTTATGTTTCTTTTCTTTTCGAGATCCCTTTAGTGGGTATCTGCGTAGCGTGGTTCTCTCCAGAATTTGATGCTTCGGGTTCTTTATCTCTTCTTGTCGCAGCTCCACTGCACGTCACAACATTAATATTTGGATCTCTTTTCACTACTATGATCATATGAACATTGGGGTTTGGTGCTTCGGTTCTTCTTTCTTGCATCTTAGCTTGCAATATTAGACATGCTTCAATAACATGGTCAAAATATTTACATTACCTACATGTAGTAATAGCGTTTGTACAGTCTCTAGAAAGGTTGCCAGGCTGTGCACAGTTATAACAAATCATCTAACCTCTTCCTCTTCCTTGAACATGTCCGGTGTTTCTGCCTCTTCCGCAGAATCCATGATGGCCTCTATATGTGCCTTGATCATACTGTGCATTATCATTATGCTGATGTGCTTCTTCTTGAACTCGATAGACATCATTCTTTCTTTCTATCATTAGTTCATAGGCTCTACAGTTCGAGTCATCCTTCCCAACTAATTTATAGAAATTGCAATACAAATTCTTGGGTGTTCTCACATACTTCTGTATCAAATAAGAATCCTCGAGCCTATGTATTCTAGTTCGACAAATATCACACCATGGCCCTTGTTACTGATTTAGTGGATTTGGTGCTCCACTATCAAGATATTCCTGAAATAGGGGACATCGCTCCTTTGGGTGTCCCTCTCCTTTGCATCTTGTACACCAGACTTCCTCTCTAACTTCTTTCCCCTTCTTAATGTCTTGTAGTTGTAACATGAGAGTTGCTATCTGATTCTGGATCTGGACCATGCCTTGACTTGTTTCTCCTATCAGCGAAGCCTCTAGCTTCATCGCGATCTATAGAGATTCTTCTTGCGACGCAACCTTCTACTGCATCAATGGTAGTCTAATATGTGGCAACAGCGCAGCGATGAACCACTCTTGGTGCTGTTGCGATTCGATGTCAAAACTAACCTGATCTAACAATGTTTTAAACTTCTGGTCAAATTCCCATACTGTTTCATTAGATTTTTGCTTAATCTCTTTTAATTTTGTTATACATTGTGATCCAGACTTTGGTTTCTTGAATTCTCTTAATAGGGCATCCTTGATATCCAATAGATTTCTATTATGTCCAACAGAATATTTCATAAACCATTTTAAGGCTCTATCTCTGAGCATAGTGATGAGTTGTGCCTCCTTAACAGCATCATCTTGGACTTGTTTGACGTTCTAGATGGATTCACATAGAAACCAATGTTGCTCAGTGTCTTCTAGACCCGTTCCTTTAAATCGAGAGTTTTATATCATCGGTCATCATCCTTCTAGGTGGTACAATGTTTTGTACAGTGGTCTGAGTGGTGTTAGGGATGGTACTATGCGGAATGTTCTGAGTCAGGATGTTCTGGTATTCACTTCTACGGTGTTACTGGTCTTTGCGTTCTGAGGATTGGGAATATTAACAACTGGAGGATTCTGAACTAGTAGATTCTAAACAATAGGAGGCATAGTATTCGCAAGTGGAGGGTTATGAGGTGTAATGGGATGGTAGGTAGCTAATGGAGGTGTTCTCTGACTATCAGTCTCAACTGGGAACTTAGTTTCTACGCGGAGTTCAGGTTCTCTAGGATTCTTCTTGGTGGTATACTTATATCTTTTTTCACTTCTTAAATTGTATGTATCTTCATCAGAGTCACTGTATGTGCTATCAACCATTACAATCTCAAACCAACTATGAATCTCACTGCATTCTTAAAACTCCTTTCTCAACTAAAATCATTTTGATATATAAACTCAAATTGTTGAGGTACTTACCTATGAATCCTTTGAAGGACTCTACTTCTACTGCATTGTAAGACATCACGGTGTCCATAGAAAACTCTGTCACAAATCCTTGTAGTATACTATCATCCCAATAGTCGAATGCTCGCCAGAGCGGACTGTCTACTGCTTTCATCCTTTGTATGAGCTCTGGTGTCCACTTGGTAGGTTCTCCTTCCTGGAAACAATTCTTTTTCTCTGCGAGTCTCGATATCCACTTGTACAACTCGTTTCCAAAGGTTGTGAAGAAAATCTCATAAATATCCTTCCACAAGTATTTATTTAACCAGTGTACATCAGAGTAGTGTGGATGTCTATTCTCCTTTCTGGAAAAATACCTTTCTGTATTGTCCACCTAGTTCCATATTTATTTTTTGTCTGGATTCCAACTTTCTGTACTCATCATTGGTTCTTAGCATGGAAATAGAACCATTTGTTCCTTAAACTTCCATATGCACAATATCTTAACGTAGCAACATCGCATATCACCAGTTCTTTAGCACAGAAACAAAACCATTTGTTGGCTCATGAGATGTTCAACAAGTTCCCAAGATAGACCCAGGTTCTGTGCGGTTCAAGTAACCAACAAAACCCCTTTTCACCGGCCCTTTCGGCAACAGTTTGTGAGAAGACTAAGGTCTCACCCGAGGTGAAGTTATGGGGAGGTTATGGAATCAGGTTTCCACAACCGGGTGATGCATGCTACCATGGAATGGTGGGCAGTGCGAAGTTCTCCTACTTCATGATTAATGCTTTAAGCTATCATGCATCCAAGGACTGTGCAATGCAGGTGGGACACTTAATCAATAGGACAGTGCAACAGAGGACTGCGCTTCCTCTCAAAACTTACACTATTCCAATAGATTTCTCTTAGTGTAAACTTATACATTCACATGTACCTAAACTGTGAGCCTTGCGACTTAGACAATACGATGGATTGCAATGATTGCACACTTCCGGTGTTGCGCTTCGGAGAGTCACACTATATAGACTTCACCAGCTAAGTGTTTACCCAATACTTGACTTATGCATTCATCTAACTTATAAATACTTGTGCATTCAACATTCATTCACATATGTCCAATACTTAACATATTATGCCCATCCTTTATCCTTATGGAGAATTCATATAAAAGAAAGAACACATGAACTGATAAACATGAACTTAACCATTCAAAATACGCAAATATACAGATGCAAACACATTCAATCACATAACACGATGATTTAACATGGTTCACCCCCAGGATGGGAGCTACGTCCACAAAAACTGTGGATTATATTATCAATGGGAAGGGTTTGAACAGTTCCAGTCTGCACACACAGCTGTAGACTCTCTTCTCTCTCAGTAGGTCACTATGCACACAGTTGTAGAGACTTTTACAATAGGTCTCTCAACAGAGATCAATATTCAACATTAAACAAAAGAAGATTAGAGATTAACCCTTTCCCTTATAAAAATTCTGTTTATATAGACCGTGCCCTTAGGTCACATCTTTACATTCATGATGGGCTCAACAACCCTAAGGTTCCCCAAAAATTGCATGGTTACTCCGCTAACCATGACCATTAGGATATGATAGCGACTCATCGTCATGGCCATCCTTTTGCATGTGGTCATGTCACTTTCATCCTCCCTATCGAGTACATGTCGATGGGCCATTTTCACCCATTCGTTCCTTTTCTAATGACTTTGTGTAGCTGGTTCACGTAGTGCTTCCTTTTCCCGTGTGATCGGTCGCTTTCCCTCTTCGCCATTCCTTACCTACCTGCTAGGAATCATGGAGTATATTAACCAAAATAGACCGCCGATTAGTCTCACCAGAATGTACACCATTTTTTGTCCAAAACTTCTGTTATGCTGCATCTTCGCGGTGTTGGCACTTCGCAACACTATATCTTCGTGGAGCTGCCTCTTCGTGACACTATATCCTTGCCACATAGTGACTTTGTCTCTTACTATGTTGATGTTGCGCTGTGTTGTATGCTCGCAGCTCCCAAAATGGTCTTATCCAAAATTGGCTTATTTGGGCCAGGTCCAACAATAGATTCCTTTATTGGAAAGACCCCAGAGGTGTTCTACTAAACTGTACAATGTCGAAGATGAAGCCAAAATAACCTTTAAAGAATTTCAAAAAGGTGTTTGTGTGGGGCATCATTACTGGAATTCCACTGTCAACAAAATTTGCAGGGAAGGGTTTTATTGGCCCACCATGTTTAAAGATGCATATAAGGAAATATCTACTAGCCATGAATGCCAATTATTTGAAGGGAAGAGGAAGCTCTTATCCTTTCCTTTGAAACCAATCTCTGTAGAAGCCCCTTTCCAGTAGTGGGGCTTGACTTTATTGGTGAAATTTTCCCCAAATCCTCTAGACAACATCGGTGGATATTGACTACCACTGATTATTTCACTAAATTGATTGAGGAAATACCAACCAGGCTAGCCACAAACACAATCATCATAAAATTTCTGGAGGAAAAGATCATGTCTACGTTTGTGTTCCATATCAATATAATCACTAACAATTCTCAAGATTTCAAATCCAAGATAATGGTCAAATTCTGTGACAAGTTCCACATAAAATTGGGCCATTCTACTACTTACTACCCCCAAGGAAATGGACTGGCTGAATCATCCAACAAAAGTCTGGTTAGGATCATCAAGAAGTTGTTTCAAGAAAAAAAAAGGGCTTGGCACACCAAGATGACCTTAGCCCTGTGGGATGATAGAATCACTTCCAAGAGGTCTGTTGGCACGGGATTAGACTACATGAAGTGTGGAAGTTGACAATGACAAAAAGAAGTATTCACGGAAGAAAGGACCATTCACGGTGAATAAGGAAGCCAACAAAAGCACACGTTATTGTTTAGCTAGTTAGAATGGGTCAATTGGACCGTTTTGTAACCACCTTAGTTCTCTATAAATAGAACCATGATTGTAATCCTAAGGGCATCAATTAATGGTTCGATCGATGGATGGTGTAATGTGATACTTCACATCTATGTTTTGCTCTGCCTTTGGTGAGTTTTGTTCTTTTTGTATGGATCCACGATAAGTTGTTTGGAACTGTCCCTGCGAAAGTCGTACTGTAGGTTTTTGGGATGAGTTAATGCATGAAGGTGTTCGACTATGTCTCTTTTTGTGTTTCTGTTTATGTTGATTAATGAATGTGACCTCAATAATGTGTTATGCTTAAATTTTGTTGCTATCTGTAATATCTATTGATGTGACTGTCAAATATACAATGTTAGTGCGAATTTGATTATACATTGGTAATGTGAATTAAGTATGTGTGTTTGAACTATTAAGCATGAGGCGAAGATAAATCTCTAGTTCCTGCAGTGATAGAGTGATAATAGATGCATGTCCTCCCCCTACTTCGAAACTTGGTTCCTGCAGACCCCTTAATCATCTCGGCTGAGACCTCACTCACTCCATGAGTGTTGATGGAAAGGGTAAAACCTTTATGGGCTGATGCTTAAGGGTGTTTGGTTGGTGTTTGTTGATAGCAGTGTGAAGTGAACCCTTGTCGACAGAACTATGTCAACAAATGGTTCTGTTTCTGGGATCCTGAAGAAGAAAGAAGAGGACATTATGTGGCATCCAATGAAACTAGAGATTCAGGATTGGTTTGATAGAAAGATACAAGAATTCGCAGAAGGAGAAAGTCAAAACCCTGGGAAAATGACAAGCAATTGGTTGCAAAAGTGTATTTATTCAGATATCCATGAGGTATTTTTCTGTGAATTTCCGGTATTGTTGCACGAGTGGTTGGCACAGTTGAAATTTCAAAAGAAGAATTTCCAAGGGGATGAACTTGACCATTGGACTCCAGAATTGATCTAGTAGTTAAAACAGGTCAACAATAGAGTATCAAGGGCTGTCGACTTCTAGGTAGACAGTATTCTAGAGGGATACATAACTAAGTTTTCCATTGACACAATCAGGTCATACAGTGATGCAGAAAGAAAGTTTTTCAAACGACCTAGAGGGATATTTCTACTATCGCTAAAGTTGTGGATTAAGATGCTCATCTGTGAAAAGGGTATACTGAAGTTGAATTTCGACGAGTAGAGATTGATGTGTGGAGGTTGTGGGTACCACGTTAATGCGGGTCTGATAGAAAAATGCGGGGTAGATGGACATGAGCGAGAATGAATTTCTAAGGGAGGATGAGGAAGATTGTGGTACCTTGAGAAGTGGGGTGAGATTCTAGTGGCCAGAGAAGAAGAGTAGGACTGAGATTGAGAGCGAGTCTCCTGAGGTGATCGGAACAGAAAAATGCAAAACAGGACCACAAGGGATGAAGCGACCTTATTGTAATGAAGAAAGTGACCAGGCTACCCCAGAAATCGAAGAGGGATGGACCCAAAGCTACAACTTGCCCTCAAATCCATGCACTACTCAGAACTTTGTAGGAAGAAATACAAGTTATTCGCAGTGTTGTCCGAAGTGTCAAAACAGTGGTAAAAGTAGTGAATCTGTAAATAATAGTAGGAGCGCAAGAATGGCATGTGGCGGAGTAAAAATGCCAATTTTCCAGGGTAACGGGACTGAGGATCTCGAATAGTATTGGTTTTTGTGTGAAGTGGTATGGACTGTGAAGCAATTCCAGGAAGAAGATATAAAAACGGGATAGCTAGCGACAACCTTTAGGGATCGTACGCTAGACTGGTTTATGAAATTTACTAAGCTACCAATGGGAAGTCCAGATAAAACAATGCAACAGATCAGGGTGGGCTTGATTGATGAATTTAGAAAACTGAAATATGAGTCGTAGTACATCACAGAGATGAAAGAAATCAAGCAGTTTCCAAATGAATCAGTGTGGGAATTCTACCAGAGATACAAAACGCTAATGGAAAAAGTGAGCTTCGGAATGAGCGACATGTAGCATAAAGAATGGTTCATCGCAAGATTGCTGCCACACATTCATGGGCCACTAATACAACAGAAAGTAACATCCCAAGCAGAAGCGCTGGAAATTACAATGAATATGGAGGCTTCACCGATTGGAGAAATAGGAATAGGCATGGACTGTATACAAGCACAGTTGGAAAATTTGACGATCCAACTAAAAGATATTAAGAAGGGAAAATAAGTCCTCTAAGACATATGGTGTAGTAGATGCAAAGAAAAGGACATCACAAGGATTAGTGCCCATAGTTTTGAGAGTATTTATAGTCAGGAGCATTGAATCCCCTCAATAAGGGAGGAATGCCTTGGTGTCGCATCTGCCAAATGAGAGGACATTGACCAAAAGAATGCATGTACCTATAGAAGATGGTGTCAAAGCCAGTTAATTTGTATTCCAAATTATGTCAATCGGTTGGCCATGAAGAAAAATATTGTAGGGCTTATGACCTACTCCAAGAAAAGATGGCAAATACATTTTTCATGAAGGGATTGGAGCAACCACCGGCTAGCAGCAACAACAGTACAATCAGCATCAGCCTCACTATCATCTGCAATCGCAGTATGATCAATCGCAGTATGGTCAACTATAATATCAACAATCGTAGTATGGTCAACTACAATACCCGCCATACGGTCAACCATGAGGAGGCTTCAGAGAGGGGTTCTGTGAGTGTCAATGTACCGGTGTTGGCCGAGGAGGATCTTTTGGATGAGGACGAGGGCCAATCATATGTTACAGTTGCGGTCATCCTGGGCATTACCAGAGGGATTTCCTTAATCCACCCCCATAGTGCACCTATTGCAGCATAGAGAAACATGGTGTTGAGGATTGTCCTCAGCTTATCACGAAGTGGAAAACTAAGAACCTACCCCTGCCTCCACCAAATCAGAATCAGAACCAAAATCTGCCACCGGTTGTGCATAAGATATCAGCGGAGGTAAGAAGTCGAACTGTGAATGTTGGAGTAGTGACCCAAGGAGGAGCTGTGACAGGGGAAGACAGGCCACAGTCAAGCGTCTGACTAACAACAAGAAAACAAGTAAGATTCAATGTGGAATTAGAAAGGGAGACTTTATTGAAAGCACAAGAAACAATGAGATAGATGAGGCAGCCACTTACCAACCAAAAATAATTCACTTATGATATGTCGTCGATATTTGACACTACGAATTCACAAAAAAAGACTAACACCTTAAGAGCCTTCCTCGAGATCTTCCTGGAGCTGGAAAAATATTAGGACGCATTGGCAGAGATATCAAGCCTGTTACCAAGGATAATTTTAAGGACCCATACTTATTGAAAAGTGTATAAACCTTGGCGAATCATATCAATTCTTAAAATGTCAACTATAAAATATTTGGTGATATTTTTCTAAAATTATTTCAATTTATACAGATTTTATATAGTTTATATAATAATTTGGCGATTTTTAGAGTGAAAAAAGTTTACCCCATCAAAATTTGGCTAAATGGGGCTTCAAAAAATGCAAATTGGCAAATCGTTTTTTGGAAAAAAACCATGGAAAAATAGCCCATGGGCTAAATTTCACCCCTAAAATTATCCTTTCCTGTTTCATCGACAGGAGGGTGTATGAAAGGATCAGACGGTCAATCGAGTACATAAGAGGAATATAGGAGGAGAAATGAGGATGTCTGCGCAAATTGGAGCATTTGATGTCGACTCCATCATTTTAGACCTTGGATCAGATGTAAACATTCTGATGAAACGGACCTGGGAAACGATGGGGAAACCACAGTTGGCATGGTCCCCGGTACAACTGCGACTAGTGAATCAAAGTAAGGTCACCCCGATTGGTCGATTATGCTAGGTCCCATTGGAGATAGAAGGTCTCAAAATGTACGTAGGATTTTATGTGATAGAGATTATCGACAACACAATCCCCTATCCAATGTTGTTAGGGATAGACTGGGCTATGGAGAGTCAGGCCATCATCAACTTCAAGAAAAGAATCATGTCATTCGAGAATCACGAGATGGGGGTAGTCGCACCTCTAGATCTAGCAGAAGGGCAGATATATGTTGAGTCGAAGAGGGATGAATTCACTAAAGGGTGGGACATTGTCTACAACATATCAGAATACTATGTCAATCCTACCGCAAATGGAGAGTTAGGATGGTGAAGTGTCAATTCGGCATTGTTAGAGATGAAGCACTTGAAAATTGGTAGAATTGACTACATGAAGTATCATTTAGAAGGTGTGCACGGATAACCTAGCTGTTGATATGGGTAGAAACAGCAGTGTGCAAACTACCAACATACAAGGGGTTTCCCAACTTGACTGCATTTATCACTGAGTTCAAAGAAAAAGTAGCAGAACCATAGCAACTACTGGCCCTAGAGGAAGCACTAAAAGCTACACTAGCGCGATGGTGGGCAGCACACATGTCAACAATAATGAACTGGCCACCATGTTGACACCTAATGTAGGTTAGGTTCAGTGAAACCAAAGGATACTACAGAAGGAAGTACAATGCAAGAGGAGACCCAAAGGAGCATCTGAACGAATGTCAAGGAAAATGGGGAACAAGATCAAAACAGGAATGGGTCCACGCATTCATTCACACATTGGATGAAGTACCACGAAGTTGGTATATCGCAGTAGAACTGTGACGCAGAAAAACCACATGGGAAGAGATGACTGTTGGCTTTAGCCAAACCTTCAGTTTCTTGGACGAAAACCCCTTCATCCACAGCGGGTTACATGAGGTCTGTGAGAAAGTATTCGAAGCAGTTGTGATGGAAAAACCAATGGTACTTCAGTGGACTGCAACACCATAAATGTTGATGGAATGCTACAACATAATAGGAGAACTAGACAATGAGGTTGATCCGTGGGCTACTTATATACTAGAGTCAGAATGTCAAAGCACTAGATATGCCCTTCAACAAGTTCCAACAGCCATTGCGAATCAAGAAAGTGAATATTAGGTCGGAGTAAAATCCTAAGTTTGCAAGACTTAAAGATTATTGGGATGACTCGACCATTTCCAAGATGGCTGACCTGATACACGAGTCCCGGGATCTGTTCCCAACAAAATTTTCAAAGATGAAAGGCATTTCTGGGGACCTAGGAGAGATGAAGATCCCACTATATCCTGATGCGAAACCAGTGAAGAAGTGACCTTACTAGTTGAATGCCAGGTACAAGGAGCACGTGAAAGCTGAACTAGAGAGGACGTTGGATGCGGACATCATATAACCAGTGAAGGAATCTAAGTGGATCATCCCAATGGTGGTACAAGACAAGAAAACCGGTGAAATTAGGATTTTTGTTGACCTAATAAAATTGAACGATGCATGTTTACATGATCTATTTCCTCCACCATTCACCGATGAAGTACTAGAAGGTGTCGGAGGTCAAGAGATCTACTCGTTTATAGACGGATTCTCAGGATACCACCAGATAAAAATTGTAAAGGAGGATTGACACAAAAAAACATTCATCACAAAATTAGGATGTTTCCAATATACAGTGATGCCATTTGGTCTGAAAAATGTGCCAGCAATCTTTTCAAGACTGGTTGTCACTGCATTCAAATATTTCATCCATAAATTTCTCGTAGTATACATGGATGATTGGACAGTATATGGTTTGGTTAAGGATTGCATCGCAAATTTGAGGCTGATGCTGTAGAGATGTCAACAACACCATATTTCGCTAAACATGAATAAGTGCATCTTCTGCACTCCATTTGGGATTTTGCTGGGACACATTGTATGCAGGGAAGGAATGCTGGTTGACCCTACGAAGATCGCAATCATTGTTGATCTACCACCATCGACGACAATAGAGAAATTGTAATGTCCCTTGTTAGGAATTTTATTAAAATTGCAATTTTCCACTTTTTTTCCTTGGTTCGACCTTTGACTAGTTTCGATCTCTAGGTCTCAAATTTGCCCCAAATGATCCCAAATCTTCTGAGAAGGTATATGAATGATATTAGAACATAAATATGTGTTTCAAGGATGCCTTTGTACCTTTAAAACACTTCTGCAAATACTCTTTTAATTCTGGTCAATGTAGGTAACTTTACTAGTGATTTCCCTTTGACTAGTATTGGTCTCTAGGTCTCAAATTGACTCCAAATGCCTTCAAATCTTCAAGGAAGGTTTATGAATGATATTAGGAATTGAATATGATGTTCAGGGATAACATATTGCCACCAAAAGACCTCTGCAAACTCTCTTAAGATTCTGGACCAAGTATGCAATTTTACTAGTAATTTGGGGTTCAAATCCCCCTAAGGTAAGTACTGAAAATGGCTTCCCAAATGCCTCCAAACCCACTCAAATTTATGAACAGAGGTATGTAATGTGTTAATTATGTTATTAAGGTCTCATATGCACCATTAATGGTTTATTACAACTGTTCTCACCCTCTTCCATTCAACTGCAAAAATCCCCAATTCGACCCTTGGGGAAATGGCACTATTTCTTCTCCCAATGCAATTAAACTGAGTAAAAATGCTTCAAATGATCAAGTACAGTACATGAAACTTGTATAAGACATCCATGGCAGTATATTTATCACAAATATATCAGAGAATCATCCATTCATTCGAAATCATCATCAATACATTGGCTCACAACAAGGTAGTGGGGAAATGGCATTGTTCTTCCATTAAAAATGAGATTTATACATTTCTACTTGGAATTTCGACCTGAAACTTTTTGGAGATGAAGAACAGAGTATTTAATTCATATTACAAAATAAATGGGGCATTAGAATCTCCCCCAAAGAGTACAATAGCTCACCAAAAACGCCCTCCCTCAAGGATCAAGAATATGCCATCAAAATTGGAAATGGTTGAAGGAGCGAGCTGCAATAGAAGAAACCATGAGCTGCCCTGTAGCTTACACCTGCAAATAAAGACTCCATTAAAGCTCCAAATGAAAGGTCTGAATGGCCTTTCCAATTGCCAACTTGGATGGGAATCTTTCACCCTCGAAATTGGCTAAGGCAAGAAACTAGTCATCCACTAGCTCTCCCTCTTCACAAATGCAATTGCAAATTCTACAAATGATCAAAAGCCATTCTCATAATTCATTTGTACATTTTATAACCAACATTAGCCTTCTAAGGGTCGAAATCCTCTCAATAGATTCAATAGATTTTCATTTAGGAAATATTCCACATTTGCCACTTGTCTCCTAGTTCCAACCTTCCATCTTCTCCCAAATTCGATTTTGAGTCTCTTTGGCTTCTCCAACTCCCAAATTCGCCTTCTTTGAGCCTATTTTTGGGGCTGACATGTCATAGTGGTCAGATGTCAGAGGTCAGGTCTGCAATTTGTCATAGTTGTCATAGATGCTCCATCATTGGTGTCATAGGGGCTAGGGAATCTAGCCCAAGTGTCCACAAACTTCCACTTTGACTCTTTATCTTCCATGGAGGTTACCAATCCTTCCAAATTCGACCTAAGATGCTCAATGACATGTTTTATGACTTACCAACTCACCCAAGAGTGTTCACATTCCCATTAATTCGAATTTGCAAAAGAGAGATACCATGTATTATGAAAAATCAAGCTAGTGTGGGTCCCACATCCTCCATATGTCTCCAAAACCATTTGTCACTTAGGATTTCTCTTGAATTTCTTTATTCACTCTATTTATTAAATACTTGAACCCTTCTAATGTCTAAACATCATTTATTATCCCCCTTATTCCAAATCCCAAAGCTTCCACCCCAAACCTAGGAAACTAGTAATTTTCCTCCTTGGCAATTATTTGACCCTTAACATCAATTTTACAAACTCTAATGAATATGGCTAATGTGATTAGGCCATTGTGACCCAATTCCAAATTTGGGACATGACAAATCCTCCCTTCCCAATATTGCTTGTCCTCAAGCAATTTCAAACATGGGTGTTGAAGAACCTGCTTTCTGTATAATTCTTTGAAGTTGCCATTGAATTGCCAAACCTTGAGTCTTTGAGTTTCCATGAATATTTTAGAGAGGAACCACCATGCTTGCTGCTGCACTACTCTTATTAAAATCACTTTATTAAGTGGGGAATCCATCTCCCATGCTGCTTGCTTCCCCAAAAAAAATGAAACCAATGAGACAAAAATTATTCCAGGGTCCCATTGCTTGTATTGCACCCCAACAATTAAGAGTGCTCTCCAACCTACACCATTAGATAAGAGGATTCCTGGATCCCATTTTCTTGTATGCATTATTCCAAACATCATGAGTACCAAATATATATCATCAAAGTACATAACAACATAATGAAAATGTACATCAAGGATATGCTTCATCAAAGAGTCATGAAAGTGCTTATACCTCCAAGCAAGTAGACCACCATTTTCCAAGTGCATACAAGCTTCAAGTGACCAATCAAATCTGCTCCAATGACATAGGTGAGGATCCCATGTCCTATAATGTTGCTCCAAAAGGATGTGATATGCATCAAAATATTCAGCCATGTATTCTTTCATCCAAGAAGTGAATGAAGAATCTCCACTAGAATCTGAACCAAATAATGAGCAGAAAAAACAAGGAGACTTCAAATGAATCAAAGAAGTCTCGCCCATACATCCATGAATGTGAGAATCATAAATATGTAACAAAGTATGTGGCTTCCAACAAAAATGTTCTCCCATCATAAATCTATTCATCCAAGTATTGGATGAAGTTCCTCTAACATCAAATGAACCCAGTGTTGAGCAAGAAAAACCATGAGTATTCAAGTGACTCAAATCCATATCATAGGTGCATCCATGTAGATGTGAATCATCATAAAGTGACAAATTATGCTGCTGCAAATGTGAATAAGAATGTGCTCCAACCATGTCATCATAAAAGTTAAATCTAGGAGTTCCATACTCCTCATGTGGCACCATCAAAAAGAACCCTTTCACCCATACTTCATTGAGACTAATACTGCAAAACATGGAATTGTAGGATGTAGGAGAATGTACTAACTCACCCAAATGATCAAAAAGTTCAGGATTTTCATCATGGGAAGGATCCATGTGGGTAGTATCATGCAGCTCTTTCAAAAGTGTGAACTCTTTGTCATAGTTTGGTTCCAATGTAGAGGAATCATGCTCTTCTTTAAAAATTGCATAACCTTCATCAAGAGGCAATTCAAATTCCTCTTCCACCACATCAAGTGTTTGGATCTCTTCAAGTTCATCTTCAAACACATCAAGAACATTCAAATTTTCACATTTCTCATGATCCACCATGTCATGAGAATCCTCCAAACAATCGACCATTTGACAATCTGAAACATAGGAGGAAAAACAAGTATCTTGCAACTTTTCAAGAAGTTGCTCATTTTGAATTGTGAGCTTATGAATATCTTCATTATTCTTCAAGTATGCATCATGTAACAATTCATTAAGCTCAAACAAATGGTTTCTATCAAAAAGCAAAGACATGAAATTACCTTTGATGTGGCACATTGCTCTTTGAATCTTCTCCATGTCTTCAAGGAAGGATGTGTCCTCCAATGAAGTAGCTCTCCAACAAGAATTTGACACCAATGCTTGAGTGTCATGGAGAATGCTGAGGGACTCTTGGATATTATTTTCATTCATCTTTAAGGACCCTTCAAGAAAATGAGGCTCTTGCAAATGAACCTCCTCATCTTCTTCAATTTTGCTTGGACCAACTTCATGAAGCTCAAGTGGTGATGGGGAAGTTGATCTTAGTTCTTCTTCAACCGCTACAAGGTCTTCATTATCATGCTTAATGAAACTTGTACTTGTAGAAACACTTTCAAAAGTGATCTCTATGTCACCAACATAGAGGTGTGAGCACCCATCAGTAGGTACTCCTTCATAGTTTAAGCATCCATCAGTAGATGCTCTTCGGTTCATGTCTAAGCTAGAAGGTGTCTCGAAATGCTCTTCCATATTTTCAATAGAATCTTCTTCATGCTCTTGTGATGTCTCTTCCTTTTGCTCCTTAAAGCAAGCTGATGCATTTTTCCCCTTGTTTTCCTTAGGATCAATATATTTGGAATCTCTTCTTGAATAAATCTCAAAAGCTCTCCTCAAGGAGGACATCATTTCATGCACACATATATGATACTCGCTCCAAGGGTTTTTACAAGAAGGGCATAAACCTTTCTTCACTAACTCCACATCTTCATTTTTGGGCCTATTTTCAAAAACATGTTCAGCATAGTACTCAAAAGACATGGCATTTTGTGTATTTTTGCTAAAAGCAAGATATTCTTGATATTTTTGATATTGTTGGGGCAAGGTTTTATATTTTGCTCTCCATCTTTGGAACTCACTCATAGAATTATCCTTGGTTGGTGTGACACACTCATATTCATCAGATTTAAAGTCATAAGAATAATCTTCATTTCTCTTGAAATTGTAAGAAGTGTTGCATGATGGCACCTCTTCCTCATACCATTCACATTCTGCTTCATATTGCTCATAAGCATCTGCATATTCCTCATAAGAATTGTACTCATAGGATTCATCATAATAGTAAGACATGGCTGCCAATTATTCTTGAATGTATGTACCTAATACACAGGTGCAAGGACCATGCTCTGATACCACTGTAATGTCCCTTGTTAGGAATTTTATTAAAATTGCAATTTTCCACTTTTTTTCCTTGGTTCGACCTTTGACTAGTTTCGATCTCTAGGTCTCAAATTTGCCCCAAATGATCCCAAATATTCTGAGAAGGTATATGAATGATATTATAACATAAATATGTGTTTCAAGGATGCCTTTGTACCTTTAAAACACTTCTGCAAATACTCTTTTAATTCTGGTCAATGTAGGTAACTTTACTAGTGATTTCCCTTTGACTAGTATTGGTCTCTAGGTCTCAAATTGACTCCAAATGCCTTCAAATCTTCAAGGAAGGTTTATGAATGATATTAGGAATTGAATATGATGTTAAAGGATAACATATGGCCACCAAAAGACCTCTGCAAACTCTCTTAAGATTCTGGACCAAGTATGCAATTTTACTAGTAATTTGGGGTTCAAATCCCCCTAAGGTAAGTACTGAAAATGGCTTCCCAAATGCCTCCAAACCCACTCAAATTTATGAACAGAGGTATGTAATGTGTTAATTATGTTATTAAGGTCTCATATGCACCATTAATGGTTTATTACAACTGTTCTCACCCTCTTCCATTCAACTGCAAAAATCCCCAATTCGACCCTTGGGGAAATGGCACTATTTCTTCTCCCAATGCAATTAAACTGAGTAAAAATGCTTCAAATGCTCAAGTACAGTACATGAAACTTGTATAAGACATCCATGGCAGTATATTTATCACAAATATATCAGAGAATCATCCATTCATTCGAAATCATCATCAATACATTGGCTCACAACAAGGTAGTGGGGAAATGGCATTGTTCTTCCATTAAAAATGAGATTTATACATTTCTACTTGGAATTTCGACCTGAAACTTTTTGGAGATGAAGAACAGAGTATTTACTTCATATTACAAAATAAATGGGGCATTAGAAGCTCCCCCAAAGAGTACAATAGCTCACCAAAAACGCCCTCCCTCAAGGATCAAGAATATGCCATCAAAATTGGAAATGGTTGAAGGAGCGAGCTGCAATAGAAGAAACCATGAGCTGCCCTGTAGCTTACACCTGCAAATAAAGACTCCATTAAAGCTCCAAATGAAAGGTCTGAATGGCCTTTCCAATTTCCAACTTGGATGGGAATCTTTCACCCTCGAAATTGGCTAAGGCAAGAAACTAGTCATCCACTAGCTCTCCCTCTTCACAAATGCAATTGCAAATTCTACAAATGATCAAAAGCCATTCTCATACTTCATTTGTACATTTTATAACCAACATTAGCCTTCTAAGGGTCGAAATCCTCTCAATAGATTCAATAGATTTTCATTTAGGAAATATTCCACATTTGCCACTTGTCTCCTAGTTCCAACCTTCCATCTTCTCCCAAATTCGATTTTGAGTCTCTTTGGCTTCTCCAACTCCCAAATTCGCCTTCTTTGAGCCTATTTTTGGGGCTGACATGTCATAGTGGTCATATGTCAGAGGTCAGGTCTGCAATTTGTCATAGTTGTCATAGATGCTCCATCATTGGTGTCATAGGGGCTAGGGAATCTAGCCCAAGTGTCCACAAACTTCCACTTTGACTCTTTATCTTCCATGGAGGTTACCAATCCTTCCAAATTAGACCTAAGATGCTCAATGACATGTGTTATGACTTACCAAGTCACCCAAGAGTGTTCACATTCCCATTAATTCGAATTTGCAAAAGAGAGATACCATGTATTATGAAAAATCAAGCTAGTGTGGGTCCCACATCCTCCATATGTCTCCAAAACCATTTGTCACTTAGGATTTCTCTTGAATTTCTTTATTCACTCTATTTATTAAATACTTGAACCCTTCTAATGTCTAAACATCATTTATTATCCCCCTTATTCCAAATCCCAAAGCTTCCACCCCAAACCTAGGAAACTAGTAATTTTCCTCCTTGGCAATTATTTGACCCTTAACATCAATTTTACAAACTCTAATGAATATGGCTAATGTGATTAGGCCATTGTGACCCAATTCCAAATTTGGGACATGACAGAAATGAAGAGCGATATTGGGACATACGTGATACTACAAAATTTTTATCAAAGGTTATGCAGTGATCACGGCACCGATGGAAAAATTGTTGAAGAAGGATGCCAAGTTCGAATGGAATGAAGAATGCCAAAAGATCCTTGATATATTGAAAGCAAAGATGGTTGCAGCACCAATACTAGTGTTTCCCGATTGGACAAAAGAGTTCCATGTTTATGTCGATGCGTCATCAGTTGCACTAGCAGTAATATTGGCCCAACCAGGAGAAGGAGCGATCGACCACCCGATCACATTCGCAACTAGGAATATGTCCATTGTGGAGAAGAACTGCACAACGAAGGAAACGAAAGGTTTGGCGATGGTCTACGCCTCCCAAATTTTTTTACATTATCTATTAGGAGGCCATTTTAAAATGTTCACTGATCATTCAGCACTCAAATATGTAGTGAATAAGCTTGTGTTTGGGGGGGAATCTGTCGATGGCTATTACTCTTCCAAGAATTTGACTTCGAGATAATTATGAAGCCTGAGTGACTGAATGTAGGACCATATCATCTATCGTGAATAGAATCAAGAGAAGAACCAAGAAATATTGATGAAGTATTTCTCGATGCTCAGCTATTCATGGTTGGAATGGTCGACGACCATTATGAGAAAATTATGCAATTTTTGGCAACAGGGAAGGCACCAGAGGAATTTACTACCAACCAAAAGAAATAGTTAGTTGTCAGAGCTGCAGATTTCCAACTGATCACAGGGAAACTATATAAAATGGGACCAGATGAAATACTTCAACGATATGTCCTTCCACATGAATAGGAAAGGATCTTAGCAGAATATCATGACAGAATCACAGGAGGACACTGTGGAGGACGTGCCATTGCTAGAAAGGTACTTTGAGCTGGACTATTGTGGCCAATGATGCATGGAGATGCTGCAGACTATGCAAAAAGATGCGATGTATGTCAAAGAATAGGGAAACCATCACGAAGGGTTGAAATGCTGCTAGTACCTCAATTAACACTGCAGGCTTTCGACAAATGGGAAATTGACTTTGTAGGACCTATCAACCCACCAGGAAAAAGAACAGGGTCATGATACATAATTACTGTGACAGATTATTTGATGCGATGTGCGGAATCCGCACTAGTGAAGGATTGCACGGCTGCAACTGCAGCAAGATTCCTCTTCAATAACATGGTCACCAGGTTTGGGTGCCCAAAGATACGGATGAGTGACTAGGGTACTCATTTTGTCAATAAAATGATTGCGGCGATGATGAAGGAGTTTCAAATACAACACAGGAAGAGTAACCCATATCACCCACAAGCTAACGGCATAGTTGAAGCATTCAACAAAATATTGGATCATGCACTCATAAAGGTGTGCAACAAAAATTACGATCATTGGGATTTGAACATTCCAGTGATACTATGGGCTTACAGTTCAGAATTTACAAATGATTGACAAGACATACTCTGTTCAAGTTAGTTTACAGATAGGAAGCGATAATTCCAATGGACTATATCGTCCCAAGTCTACGCATCGCGGTAGATACAGGAATGAGTGACGATGGAGCAATTGAATAAAAGTTAGCATAGTTGGTACAACTTGACGAAGATCGGTTTATCATATGATTCCATCAGAAGGTAGAAAAGGATCAATAGAAGTCTTGGCATGATTGCCACGTCAAAGCAAAGCACCTCCAATGAGGAGATATGGTCCTATTATACGATAGTAAGTTTGCAAAGAATCACGGTAAGATACAGATGCATTGGTTGGGTCCCTATATCATAAAATTTGTTACTGATGGAGGTGCAGTGCAGTTACAAAGGCTAGATGGGACATTGTTGAAACCCTATCGACTGAAATCCTATCGCCATAACCAGGTGCATAGCAGCTGAGAAACGAATCACACAGTTGAAAAATAATAATATAATAATAATAGTAATGACAAAAAGTTGGAAACATGGCAAGACCGGTCACTCGTCGATGTTTAGCACATCGGATTCAAGTGATAGCATAATTACGTCAGTGGCAGAGGATGGTGGAGGTTTGTAATGACACACTCGAGGACAAAATTTGGTTAACAAGTGAAATATTTAGTGAATGAATTAGCAATCATACATCAAGGACATGAGGAACGCACGAGTTAAACTATAAATCTACAAAGCAGATAGATTGGAAGATCAAGGCTTATGAGCATTACGGAAGAGAGCCAGTGAGTTGAATGTGCGATCCCAAGAAAGTTGTAGAATAAAGAAGTGAGATTAGAGAGTTGCAATGGTGCATTTTGTTTCCAGTGGAAAAAACCAAGGTGTGCTAAGGGAAAGGATGATATGTGTTCATGAGAAACCGGTAGATGTAAAGGCACCAAGTATCAGGAAGATAAAATATGAGGTATTACCCAAGATATCTAAGTGATTTTCAATTGTTAAAAGAGAAGCGGTCCCTTTGACCACAGAAGTAACAAGCGAAAAGGCACGCCGGGTACCGGAAAAGGATGATCAAATGTGTGAAACAGATGTGCCGGAATGATACGCCTTTTTCACGATTAGGTGTTGTCGATAAAATTTTGTCCAGTCGAAAGCTAGGGTCGAGAACAAGAGCCGACCGAGAAGGGATAGATGATGAAGGTTCCAAGAGACTGGAGGATGACTTCAAGAAGTACATGAAAACGATCAAGAAACTAGAGGATTAGTTCCAGAATTAAATGACAACGATCAAGAAACTGGAGGATGAGTTCGAGAAGTACATGACAGTGATCAATCGACTGGAGGATGGACTCAAGAAGTACATAATAGTGAAGAACGATAACAACACCAACAGGGTCCATAACAGGTGGCTAGAGGGCGAGCCACAAGTTTTTGTTAGGGGCCTATTGGCATGGGGTTAGACCACATGAAGTGCCGAATCCGACAGCGATGAAAAGGATTATTCGCGAAAGAAAGGACCATTCGCGGAGAATAAGGAAGCCGACGAAAGCGCAAGTTATTGTTTAGTTAGTTAGAATGGGTCAATTGGACCATTTTTTAACCACCTTAGTTGTCTATAAATAGAACCATGATTGTAATCCTAACGGCATCAAGTAATGGTTCGATCGATGGATGGTGTAATGTGATATTCCGCATCTATGTTTTTCTCTGCCTTCGGTGAGTTTTGTTCTATTTGTATGGATATGCGATAAGTTGTTTGGAACTATCCCTGTGAAGGTCGTACCATAAGTTTTTGAGATGAGTTAATGCATGTAACGTCCCCTCCCATCATACCAATGTGATGGAGAGAATTTTAGGCTAAAATCGGGCATCTAGCCCCATGATTATTAACAAAAACCATTGGAGTATAAAAAGACATGTAGATGTGTGTATATATATATATATAAGAAACACAGCGGAATTAAAATCATCTACATATCTAACATACATTCAACATTTTCATGACATATATTAAATAAATACATTGCAGAATTTATACAAGAGAGTACTTATCTTAAAACAAAATAGTCCCGACCAACTGGCTATGCAACTGCAACGTTCCACCCAACCATAGGCGAATTGTGCTCATCACTATCTCAGCACAACTGCCACCCCCGAGATGGGCATGATTTCTACAAGGAAAAGGAAACAACAGACTCACATATAGCCAAAATACACCAAAACCGGCAAAGCCAATCCACAGTTGGGGTTTATCAGGATGCTAAGGCAAAAGGGGAGGGAATGAATTGCTAAGCTAGTGAGCTCAAACACAAAGCCAAGCATTCCTCTACAAGATCTATCTAGCTTAGCACCCACAATGCCTACACACTATAGCTAGGGTTTTCACCCCAGCTTGTGCAAATGAGCACCTACTAAGGAGAAGGGACTCCTTAGTAGCAGTTCAATAAATAGTAAATAAAAGTAGTAAAACAGTATGAAATTTAACCTAGCATGAGCATTAACATAAACAATCAAACATGAAAATGTGGCAAAATATTTCTCTTTTTGTATTAAAGATTACCTCAAGTGTAGAGGTTGGTGAAGCTCTTGCAGCAGTCCAGGAGGGTTGCTTCCAAGCTTCCAGCTTTTCTCCTTTCTCTTTCTCCAAAGGGTTGGAAATGGGCCAAAGGGGCACTCATGTGTGAAAGTAGCCAAAGGGTGAGCTAGGGTTTCAAGAGTGATTTTGGCATAGTAAGGGTGCATTTGACTGTGGATATGAAATGAGGGGCCTCCATCACCTATTTATAGGTTTTTAGTGGTGGAGTGTTGGCCCATGGTTTTTGGCACCATATGGTTTAGGTCAGGTGTATAGGGTTTTTGCCTCCTTTTTCCCTCTTTTTCCTCTTTTTTTATATTTTTTATTCCCTTTTTAGAGGGTTTTTGCTATTTTGGAGGAATTTTGGATTATTTTGGGGGGGAAAAGGGGGGTTTTGGGCCTTTTGGAGGCTTTTTTAATGGTTTTGTGGCCTTTTGGAGGCTTTTTAGTGGGATTTTAAGGTTTTGGAGGCAAATATGGTAGGAAATATGGACAAATGAGTCATGCAATGGGCTAGATGAGGTAGTGAGCACTTTTTGGGTGTTAACAGATTGCCCCCTAATGTGTGAGGGCAAGAGCTCATCGTATGGCCGATAGACATCATAAGTCGTGTATGGTTTTCCTGGGATGTGGAGAAGAGAAGAAACAAACTAGAGCCCGAAACAACGGTCCCGAACAAACTGCAAAAACTGAAAGTACACGACCTCAATAATGAATTAGGAATAATCTAAACATATGGACAAGGTGGGCATTCCCATGCTCGTATCAAGATCTAGAAGAATAATAGAAATGGGGTCCAAAATATGCGGACCTGAAATATACATGGCCTCAAAGAATGAATGAGGAAGAATCTCAATATATGGACGAGGTGGGCATACCCATGCTCGTATCAAGATACATAAAACATAACAGTGAGGCCCGAAAAGGGGGACCTGTAGGATACATAGAGAACCACTGTGTACATCATAAGGGTCTAGAGGGGACACAAATCTGGGACATACTATTGGGCTGACCATGTCTGAGCTGAAGAACTAATACACTGGAATAACAACAGTGCTACTGAGTGGGGTACGAAAGGAACTGATGAGCTGCTTGAGCATAGGGACACGGAGTCATATCCTCAATGGTACACTGGACTGGAACTGAACTGGGTACTCAAGGAAGCATATAACTGGATGGCTTTCGAATACAATCGCCAACGCAACCCGGACATCCACGGGAAAATATAACAGGGCATTCCGAAGTGACTCACCAATGTGCTAGAGTCGGGGGAAATCCAGGGTCTTCGACCAATAACTGAAGGGATATAAACCCTACGCGATTCTCAACGATGCGATCAAGTTGTTGAAGTCGAGAATGTGAGAGACAACCACTCGGATAGGCAATGATGACTCCTCTAAGAATGGTCCGTAGGAACTCACCACAGATGGTGATGGGTCCAAGGCGCAGGGACCTCTGGGTCTATCCTCTGGAATAGAGGGGTTGTCATCGACAGAGGGAGACCTACAGCTATCAAGGAAATGATGTTTCCTTGACAGGAGCGCGAGGTGGAGAACCGAAGTGTGAGAGTACTAATGGTAGGACTGACATACTGTGGGGGATAACTGGGCAAGTAGAGTGGGTGGACTCAAACTTCCTTTGTTCATAGTATGATGGTGGGGACGATCGGGCAGCATATAAAACTGACTTGTGGGAAAGGGATCATAGCTGTACTGGAACGAGGATAGTGACTGGGAGGAGGGATACTCAAGTTGGTGTAAAATGGCAGGAGACTGCAAACTACTCTGAACAAAGGAGACCTGATTGGGGATGCTGCCGAGATGATCGATCATAGTGCCAAGATGCATGGGAGGACTTCTTCACGGGTTAAGGAACTAGAAGAAGGGTGTGTAAAATGGTATTGTCGTGTAGATTTATACGATCCCAGGACAGTTCATGCTCGTGATTGCATTCAATTTTAAGGACTCTGAAAGTGATAAGAAGACTCTAAAATAATGGAATGGTACTGTCATGTGGATTTGTACAAGCCCAGGACAGTTCATGCTCGTGGTTGCTTTCAATTTTAGAGAGTATGAAAGCAATAAGAAGACTCCAAGGGGTTGCTTTTTCATGTGTTAGTCTCCAAGGCCTGAAGGAGCATAAAAGGATGCAATGAAGAACTCTTCTAGCCGGTGTGACTAGAGTATTCATTTTTCGTAATTAGTCTACTAGGTCCGGAAAAGGGTTAAACTTATACCAGATAGACGCCCTTTCAGGTACTTTAACGAGCATGAAAGGAAGCAAGATTGCTCGGTGATCTTTTCATTTTTTTAGGAGTCAGAAAAGAGCTTAACATAAACTCCCTAAGTGCCTTTTTTGTAAAGGACTTGTCCGGCCCGAAAAAGGGATAAAATTATATTGAACAAAAGGAATGGCCAGGCAAGGAGGAAGTGCTCAATCAAGGAACATCGATGATGACCAAGAACGAGGGAGGGGGGGAACACTGGTGGGCCTCCTTGCGGGATAATGAATGGGGGAAAAATAACGAAATAATTGCAGTATGAATGGAGTATATGGCTCATGTAAAAATGTGGAACAATTCGATGGCGGTCGATGTGGTGCGCACACCGAGGCAGCAAGGTGTCGGGACACAATGCAGAAATTGTACCTGGTGAGAGCGAGAAATGATCTCAAGCATCATCACGAGCTCAAAAAACCGGATCCGACGATATAAAAAGTGTCAAAAATGGATAATGGCCGATGTGGCACGCAAACCAAGGCGACAGGGGGCATTTTGGAAAAAATACCCAAAAAATATGGGGGTGAGAGCGAGAAATGATCTCAAGCATCATCACGGGCTCGAAAAAATGAATCTGATGATATAAAATATATCAAAAATGGGCTACGGCCGATGTGGCATGCAAACCTAGGCGACAAGGTGTGATGTCACGATGTCAATAAAGGTTCCGGTGAGAGCGAGAAATGATCTCAAGCATCATCACGGGCACGAAAATATGAATCCGTCAGTGCAAATGGTGTGAAAAACGGAGGTTGTAAGGACTCTGAAATGGTCAAAGGAAATGACTAGGCTAAAAAATGGCTACAAATAAAGGTGATCCCATCAAGCGAAGGATGCGGGGGTGGGGAGAAATGATGGCCCGCGGGGGTGAAATACTTAGGTGTATCAAATCAAATCAAATATACAAGTGATATGTGACCTCGAGAATGGTTGAGATCACAAATGTGAAAAAGTGAGCAAGGTTAATGACCTGCCCCCATGCTATGTGCATGGGGTTTGTGATTTTGGATCACATATGTGTTGGTTTGAACAATGGGTTCACTGACGTGCTGAGATAGATGTGATGGGGAAGGTTCAAAATGATTGGTCATGCCACCTATCCTAGGGTCGAGGTAATCTATTATGCCCCCAAGCTCAGAGGTGTCAATGTGGTGCTCTATAATAGCAGGGTCAAGACCAGGAATTTTGGTATAGGACTAGGCAAAGACATCACGGAACTCTTGGAAAAAAAATTTGTACGCTTCGATCTCATATTCACTGCAGGAGGCTCCTAAAGTGATGAGTTCAGGGGCACCTCCTGGGGTAGTGATATCATTTTGGATTGTGGGTGAGATGTTGGCCATGTTACCTTCCTCAAAGGCATCAGGAGCAGGAATGGGATCCTTAAACCAGTCAACTTTGGTGGGAAGGAAATCTTTGGATTCAACCACAAATTGGGTAGCTATGGTGGAGGAGGACTCTTCTGGGAGGAAATAGGAACGATGGTGCATGGCTTCCCAGGGATAATCTGGGGCAGTGAGAGCCTCTAGAATCTCCTCATCGTTGCAGAAACTTTGAGTTGTCAAATCGGTTGATGAGGGAGTGGTAGTCGAAGAGATCATATAGATGGTGTTAATCTCTCGAGATGAGGGTGATATTGGGGGGTGGATCTCCTCAATTGTGGGGGGTGCCGTCTCAAGGTCCAAATTATTCATCTTGTAGAGAGCTACTCTGTAATCTGGGAGATCAGGACAGTGATGTGAGTAATGGCCGTAAATATCGCATATTGCACAAGAGTGGTTGGTACGCAGTGATTTATCATGAGGCTTAGGGGTTGGATCGAGTTCGACAACCAGGATGTTGGGGTCATCGTCAAGCGTTTGCATGTGTTCCTGTAATGCAGGTAATTGTGGACATTGATGAGTTGGATGGCCTAACTCATCACACAATGAGTGTTTAGGAGGAGCATGAAACACGGGGGGGTTTAACTGCTTTGGGAAGGGGTACAGTAGTGTATGGTTGTGGGCCTCTAACCTCAGTGGGCTTGATAAGAGGAGGAGGATTCGTAGATGACGAAGGGGTAGTGACACTGAGAGGTGGTTGACTAGTAGTGGCAATGGGTTGCACCGGTTGTAGGACGAAATTTGGTGTCGGTGGGGGAATGGGAGGAAAAATATACCACACGGGTAATCCTAAGGTTAACCCGGGGAGGCTAAGAGTAGCCATAACCGGGGCGCTTACTACGCCCAAGGGAGGGAATAGGAAGGGGATTGTGTGGATGGGTGTAACACCAATGTGACTAGGTACCAATGGTGGTTTGGATAACAAGGGCGGTTGATTGGTGGGTGTTTGTGTATTATGGGAAAGGGTACATAGGTAAGATACTTCGATCGCGGGTGATGGGGGTGGAATGGATTGGAATGTTGAGGTCATCGACATATCGGAGTAAAGTCCAGGTCCCACGGAGGAAACAAATGAGGTAGTTGCACCATAAACAGGTTGTTCAACCATGAGGAGAACATTTTCAGGTGTAGCGTGGGCATTGGGATCGTAATAGGTGAGTTGGTCGACCTTGACCACGCGTCCGTCATGGGGGAACATCATGGTACAAAAAACAGATGAGGAAACCACCCACATGGCATACATGTAGCTATGGCCAAGTAATAGGTTATAATCAAGTTGGGCATTGATGACCTCTATGTCAATGAGCACGGTTTTACCAGCCAACTGGACAGGAACATTAGCTAAGAAACCTTGGGGTTGAGCCGAACGGCCGTCGTAGGCTCGCAACGCAGTGGTGGACTGTTGGAGAGTATGGGATCCCAACTTCTGCCAAACGAATGTGGACATAACACATGTAGAGGCACCTTCATCGATAATGCACCGATGGATGACAAGATTTCGAACGGAAACAGAAACTTGGAATGCTAAAGTGGAAGGCAGGCGTGGTTTGGACTGGTCCAAATCGAAGGCCATCAATCGTGAATCATTTGGATCAATAGCACCAATGGCAGAGAGCAAAGTCTTGCGCTGTGAAGGACAGTTTTTTAAGACTTCTAACGCAGACATGGCTACGGGAGATTGGGCTAAGTCATCTACAATGTTGTAATTTGACGTAGCACGAGCATTGGGGTTATTGTTGATGCGACGAAGTGCGAAGCGAGGTACTTTGGAGGCTCCATCTAGTGGACCCGGAGGTATACGTAACATCTGATCAGTGGGATGAGCGTTAGTGCTTTTGTCAGCAGGAGAGGCTTCAAGGGTGGAGCCATATTCGTTCCGACGGGTTTGGAGGTTGACATTAACGGATGACATCATTAACAATTGGTGGGTACCTGAGTCTAACATGGGTTGATCAGGAGTGGCATAAGTGATATGTTGTTGTGGTGGCGCATTGCCTGGAGGGGGAGCCAATGGCTGAGTGTTCACTATGCCTTGGGTTGGTAAGGGGTTTTGCAGCACCAAAGCTTGATGCTAAGGGGGTGGGGGGTTGGGTGGCGCCTGAGGAGCCGCGTGCCCTTGGCGATGGGCATCATTAGTCCAGAGTTGCCGAGATTGCTCCAAATGTGGGCAAGCATGTGTGTAGTGGCCATAGACCCCGCCAATAGAACAAGGATGGTTTGTCCCCGCCAATAGAACAAGGATGGTTTGTTCGCAAATTAAGATTTTTGGCCTGCTTGGGCGGCCGATCAGGGTTCTAGTTGGTAGGTGCCGCGTTATTGTTGTTTGGGGGATTGGGAGGTTGACCGCCTTGGTCTGGAGGGGGGTTGTTCCCATGGTTACAGCCTTTGCCACGGTTTTGTTGGCCCTGTTGGCGCTGGTTATTTTGGTTCTGCTGCGGATTCTATTGGGCGTATACTTGCCATTGGGCAGCAGGTGGGTTTTGGGGTTGTGCAGGTGCGGGAGCAGGCTACGGTGGATAATAAGTAGGTGGAGGCTGTGCAGGTGCTGAACCTTGTGGGGGTTGCTGATACATCTGCGGAACGGGTTGTGGGTTTACCGCAGGGGCTGCCTGTGGTGGGTAATAAGAAGGTTGGGCTTGAGAGGACACAGGAGCTGGTGCAGCCTGTGGGTGGTAATATGGCTGAGGTGCAATCGGGGGGGCATAAGTGGGGGATGCATGACCAAAGCACTAAGGTGGATAGGAGGGTCCGTGGGAATGGTGGTGATGTGTCATGGGAGCATACGACTTGGTTGCTCCGGATTGAGATGTAACCCATGAAAGGTCGCGGCCATGGCTAGGACGTGCTATGGAAAAGGGTTGAGGATGCAAGGCAACATGGCCAATGATTCCATCTGCGGCATAGGATGCGCCCGATGCATCGTGTTGGGAGGAATTGCCTCGAGGGGCATCAGGTATGATGGAATACAGATAACCCAACTGGGCGTAAATGACGTCAAATTGTTGGGCTTTGAGGATGGCCTCTTCATCGGACTGGGAACGTTCGGATGCCACATCCTTGGCAATGACAGGAAGGAGGGATTTTAGAAACCAATCTAAGAAGATACGGTCGTCTAGCTTGATTTTGCAGAGGCTGCGGCGTCGACGCCACTCATGAATGTGGTCAATGATGTGGGTAGCTGTGTTCTATTTGCAAGACAGTAGGATCTCAACTCCTGCATCATAGCGGATAGGTAACTAAAAGAACTGCAGGAAAGTCGAGGCAAGGGAGGTAAAGGTGGCATGGGTCTCATGGGGCTACTCGATGTACCACTTAGCTGCAGAGCCAGTGAGGGTGCGCTGTAACAGACGGAGGTGGACAAAGTCATCCACTATGGAGTTGGAGGAACACCATAGATGGAAGAACATAATATGGTTCTGGGGATCCTCACCTGCCTTTCCCTCAAACTTAGGGATGTAGGAGGGGAGCTTAGTGGGCATGTGAGGCCACGCAGGGTCGTGTCTGATGGGATCGTTAGTCAGTCTAGCTAGGTCAGGAAGGTTGAGACTAGCCATGAATGGCAAACTAGTAGAAGGATGTGACATACTAGTGGGTGTGACCATGTTGGGGCCAATGCCCACAAGTGGAGGGTCAAGGTTTGGGATGTTTCCCCCAAGTGGAGGGACGAGATTGGTATGGGATGGTCTTGCACTGCCAAGGGTAGTGTGAGTTACTGATGGAGTGGGAATAGGTATGCCAGCTACTAGAATGGGTGCAGTGATCGGAATGGTAGATGTGGGCCCCATCGAGGGCATACCCAAAGCAGGTGTGGTAGCTGGCGTGGTGGTGGATGCTCCACCAATGGTCCCTACAAAGAAAGGGGTGGAAGTCACGCCAGCCATGGGACTCGTTGGTGCAGTGTAAATGGGGTTCTCGGACTCTGCCTCAGAATCAGAGGTAAAATAAGGGGCATTTAGATCGGGTGACGGAGTTCTATGCCATTGACGAGTGGAGTAAAGTGACAAAGCTCGAGATCTATGATGAGTGGTATCAAGTGATGAAGATCTATGTCTATGATGGGTGATGTCAAGTGAACCGTGCTGTGGGGGCTCGCCCCGGAGGCACCGAGAATGTCTCGGGGACTCAATGGTGACAGATGGTGTCAAGTATCTGGGGGTTGTGTTGAGTGAAAACCAGCTCAAAAACCCTAATGCAACCGAGTGTGCAGAAGGAGAGCTCAAAAAAAAAAATATGGCACTCAGGCCAATAACCAACTCAAAACAATTACTGTAACAGCTATGCTACAATAAGTGGAGTATCAACAGAAATGGTCAGAATACCAACAAGCAACAGGTTTCCTAGAAAATAAAAATAGTGGACTCGCTAGACCAAAAGGAGGTAAGGGAGCATGCAAACACCTAGCTAAATAGTATTTTGATTCAACTAGACATATCCTCTGCAAGGTGATGAAATCAAAGTCAGACAATATGGATAGTAGAGCCAAGTGGCTAAAGATATCCCCCTACCGGGAGGGACACCGGGTAGTCAATCCTAGAAGAAAGGAAACTAAGATACCCCATTCATGACACATCCATAAAAGGTGAATCTACAGTTTGGTTCTATCGCTGTTGTATCCCCATACGGGTGATACACTGAGAACTACGAAAGGTATCCTTCAGTTACTGAATGGAGTGTGGTATTCCACTCAGGCCTCCAGAACCAGTCTGGCTACTTCAACCCTCCTAGGGGAGAGGCCCTCTGATAAACTAGTTGTGACCATGCCAAAAAATACTAGGGGATTTTGGTTCCCTAATGGACAACAACTATGTCTTAAGTGTAAGCAACCGAGCGGTGTTATTTGGATGCCTATCCCCCTGATCCTACCTAACTACAAAAATTCTTATGTGTTCCCCAAGTGGGGTTAGAATGTTGGTTGTGTTAAGTAGTATTTTAGGGCTCACTTGAATTAGGTGACAAAGTGTGTGTGTGTGAGATGATGAACCCAAGTAAAAGTGCCAAGGGGTGGGAAACTTTCTAACTAAAAATAACAATACAGAATTTAAACTTTGAAATGCAAAATTTTCTCTTTTCAATTAAAATGTTGAAATTTAAAAAACATTCTCTAAATGGAACAGAAATAATAGTGCAGAAAAAAAGATGTAGGGAAGTATGGCTGCAGATAGGACAGATGGCTATGCAGGTGCAGAAAATATTGCAGCAAAGTGCTGGGTTCAAAACAGAGAAAAAAAAAAGTGCAGAAAACAGACCGCAGGTCTGTGGCAAATCTAGGTGGTCGGACCGCGGGAAACAGCTCAACAATAATGGACAGGTTGCAGGATTTTGGCCGAAAGACGCAGTCGGACCGCATGAAACAGGTCGAAAGTCATAGGTGGGTTGCAAGAAAATGGCTGAAAGCCACAAGCGAGATGTGGGAAAATGGCCAAAAGACGCCAGCGGGTTGCAGAAAAATTCCCAAAAGCCACAAGCGGGACGCGGGAAAAAGGCCGAAAGATGCAAGCGGGTTGCGGAAAAATGGCTGAAAGCCGCAAGCGGGCCGCTGGAAAAAGGTCGAAAGATGCAGGCGGGTTGTAGAAAAATGGTTGAAAGCCACAAGAGGGCTACGGAAAATTGGGTTAACAGCCGTTGTTGGACCGCACGAAACAAGCTAATAGCCGCGGTCGGATCGCAGGTAACGGACTGGAAATCGTCGGTAGGTCGCCGGAAACAGTCTGAGAGCCACAGTTAGATCGTAGGTAAATGCCTGAAAGATGTGGTCAGAATGCAACTGTGGGGGGTAAAAGACGTGGTTTACAACAGCCGAAAGGGACAACCGAAAGGAAAAAACAGTAAAATATTGCAGAAAATTGAAAACGTTGAAAACTTTAAAACTATAACCAGAAATTCAAAGGAAAACAAGGGGAGTCGCCAAAACTGTAGCTAGGGTTTTCACCCCAGCTTGTGCAAATGAGCACCTACTAAGGAGAAGGGACTCCTTCGTAGCAGTTCAATAAACAGTAAAAAAAAATAGTAAAACAATATGAAATTTAACCTAGCATGAATAGTAACATAAACAATAAAACATGAAAATATGGCAAAATATTTATCTTTTTGTATTAAAGATTACCTCAAGTGTAGAGGTTGGTGAAGCTCTTTTAGCAGTCCAGGAGGGTTTCTTCCAAGCTTCGAGCTTTGCTCCTTTCTCTTTCTCCAAAGGGTTGGAAATGGGCCAAAGGGGCACTCAAGTGTGAAAGTAGCTCAAGGGTGAGCTAGGGTTTCAAGAGTGATTTTGGCAGAGTAAGGGTGTATTTGACTGTGGATATGAAATGAGGGGCCTCCATCCCCTATTTATAGGTTTTTAGTGGTGGAGTGTTGGCCCATGGTTTTTGGCACCATATGGTTTAGGTCAGCTGTATAGGGTTTTTTACTCCTTTTTCCCTCTTTTTCCTCTTTTTTTATATTTTTTATTCCCTTTTTAGAGGGTTTTTTCTATTTTGGAGGAATTTTGGATTATTTTGGGGGAAAAGGGGGTTTTTTGGCCTTTTGGAGGCTTTTTTAATGGTTTTGTGGCCTTTTGGAAGCTTTTTAGTGGGATTTTAAGGTTTTGGAGGCAAATATGGTAGGAAATATGGACAAATGAGTCATGCAATGGGATAGATGAGGTAGTGAGCACTTTTTGGGTGTTAACACACACCCCACACAAGGAAGCATTCCCTTCACTAATACACAGTCCCTCAGGCCATACATTCCATTCTAGTGTTGTTCAAGGTGTGTATAGAAGAGTAGCCATCCCTTTTGATCTTTTTGAGAGGTTACTCTCCTCACTAGGTTTATCAAGCCAATTCTGGTCCTCTTCCACTCTCAATTTCTTGCTCACAAATTCAAACCAAAACAGGGATTCAAATAACAGCAAAATCACAAATGCTGGGCATGAAGAAAAATGTTTTGACAGTGGGATGCCCAGAATGAGTTTCCATTAGTTCCAGTAAAACGTGGGCAATCAAAAATGAAATGGAAAATGGGGAATCATCCCTCAGAGAGAAAAATCATTTCCAGAAAACATTTATGGGCATTCAAGGGCCAAAAACGACCGCCAAAAACACCAAAATCATGACTCCCTTCCTCCCAGCCATTGTGCAATACAAAAACGAGTTCCCAGGTATGGAAAATGCAGAAAAATGATGGAAAAGGTGAAGGAGAAATCCCCAGCTAGCTCATACTACGTGAGAGAGAAAATTCCATGGGTGAAGGATGGCTTTGGGCACAATTTCCTGGGTGTTTTCTTGCCCCAGAAGCAAAAATACGATTTCCCAGATTGATGGATTGCCCATACACGAAATTGGCTGCCATACCTCTCCAATCCCAAGGCATTAACTACCTCAACCAACTCTTGGAAGAATTAAATGATAGGGTGCATAAGTCAAAATGGGTAGTTGATGGTTTATGGGTTCTCTCAATGACATTTGGATTAATACCATTGGCTCAAGGGTTTGAATAATTTCCCTCCCTATTCCTTGTAAAATCATGCCCCCATCTCTTTGTTGCATTGCAATTTTCCAATTTCCGCAATCCGCATTGGGAGCCCAATTATTCCAAAGGCATAGGTTCGAATTTACGATTTCCGCAACTTGCATTGTGGATTATGGATTGCGGCGGCATGTTTTTTCCAAGGATGCAGATGTGGTTTTCTGAGTTCCACAATCTGCATTGCAGATTATGGATTGCGGAGGTGATTTCCGCAAAATTGGGGGAAGGTGTTTCGAGTTCCGCGACCTGCATTGCGTATTGCGGAAGTGAATTTTGAGAGGGTCAGTTCGGCAGTTCCAAGTTTTGAAACCCACATTGCATATTGTGGACAATTTTCCAAGACGCACGAGGACATGTTTTCGACTTCTGACTTCTACATTGCATATTGTGAATTACAGAGGGGATTTATGCAAAATCAGGTGAGGCTATTTTGAGTTCCGAGATTCGCATTGCGGATTGCGGATGGCGGATTGGGTGTTGTGAATCGAAAAATGGTTTTGTATGGAAAATTTCGGCCACGGAAAACGAAGAATTTACTAGGGAAATGGCACGATTGGAGGCTAATTTGGAAGCCAAAGAGAAGCACAACTTGGTTACATGTCCAAATCAACCTAAAATGACCCAATACAAAGGACAAACAAGTGGTTTCCTGTTGAAATATTGTAACTTCAAAGAATATTATATTTGTACTTTATTATTCCGGAGATGTTTCATTCCTCCATGAAGATCTTATTGTATATCCAGAGATGTTTATTCCTCTGTTGGAATGTGGTAACTTGGGTTATTAGACTTCCCTAGTGAGGGTCAGCCCTGTATGTGTTATGTGGGTCAAAGCGTTGTTAGACCACTCTAGTGCGGTCGGCCCAGTCAGTTGTAGTGGGGTTTTTAACCCAGTGGTAAAGTTGGGGCCGACCTAGTTAATATAAAGTACAAGTCGGAGATGTGTATAAATAGAGGAGGTGTGTTTCTCATTTGACACACTTCCCTCACTTGAAATGTAGCGCACTTGTGAGAGAGAGGTCTGCTATGGAGGAGGAAGAGATCATGTCTTTGGTTTGCATCTTTGTATATTGCTGGTCATCTATATTGAGGAAGCTTTGTTAGGTTTTCTACCCCATGAGGGTTTCCCAGGATAAATCTGTGTCTCTTGTTATGTTGTGCTTATTGTTTCTTCAGTGATCCTATATATGCTATTGTTCTGAAATGAAATGAAATGCTGATATTTTCTTTCTTATCATATTGAATCTTAACATGGTATCATAGCTAACCTGAAGGAAGGCAATGTATGGTACTCACGATACTTGCTTCACTTGCGACAATTTGAAGGTTAGGGTTTTATATAGCAAAAACCAGTCATCGTGGAACTTTCACTATACATCCATTTTTGCAAAGGTTCAGGATATAAAAACCTTACAGGTCGTAGATAACATCCCCATGTACCTTGTTTCCAAAGGACACCCTCAGATTCATTGTACTTTGTGAGTTATGATCAGTACAAGTTAGGGTTTTTGTCTCTTCCAGATCTGAGTCATAATCAGGTGACCTGGGAAAAAAGGTCATAACTTGGGATAGGAAGCTCCAATTGAAATTTCATAAAAGCAATAAGTAGTACACAGACTACACTATCTCAAGAAACGTTTTTAGAGGCCGAAGTTGAACCAGTGACACGTGGCACACCGTACAAGTTCATTCTCCTATTTTATCCCATAAATAGGTCACGTTGCGACAATTGGCATAACGTTTTCTCAGAGAATCGAATTTAGGTCATACCTATTGAGATGGAAATATGACAGGTCAGGCTACTACAGAAAATGTTTTCAGACCCCGTGTATTGAAAATTTTGGAGTTACACCAGAAACAATCAGGTACATATTTCTGTCAAAACATAATTATTTTTTAGCACCTTCATTCATGGCTTTCAGAATTTAGGGTTTCGGAGAAAGTTGGAATTTTTGTGATCAGAGTCCATGGCTGAATAATCCTCATCAAAATAGAAACTTAGAGACCAAGATCAGAATTTTTGGTTGGGTAGAAGATAGGGCTTGATCAAACCCCAGTTTGGGATTTTGATCGGAAAGATGGAAAATTAAGGCTTCAGCAAAAGTTGGAATTTTTTAAGTCTATGACCATAGCTGGAAGCTCCTTAGAAAAATAAGAGTTTAGAGCCTTGGATCAAACCTTCTAATTAGGAAGAAAGATGGGCTCCATCAAATCCTATTTCAGGATCCTGTCCAAAGGATCAAGAAGTTTCAAAGGCAATTTTGAGGGGTCAAATTTTGGAGATTTAAAAATTGAATTTCAGGGGGAGTTGAGGCTAAGGCCTTACATAAGAAGACTACAAGAAATGTCGACAGGTATGACTTAAGGAGATACAAGTATGTCTTGAAATATGATTAAGCTCATAATATGTTTGGCTTCATATTATTTAGGTTAGTACAATGTTAGAATTGTCGTATCACCCTAATAAAAGTATGAATGTGAATGATAGAAGACATTTATTGATTAGGGCTGAATGATTTTACTAATGAACTGTGGTGTTGTATGAGGTTGATGTTGTCTGATAACAAGATACAAGTACATCATGAAAGACAAATCAAGTTCCATGACCATGACAACATGAAGACAAAGACTCCTCCATAATCTTTAATCACATAGAAGTTCTACTTATGAGGTATGTATGACTTTGTTCTATTATGCTTAACCTATGAGATATGCAGGTTCCAGCATAGGATCTCTAAATCATTGAAGAGAACAAAGAAGATATTGATTAGGTACATTAGACATAACTAAGTAGGTATGTTTTTGTATGTCAAGTTAGAATCTTACCTTGTGTTAGGATCCCTTATATAAGTATACTTGGTATGATTGGTTATGCTTGTTCATAAAGTTAGTAATCAAGGGTTTATGCATATTATGTCTCTTATCTTGATTGATGATTTAACTAACCAGAAGAATCCTATGATCAAACAAGAATATGCATGAGTAAAAGAAGACTTCCCTGAAACCTTGAATACTAATGTTTATTATCTATGATCATGACTATACATATTCAAGATTATTTAAAATTATAATGTTTTGGTAATATTGAGAATATACTAATGAATGTATGTTTGTGTATGAGATCATGAGGATGACACTAGTGCACACTTGAGCATGCACAGTGGTACAGAATGAATAGAATTTCAAAAGACATATAGAAGATCAAGTGGGAGGCAACCACACAAACATAAAAGATAAGTATTTGAGTTGTTATTTGAAACAATAAATGATATTGCTTGTAATAGATTGCATGCATATTTAAAATATATCATGCTGAGTGTAAACATTCATATAGCATTGAACAATATACTACTAATATGCATATGATTGGTAAGTTGGACAAACATTCCATTGTTTCTTGTCTAGAATGAAACCTCTTTGCTGACATGCCGAGAGTTGTGCACACTCTCGATAGTATGTTCTGGTAGAGATGGAAGGCATCTAGATAGCCACTGTATGCATACAGGATATGGAAAAGTGTTGGACCAAAGTATTGGTCAAGATAGTTGCATAACTATGTAAATGATATCTATATGCATAATAGGTTATCATGTCAACATGATTTGATGATTATGAAGCATTACTAATCATGTACTTAATCTTGATTTGTAGGAAAGACCATGAATAACGATGAACACTGAACAAGTGATGGATGTTCAAAAGGATTTACAAATCAAACATAATATAGAAGGCTCGTGGCTAGAAGATTATCTTAGAAAGAGGAAGAGAATCATGATGAGATGTTTGCTCCAAGTGGCTAGATAAGACCATTATCTTAATGATGTAATTGAAGAAGTGCGAATCAAGGATTCAATTGAAGAAGCTCTGTTTGGGTACCCAGGATCGATAGTCAGTTGATGAGCTTAATGATCACCATGGGTTATATGGATCTCAACCTTTGCTACAAGGTTGAAGATGGTTTCTATATACAGATGATATGAAGGTAAGAAGAAACTCACCACAGAGTTCGAATGATATTGAGGCTCATATAAGTAGACCCATATGACGGGAGATGGCACATATAGATATGCAGAAGATCACTCAATACAGAGTGTTAATGATGTTCAATCATAGAGGGAGAATTGACAGTTTCTTGACAAGCTTGGGTTTTACCAGAAGTAAAGTTGTTCCTAACCTTTACCTTAAGGTTATGGATCATACTATTATTGTATGTAGATGATCTCTTTCTACCAGGGAATGAGAAATAGATCATGGAAAGCAAGAAGAAGCTAGCTACAGAGTTCGAGAATGATCCCAGATTGATACATTACCTCCTAAGACTGGAAGCTTGAAAAGGCTCAGAAGGAATCTTTCACATCCCAGGAATGTATGCTGTGGAAATCTTAATAAGATTTGATATGTTGGAATGAACAACCACGGCCACTCTCATGGGTTCCGACTTGAAGCTATTAGCTGATGACTCCTCAAAGTTAGTTAATGTGACTCTGTACAGACATAGTATTGGGTCGTTGATGTATCTAACAAATACCAGGCCAGATATATGCCTTGTTGTGAACACCTTGAGTCAGTATCTAGTGGAAACTAGATGTGTTCACCTGATAGTTGCAAAGCATGTGATGAGGTACCTAAAGGATACGATAGACTTTGATCTATGTTATCTTGGAGATGATGACTTCAGATGGCTACATAGATGTTGATTAGGAAGAAAGTGTATCAGACAGGAAGAGCACATCGAGAGGATGTTCTTGTCTGGGATCATCCATGATCTCGTGGCTTAGCAGGAAGCAGTCTAGTGTGGCTCTCAGCACAAGCAGAATATATGGCTGCTTGCTCTGCTAGTTATGAAGCGATATGGCTTCAGGATTGTTTGACCTAGAGATAGATCCAACTCTGACATACAAAGTTGTATCAAGATGTGATCCAGGTGGATATTGGTGGCCACCCACCTTTCCAACTGGCTCAAAACAATTTTATGGAAATTTTGGTATTGTACTATTTTTAGCAGTTTTTCAGGTCCTGAACTTCCACAGCCATTTTGAGGCCCTAAAAGACCTTTTTTGGTTATTTGTGGGGCCAAATGTTTTCCTTTGGCGTACATTTGGCCCCAATCGAAAGTTGTAAATCTCATATAGACCTTTCCAATGGGCTACCGAGCACCCCAAACAGAGATCGTATGCAAAAGTTACGACCCCAAGAAGTTCATGTACTAACTTACCCAAACGGGGCCCACATGACTTTTGGCGCTTCATCTCCTAGGGTTAGGTTTTTGAAATTCCTGTTTATTGTAAAAGGCCTTGAGAGCCTCATTGTAACCATCTTCTTGTGAAATGAGCGTAGCCATCACATCTCTTCTCAGAGATAAGCCACCACCATTCCAGCAAGCTTGTTTTCCACTGCATTTTACAGTTCTAGCTTATTTCCTTATTGAATAGAAAACCAGTTTTATTGTATCTCTTTTATTTGTGTGAAGCATCTGATAATAATCTGTATTCATTTTGTTATGCTCATAAAATCTGGATCAGTGGTATCAGAGTGGTCTGCTCCTTGTCGTCTTAATGCATGTCCCCGACGAGGTCAAGGTACAAAGAATTGGGTCTCAAGCTTGTTTCTCTTGAGGACAAAAGCTCTTGCACACCCAAGCGACCTCTCATGGCAGGAGAAAATAAAGATGACAGGACAGGATATCCTGTCAAAATGTTGCTTGAGGAATCCCTCACACAGCAGAGGAACGAGATGATGGATAATTTCGCGCAAATCCTTCGGCGACTACCAACAAGCGACGCATCTTCCTTAAGTGGAGGCGCCGCCCCCTTCAAGGTACAAATCAACTTCGATATTCCTATATTTGAAGGACAGATAGATGTAGATGCTATAGATAAGTGGTTGAATCTACTAGAAGGGTATTTTTCTATCCATAACTTTTCAAATAAAGAAAAGATTACTTTTGCGCTCCTCAAAGCTATTCCCCATGTCAAAGATTGGTGGGAAACATTCTGCGAGCAAAAGGACACAGAAGAAGCCTCATTATTTTCAGTCACAACCACCTGGGAATCCTTCAGGGATGCTATTAAGGAACAATACTACCCTATTGGAAGTTATGGTGACTTGTATACCGAATGGACCACATTGCGATAAGAAAGAGACCAAGCAGTGCCAGAGTTCACAAATATCTTCCATACCTTGCGCACCAAGCTGGGTATCAAAGATTCAGAGTGACATCTAGTGCTCAAGTATCACAGGGGTTTGCATAGATACATCCAAACCGAAATGGAATTTCTGGACATCTCTTCCTTGGGCGCGGCCTACCGATATGCTGTCAAAATCGAGCAAAAGCTAAAACAAAAGAGGCGACAATTTGGGCCTGGGAACCCTTCACAGCAAAAGACAGGAAAGGGCAGCCCCAACCCACAGAATAAAGGACAACGCAAAGATGGACAGTATCGGGACAACCAGTCCAAGCTGCAAGCAAAGAAGGATACCGAAAAAACAAAGAAAGATACTGGGAAGTGGTGCGACTTCCATAAGAGCCCTTGGCATAACACTGTCGATTACCACTCAAAGCAATCGCTGGTGGCCGAAGTGAAAGCATCTAAATCTGATGTGGGTTCTGACTCTGAGTCCGAACTAGAAAGGGGAAGATGGATCATTGATGCGGAACCCAGTGCCACCATTGCTACCACCAAGATCCAGCCTGATGAACCAGACGAGCCAGAAGAAGGAGAACGCCTCTTCCATTCATAGATGTGGGTAAAAGGAACCCCGCTGCACTTCATCATTGATAGCGGTAGCCAGAAGAATCTCATCTCAGCAGAGGTCATCAAGTGCCTGGCCCTACCGACAACGCCGCACCCACAACCCTACACCATTGGATGGCTCCGCAAAGGAAGCGATCTCCGCGTCAGCCAATAGTGTCGACTGTCATACGGCATCAAGCCCTTCAAGGATGAGGTATTGTGTGATGTTGCTCCTCTTGAAGTTTCAGATGTTCTTTTGGGCCAACCTTATTTATGGAAACGTCATGCTGTATATGAGTCTAGGCCTCGTAGTGTTATTATTTCTTTGAACGGGAAATTGTACAAGATACCCGAAGCAATCCCTCCTAGTGCTATTTCCTTGATCTCTGCCAAGCAATGCAGGAAGGTCATCTCTCAAATCGGGAAATTTGTCTTCTTCGTGATTCACTCTCAGAGTGAAAGAAAGATCGCAGCCACATCCCGGGCCTCCACGACTAATCTATCCACACAACAGAAGCAAGTGGATAAGGTGGTGGAAGGATACTCAGATATCTTCTCCTCTCCGACCAGGGTACCTCTTCACTTCCAGGTCAAGCATCCCATCGATCTGACCCCAGGTGCACCGCTACCCAATGGGCCAGTCTATCGCCGCTCTCTGTTGGAAAATGAGGAGATCAAGAGGTAGATCCAAGAATTGCTTCACAAGGGGCACATCCATCCCAATTCATCACCTTGTGGGAGCCCAATCGTGCTGGTGCAGAAGAAAGATGGGACCTGGCGACTCTGCATTGATCACGCATTGATTACCGGGCCCTAAATAAAATCATAGTCCATAACCGGTACCTAATTCCCCAAATCGACAACCTCCTTGATCAGCTCATGGGGGCCAAATACTTCAGTAAGATTGATCTGAATTCTGGCTACCACCAGGTCCTAATAGAACAGACAGATGTATGGAAGACTGCCTTCAAGTCAAAAGAAGGTCTTTTTGAATGGTTGGTCATGCCTTTTGGTTTGACAAATGCTCCAGCAACTTTTATGAGGATGATGGACGATATCCTATGACCTTTCAACAACAATTTTGTAGTGATGTATCTTGATGACATCCTCATCTACAGCAAGACTTGGGAGGAACACTTGCAGCATATTCAGCAGGTTCTGCACACCCTGCGAAAGCACAAACTATATGCAAACTTGGAAAAATGCTCCTTCGGCATGGACAGGGTCCATTACTTAGGCTACATCGTTGATCGACATGGTGTACATGTGGATCTAGCCAAGATCTAGGTCATCTGTGACTGGCCAGCACCAACCACACTCACTGAACTTCGGAGCTTCTTGGGCCTCACCAATTTCTATCTCCGGTTCATGCTGGGATTCTCTCATATCGCATGGGCCCTCAGGCAAGTGACCAGGGGTGTTTGTAAGGAAAAATTTGTGTGGGACCTGTCCCAAAAACAAGCCTTTGATGACTTGAAGAAGCATTTGTGCTCATCGCCGATACTCTCATTACCGAACCTGCAACATCCCTTTGAGATCGAGACAGATGCTTCAGATTATGCTTTGGGCGCTGTTCTCACTCAACATGGCCACCCCGTGGCATATCATAGTGAGACACTATCAGATGTTGTCCTCAAGTACCCTACCTACGACAAAGAAATGTACTCCATTATACAACCCTGCCGCCAGTGGAGACATTACATTCTTGGGAAGGAGACAGTCATCCACACTGATCACAATCCACTACAGTTCATGCAGACCCAAGGAAAGTTGCAGAACGACCGCCATCAAAAGTGGTCAACATATTTACAACAATTCCACCTCAACATCAAATATAAAATAGGGAGTACCAACCGAGTTGCTGACTGCCTCAGTCAACCTCCAGTTGCGGCACTTACCATGGTGCTAGGCTCTTGTGGCCACGAGACCTCCGGATGGCCCCACCTCTACGAGACAAACCCTGACTTCTCTGCCACCTATCAAATGTTGGGCACCAACTAAGTGTTTGCTAATTTCCATCTCCAGGATGGGTTGTTGTGTCATCTGGGCCATCTCTGTGTTCCATCAAGTGAGCGTGTGAAGCTGATTTGGGAAGCTCACTACAGTTGGGTGGCAGGACACTTTGGCATCGAAACGACAGTGGCAGTGTTGCAAAAACATTTCTACTGGCCGAAACTTCGATAGGATGTCGGCAAGTATATCAGGTCCTACACCACTTGTGCTATTGCCAAACCAACCACTAAGAAACAGGGCCTATACACCCCTCTTCCTACTCCTGATAGGCCATGGGAATCCATCTCAATGGACTACATGTCGGGCCTCCTGTCCACCAAGAGGGGAAACGACTGTGTTTTTGTGGTTGTTGATCGCTTTTCCAAGATGGCGATTCTAGCCGCTTGCAAGAAGAACATCATAGCAGAAGCTGCTGCCAAGCTCTTCTTTGAATGACTATGGGTACATTTTGGGGTCCCATAGACCATTATCTTAGACCATGATAGTCGGTTCCTCAGCTCCTTCTGGTCAAGCCTCTGGTCACTACTAGATACCAAGCTCACCAAATCCGCTACCTTCCACCCCCAGACTGATGGACAAACAGAGGTCATCAACCGGATGCTCATACATATCCTGCGCATGTACAATTCAACACACCCCCACACATGGGATGAGAGTCTCCCCTATGTCCAACATAGCTACAACCGAGCCCTGCATAGCTCAACTGGCCATAGCCCCTTTCAGGTGGGGTTGGGATTCCAACCATTGGGCCCCATGGATGTTGCACTTCCCCTTGCGACCACCTCGGCCGACTTGTCCCCAGAAGCTAACAAAGCCGCCCGGTTCATTGAACAGATCCAGCATATATACCAAGAGGTTCAGGATATTCTACAGAAGTCTAATGCCAAGTACAAGCAGCGCCATGATCAACATCAGGTGCTACATAAGTTTCAGGTGGGCGACAAAGTTTGGTTGCATTTGCAAAAAGAACACCTTACAGGGCCCCATCGAAAGATTTTCCCACTCCATTATGGGTTGTACACCATCACCAAGGTGGTGGGTGACAATGCTTTTGAGCTCAACATTCCCCCCTTCCTTGCTCTGCATCCAGTCTTCAACGTGGCTCTCCTGTAGAATTCATCAGACAATCCTTCTGTGTGATTGGCCAATTTCTCAAATTTTGTCTGATACTCTCTCACTGTGCCAACTTGGTGAAGTTTAGTGAGTGCTCCTGTGAAATCATCAAAAGCACTAGGACCAAATCGTGGCAAAATGAGTTGGCAAAAATCTGTCCAATTTGGCTCGGGATGAGCTTTCATGTACCAACGGTACCATTGAAGGGCTTCCTGTTCCAAATGAAAGGATGCAAGTGGAACTTTGTGGACATCAAAAGTATTATGCAGATTGAAATATTGTTCTACTCGGTATATCCATCCAGTCGGATCAGTACCATTGAAGCGAGGAAAATCAAGCTTCGACCCATGAAAATTGCTGGAAGAAGAGAACCCGGTGGCTGCAAAATATTCTGGCTATCGATTATTGTTCATGGCTGAATGCTGAAGATGGAGGCTGAGAAATTTTTCATACAGATCTTGGAGTTTGGCTTGGATGGCTGCAAGTGCTTCCTCCATGGTGTTTGCTCCGGCACGGGTGACAACCATAACCAGGTTTTTTTTTTTTATGGAATAAGGAGAAAAACACAAACAGAAGTTGATTTAGTAAAGGGAAATTTGGATTGGGGAAACAATCTGGTGGGTAATTGGGGTTTTTGGACACTATCAAAAGGACAAGAAAGCAAAAAGGGGGATTTCATAAGCGGGGTGATAGAATGAGAAAATTTGGCAGAGAGGGACAAAGAAGTAGAATTCAGAAAGGAATTCTATGGTAAAATTTGAAGGTGATTGGGTGAAATCTGAGGAAGTTATGTCAAACCCTAAAAATAGACAAATGTGGGATTTCGGGCTTTGGGAAGGGGAATTGGGGATAGGGTCCTCAGGAATGAAAGATGCAGAATGGAATGACAGGGGTTCCCCGATTTTTTTTTTTCAGAAATGGATTGGCAACAGTGGCGCGGAAGGGATCTGCAACAGATGGATCTACAATGGCATGGAAGGGATCGAAAATGGCTAGATCTGAAATGGTGACTGGATCTGGAACGACTTTCAGAATAGATCTGAAATGACTAGATCTGGAGCGGAAGTGATTGGCAACAGTTCAACTGAAAATAGATATGGACCCCAGGTATGTGCGGCTTCCTAACAGTTCAGGGCTTTAACTCGGCCACCAATGCTGTCTGATGGCTTGCGTATTGGGGTAGTACCCCTCACTCCACGACTCAGGTAAAACTGATAACCGCTTTGCCAAAAACGATGGCTCTTGGTTTACCTCACGGGTGGAAACTAGTCAATCAGGTAGGGGTCATTTCCCTTTTCGCTGGTAGGTCCTCTCAATGGGCCAACTACTTCGGGGTTCCTGTGGTACTCCTCACAATAAGATTTAGGGCTTATGCCCAAGTACTTCCCACAGTTAAGCAGATAGGGATTAATCCCAAATCCGAACCTGCAACAGAAGCGAAAAAAAATTTGGCAGAAATTTCACCCAGCGAGCCCAAGAAAGTGCTCTGATACCAGATGTGATGAACCTGCAATAATTAATTAATGCAAATACACGAGATATCGAAAATAATAGAACATAATCACTTTTATATTGATCACGGGCCACTTCGAGGGGGCAACCTCCTTTGAGAAAGCTCAATACAATTAACTTCACAGTGCCTTCAATGACCTCAACACACACTTATATACTAAGTCTATGCCCAATACTATGAGTCAAAACCATGGGACATATAATACTATGGGACGACTTACAAAGCATATGAATCCAATACTATGGGTCAATACTATGGGCTAATATAAACTACGGATCAACAAATACTACGGGACGACTTACAAAGCATATGCGTCCAACAACAATATACTAACATAGTAAAGAGAAGGGTTGACATATGTTCCTAACAATTGTATCTTCCCCAGACTTCGGTCCCAGAATTGATCCATATACAAGATGTCTTTGAGAATGAAGTCCCAAATGAACAGGTAGGGGATTGTATCTTCCCTGGACTTTGGTCCCAAAATTGAGCCATAGACTGGGTCTCCGAGAATGAAGTCCTGAATGAATAGGTAGGGGATTGTATCTTCCCCGGACTTCGGTCCCAAAATTGAGCCATAGACTGGGTCTCCGAGAATGAAGTCCTGAATGAATAGGTAGGGGATTGTATCTTCCCCGGACTTCGGTCCCAGAATTGAGTTGTAGACTAGGTCTCTGAGAATGAAGTCCTGAATGAAGAGGTAGGGGATTGTATCTTCCCCGGACTTTCATCCCAGAATTGATCCGTAGACATTTGTCTCCGAGAATTGATGATAGGACTGGATCATCCCTGGACCTCAGTTCAAAAGGTACGTGATTGGGATTGCATCATCCCTAGACATGGTGAGATGTCTTAAAGTGATAAGGATTGATCATCGTGGAACTTGATTTGGATTGTATCATCCATGTACCTATGTCCTAAAGAGAACGGGATTGATCATCCTATAATATGATCGTGTGTGTTGCAGGGTATGCTGCTTGACTGATGAGGATACTTGTATTGATGGGGATACTTGTATTAATGATATGTATTGACGAGGATACTTGTATGTACACTTGTATTGATGAGGATACTTTTACTGATGATGTGTATACTTGTATTAGTGAGGATACTTGTATTGATTATGTGTATACTTGTATTGGTGTGGATACTAATACTATTAATGTAGATGACGATGTTGTTGATCGTGTTGATCTAGATGACAACACTGTTGATCGTGTTGATTTAGATGATGATGTTGTTGATCATGTTGATCTAGATGATGACATTGTTGATCATGTTGATCTAGATGATGATGTTGTTGATCGTGACAATCTAGATGATGATGTTGCTGATCATGTTGATTTAGATGACGATGCTGTAGATCGAGATGATGATCCAAATGTTGTAGATCAAGAAGATCCAGATGCTGGTCATATGACAACGATGCTGATGATCGTGTGATGACAATGCTGATGATTGTGTGATGACGATGTTGATGATCATGAGGATTCAGATGATGATGTTGATGTTGTTGTAGTTGCTCGAGTGCTACAGAAGATAAAGACTCAGTATTGAAGATGTTGATGTTCCAATATTGGAGATATTCTAGTAACTGGTTGAGTTACTGATGATGTTGAGAAAGCTTCCAATGATCTATAGATGTAGCATGTATGATGTTGATGAATCCTTGCTTTTGCAAATGCTGTTATAATATCCTTCTCATTAAGGGGGAGTGTTGAAATATTGTAACTTCAAAGAATATTATATTTGTACATTATTATTCCAGAGATGTTTCATTCCTCCGTGAAGATATTATTGTATATTCGGAGATGTTTATTCCTTCGTCGGAATGTGGTAACTTGGGTTATTAGACTTACCTAGTGGGGCTCGGCCCTGTATGTGTTATGTGGGTCAAAGAGTTGTTAGACCACCCTATTTGGGTCAGCCCAGTCAGTTGTAGTGGGGTGTTTAACCCAGTGGTAAAGTTGGGGCCGACCTAGTTAATATAAAGTACAAGTCAGAGATGTGTATAAATAGAGGAGGTGTGTTCCTCATTTGACACACTTCCCTCTCTTGGAATGTAGCGCACTTGTGAGAGAGAGGTCTGCTATGGACGAGGAAGAGATCATGTCTTTGGTTTGCATCTTTATATAGTGTTGGTCATCTATATTGAGGAATCTTTGCTGGGTTTTCTACCCCATGAGGGTTTCCTAGTGTTGGCTGCTTTTCTGGGCAGACCCGGGTTTTAATGAAGCGCAGCAACAAAACCCCTTGGCGCACTGGCCCTTTCAGCAACGAGCTGCGCAGCAGCTCGAGGTCTCACCCGAAGTGGCTATGGGGGGGTTAAGGAATCAGGTTTCCTTAACCGTGGTGACGCGGAGATTGTTCTGTATCTCTTCTTCTTCCTTTAATATCGGCGGTCGGACCTTCCCGCAGGCCGCTCGACGCAGCTGCGTGGATTCCTTCCTTGGAAGGTCTACTGCGCAGTTTCTCCTCTCTAACGCAGCAGGCAACTATCCCTTGGGTCGACGCGCTAGACACTTCCTCGCCCTTCACATTCAGCACAATAACGCAGTCTGCCCTCGCCGCAGCGACCGTGCGTTACTACTTCTTTAGTACTTAAGACACTTATAGTTATCAAGGGATCTTTCCAACTCGCTCAAACAGTCACAAAGATAAGACAGAAGTCTTGCATACACAAATAATGAACTCTAAATAGTGATCATTCACGCAAACATAATACAAGAAGATATAAGTGAAGCTCATCTCCTCGAGGAAAACCACGTCCACGGGAGCGTTATATTAACCAGAAAATGATAGAGTTATACAATATGCTGCGCACACAGCTGCAGCCTTAGATCTTACAGGAAACTCCACGCACACAGCTGGGAGCCCTTCTCTTAGTCAAGTCTCCTCTCTATGGAGATTACAAAGGCACAGACGTCGACTCAGACTGTCTGGCAACTCAGGGGTTAGCTCCTCGGCTATCCGATTTCCTCTCTAGTTCTACGCACTGGGTAGAAAATACAGTGAAGGATAATCAACACATGATCTATCCTTTAGACTGGCTCTCTAACAGTCTAGTATCTAACTCTCTAATTCTCCAAAGGGAAGGAACTGAAGGAACTTCTACCCATTACAATGATTCATATATATATAGGTGGCCATGACGGTCACACCTTTACAAAACTGTGGGCCTTTCCCAACAGTGATTCCCAAAAACCCTAACCACGCACATGGCTAGGTGTACTGTAGGCGCCGCTTGCAGTCACGTCGCCGCTTCCTGCAGGCTCCATGAATTCCGGCGCAGATTGTGGGTATGGGCGATCGTCCTTCGCCTTCAATGCTCTGGTCCGTTGCTCCTCCTTGATCCGAGCAACCATAACTTCTGTACTAAGCCTTTAAATGAGGGTAGCTGAGCCCTCTACTCCATCGCCTTATTTATTATGGTAGCTGAGCCACCTTCATTCTTTGATGACGTGCGCGCGAGCTCCGCAATTTCCGGTCCGTGATCTGCGCTGAGATCATCCATCTGGCACCGTACTGCGCACCGTCTCCTTCTTACCCAAACTTAGTGCTTGTCCCAAAATTAGCACTTTCCTTCCATACTCGTGCTTTTTCCCAAAATTCGCAGCTTTTACTATAGCTGCGACCTTGGCCCCAACACCTAGGATAAATCTGTGTCTCTTGTATTTATGTTGTGCTTGTTGTTTCTTCAGTGATCCTATATATGCTATTGTTGTGAAATGATGTTAAATTTTGAGCATTAAGTCACAATACTCTAGGATATTTACTGAGAGAATAACATGTATAGTATATCAATGCATAACAATCACAAAACGCATGACAAGCATCACAAGAATCAAAAGCATGAGAGAAAAGAGACACAGAGTTTCCATGGCAAAAAAACTAAGGTGAAAAACCCCACAACTTCCTCAGAGATAGAGAGAGAAATGGTTCAACCAAAGTACAACCAAAATACACTGAGATAGTCTCCTAGTAGCAGATGATCCTCCTCCTCACTAGTGCGCCACTTTCTAAGAGAGAGAAGTGTGAGTTTCTGAGTGATCAAATAAAGATCTCCTGATCTCTATTTATACTTAACCTGTTTTCCCAGTTACACTATGGGGCCGACTTGTGTATCTAGATACATCCACAATATAATATATATTTCAGGGCCGACCCCACACATGGTGGTCTAATAACCCATCGGCAAGTACACACACTTGTGACACTTGTCAATCCACATGACAACACTTCCTTATAGAGGAATAACACATCTCTAATAAGGGTACAATAAATATATATGAAATACATAGATGAAATACATTCCGAAGTTACATATACATCAACACTCCCTCTTAACTAGGAAGGTATTTCTCGACACAGATCTGTTAGACAAGTCTTCTTCTCGGGATCATCGTCATCGATGCATCGTCACAACTGCTGCTTTCTCAACCAATCTCTGACTCTACTCGTCATAGGAAGTTCTACAGAGCCAGTCCTTTTTCATACTGGATGTAGGCCCACCACCTATAGGTCTTTGTCATCACTGGCCATATTGTGGAATCCTCGGGACTTATTACATGTGTCACAAAACCTTGAAAGAGCATCCCAGGATGTTACGAGCACATGGCTCTACCTATAGGATCTCCCAGGGCCATATTATATGTGACCTCACCACAAAACCTCGCAAGAGCATCACAGGCTGTTACGAGCACACAGCTCTACCTATAGGATCTCCCAGAGACATATTACATGTGGTCACCACAAAACCTCGCAAGAGCATCCTAGGCTATTACGAGCACACAAATCTACCTATAGGATCTCCCAGGGACAGATTATATGTGGTCACGACAAAACCTCGCAAGAGCATCCCAGGACTTATTATGGGCACATAGCCCAACCTATCGGATCTCCCAGGGACATATTATATGCCATAGGAAAAAACTTCGAAAGAGCATCTGCTAGATATCCCAGGGCCAGATTATATGCCATAGGCAAAACCTTGAAAGACTATCTGCAGATCTCCCAGGGCCAAATTATATGTCCTCCCAGAGCAAAACCTCGAAAGAGCATTTGCCAAATATCTCAGGGCTAGATTACATGCCATAGGCAAAACCTCGAAAGACTATCTGCAAATCTCCCAGGGCCAAATTATATGCTCATCTGCACAACCTGATCCACGACCATAGAGTATCAACCTAATACTCACCATACATCATCCTAATGTACACATGATCATCCTGATCATCATCACTGCAACATCCTGTTGCAAGTCATCTGAAGCAACATCCTGAAGCTCGTCATCCTGATCATATTATGCATCTACCTAATACATACCAAGTATCTACTTGATACATATCATCATAAATGATCCACCTGATCATACAATGTTTCCACCTGATACAAATACAAATACCTGATCCACCTGATCATACATTATACATATCAACATACATGATCTACCTGATCATACAATGTATCCACCTGATACATATACAAATACATGTTCCAAGCATCCAACATGATGCATATACAAAATACATACAAATGATCCAACCGATCATATCTAGCATCCAACATGATGCGTACATACATATACATATAAATGATCCAACTGATCATATCCAACATCCAACATGATGTGTACATACATATACATATAAATGATCCAACTGATCATATCCAGCATCCAACATGATGCGTACATACATATACATATAAATGATCCAACTGATCATATCCAGCATCCTCCTGATGCATATACAGAGCAGTAACTGGAGCATTGTCCTGATGCTCATCATCCGGTGCTTACATCCACAACCATGTGAAAGATCCTCCTTCCAACATGCTTGGAATGGCCTCTGCAAATGTGTCCATCACTTCTTCCTCGAAGTGTCATCAATCCAAAGAACACCAAGACTTTCTCTAAAGTACTCTAACTTCACTTTGGCTAGTGGTTTCGTCAGCACATCTGCAATCTGCTCGTCCGTCGCAATGTACAGGAGCTTCATAGCTCCTCTCTGTACCATATTCCTGATATAGTGATATTTGATCTCTATGTGTTTCGACCTGTCATGAAACACTGGGTGCTCGAGAAGCTTCACACAACTCTGGTTATAACAAAAGATACCAGTAGCATCCAACAGGAGATCAAATAACTCAGACAGTAGCTTCCGTAGCCATACTGCCTCACAACTAGCTGAACAGGTTGCAATATACTCTGCCTCAGCTGTACTCAGTGCTACGCAGGACTGCTTCCTGCCAAACAAAGAGATCACACCTGATCCCATACTAAAGTAGCACCCAGATGTGCTCTTCCTACCTGCAACACTGCCAGCCCAATCTGAATCAACATAACCCTACAGGTTAAACTTTTGATTTGCTTCATACTTGAGCCCATAATCCATTGTACCTTTCAGGTACCTCAGAACATGCTTTATAGCAACCAAGTGAACACACCTTGGATCTATGAGGAACTAGCTCAATGTGTTCACAGCAAATCAAATATATGGTCTCATGTTTGTCAGGTACATCAAGGACCCAATCATCTGACGATACATAGAGGCATCAACCGGCTCAGATGAAGCATCACATAGAAGCTTTAGGTTTGATGCCATAGGTGTGGCCATGGCCTTGTAATCCATCATCCTGAATCTCTTTAGGATATCTAGTGTGTACTTCCCTTGACCAAGGAAGATCCCACCTACACTCTGCCACACCTCCATACCTAGGAAATAATGCATCATTCCCAAATCTTTCATATCGAACTCAGCAGCAACCTTCCTCTTAGCATCTACAATCAAACTGTCATCTCCTGTTACAAATAAGTCATCCACGTACAGAAGTAGAATCACAGGATTTCCTTCCTCAACCTTGTAGTAAAGGTTGGAATCTGCTTTACTCTAGGTAAATCCCAAACTAGATAGGAAACTGTCCATCCTACCATACCAGGTTCTGGGAGCTTACTTCAAGCCATACAAGGCTTTCTTCAATCTGCACACATATGACTCCCTATCATGTATTTCAAAATAGAGTGGCTGCTCCACATATACTTCCTCTTCAACTACACCATTCAAGAAAGCAGTCTTGACATCCATGTGGTGTATTTTCCATTTCATTGCTGTAGCCAGGGAAAGTACTGATCTAATGGAAATGTACCTAGCTATAGGAGCAAAATTCTCTATGCTACCATTTGCAGCATGCATGATCCTGTAGATCCTCTTGGAAGTCACTACAGACTCCCCTTCAGGTCTTGGGACTGCATCCCAAATATCTTTCTTCATGATCGACGGATCATGGCATTCTTCCCGTGTCCTGGGAACTTCAATATCTTCAATAGATAATTTTGTTGCTTGAACAAATGTTGTAGTCCTTCTTTTGTAAGTGAAGGTATATGGTCTTTCCTACAAAACAAGTTAATTTGCATGATTAGAAACACCTCATAGTTTTCAAAACAAATTCTTATACATAAAGAAATATGTCATACAATCATGCAATTATTTTAGCCAATGCTTCAATACAACATTCATCCATATCCTATAACTTTCTAGATGCCTTCCAATCTCTACTAGAACATTGTTAAGAGTTTGCACTACTCCCAACATGTCAGCAAAGAGGTTTCATTCTAGATAAGTAGCAATGCGATGTTGTACAGTGCCATAGGCCACTTACCCATCACATGCATATTAGTAGTATATTGTTCATTAATGCAATCATTCTAATATGCACAATACATATCCTACGTCTAGGAACATGATCATATACATCATTGAACAATTTTATTTAAACAAACAAATATGCAAGAAATGATAATACTTATCTTTGTTTGTTTGTTGGGTGGACTCCCTCTGAGTCTTTGCTTCCTTGTAGGAGCTGCTGGAGTCCTAATCTGAAGTAGCTTCTTCTACACCTTTCTGTTGAAGAATGTAGAGAGATGGTCAACTCCCTCTGAATATATGCATCCTTGCAGAAAACACTGGAGTGTGCTCCCTCTTGATCTTTGCTTCCTGGATTACATGTACTTGAACTTATATTCATTCTCAATCCCTATGCATGCTTGTTAGTATCATCATTGTGTTATCCTCGAGGTCTCATACATAATCAAACATCCATTAGTATAATCTTAATATTATCAAAACACAATAATATCAAGCATGTATAGTCAGGATCATTTCAAACAGATATAATAAGCATTCTTATAGTTAGTCATAAACATAATATACCTAAACCTATGATTACTCAAACCTATGACTCTTCTGGTTAGTCATATCATCAATTAAGGTAAGAAACATAATATGCATAATCCCTATATTACTCAACCTTGTAATTTCAAGAGTAATCATTATCAATCATACAAAAGTATACGATATATAACAAAAACATACCTGGTCATCATATTTGCTAGTTATGTCTAGCAATGTGTTCTTGTTCTCTTCAATGACCTGCATAACTCATTAGTTAACTTTTGCAAAACAAATTATACATACCTCTATCTGATCCATGACTATGGATGAATCTTTGTCTTCATAGCATGTTTAGGTTGTCCCTTTAATTTGTACAACCCTCCCTCCTGCTCTCCAATCACTACTACATCCTCTATGGTTTTTCCCTTTGGCCACATTAAAACTTGGCCATCCACAAATGCAACCCTCATGCCTTTTGCATCCAATGCAGAGATGGAGAGAAGATTCTTCTTGAGCCCAGGTACATAAAGGACATCTTTCATCTTCAAATATTTTCCAGAATCTAGGTTTTAGGAGGCTTCACCACTTCCTTTGATTGGGTATTGAAAATCATCCCCAAGTTTCACCTTATGAGGTGATTCATGTTCAGATAGGTTTACAAAAGATTCCTTAAACCCACTCATGTGTTTGGAAGCCCCATTGTCAATCAACCAATCATTACAACCATGGGAGATAGTACCTGTGAGAGTGTCACGTACACACCCATTTAACCAATGCAAGGCAGGGTACATGATGCCAAATTCAGGGCCTTCCCATTATCTCATCCCATTAGTTAGATTCATATAAATAAATTATGAATGTGCATATGTAAAACAACTCAATTATGATGCACAACGGAATTAAAACATCCACACACATTACTCATGCATACAACATATCAACAGTTATTGAATTAATATAGTGCAGAAGTAAATATAGAGGCATAAAAACACTTATCTTCATTTTTCTACTGCCCAAGCAACTAGCTATGTCGCTGCAATTTTCCACCCAGCCATAGGCTCTTCGACAACTTATACTGAGTCTGTCCAAAGGCCACCCCCGAGCTGGGCATGATTCCTTCAAGGAAAAGGGGACATTCACTCTCTCACAACCAATTAATCATTCCATCCGAGCCAAGCCAGTCCATAGCTGGGTTTATCATGCTACAATTGAACTCTGGATTATCGTACTCAAGCTCAAGCCCAAGCCATGGATACCCATACCCATACCCAACATACTCTGCTCTCACACAGTAAGCACAAACCGGGGGCAGGGATACACATTTTAGACAGTGGGATTTACAAATAAGATGGCCATGGGTTTTCTCAAAAATGTTCCCAACCAGAAGAAAAAAAAAAAAAAAAAAAACAAAAAAACAAAACAAAAAAACAAAACAAAACAAAAAAAAAAAAAAAACAAAAAAACAAAACAAAACAAAACAAAACAAAAAAAAAACCGGATTGTGGGATGGCAAACAACCACAGGGGGGAAAATGATTTCTTCCCCAAATATCTCATCCTTCAATAGCCCAACACAGTCTCTATTGAAACCCCATTCCATTTCCCTTCTTCCCCACTAGTATACAACACAGAAAACGCCCTTCTCTACTGGGGAAAATGAAGAAAACACTGCCACATGCCTGGAAGACACCCAGGTACCTCTAAACTCATGAGGGAGGAAGAATGATCATGGATAATGGCTTGGGGGAGAAATTCATGGCTCTTTTCTTGCCCAAGGAGGCAAAACACATTTTTCCATAAAGGGTGGCTTGCCCATACCTGAATTTGGACAGCCATACCTCTCCATTCCCAAGGCATTAACTACCTCAACCAACCCTTGGGAGAAATCAATGGTTGGGTACAAAATTCAACATGGGAGTTGAGGGTTTGATGGGTTCTATCATTGACACTTGGCTTGACCTGATTGGCTCAAGGGTTTGAATGTTTTCCCTCCCAATTCCTTTTGAAATCATGCCCCATCTCTTTGTTGCATTGCATAGCTAGTTGTGGGTATTTTTATTAAAATGCATATTACATGATATTTGAATTTCCAATGTGCATTGCTAGCACGCAAACCATATGCATCACTAAATCGATGGCGGGGCCTTGGCCTTGAGCTCCTCACCATGATTTCATAACAATATTACATCATTTATAATGTTAATGCCATGGGGTCAAACTGGGGACATTACAGAGAGCAGCGATTAGAACATACTCTTCTTCGCTTGATGAGTCATCATCACTATCATCACTTTCTGCCCTAGCCTTCTTCTTTGGAGGTTCATCATCCTTGGCAGCATGAGCATGGAACTTTCTTTTGCTTCCCTTCTTCTTCTTGTTGGAGTTGTTGTTATTATCTCTTTTTTTCTTGGGACAATCTGAAGCAAAGTGACCCTTCTCATTGCATGTAAAGAATCTTAGATCCTTCTTATTCTTTTGATAGGATCTCTTGTAGCAAGAGTGCTCCTTCTTGGGCTTGCTTCTTTTGGTGTGAGCTGCGAGAGCTTGATCTTCACCTCCCATATTTTCCTCACGAGCTACAAGTATAGCTTCTTCTTGAGAGCATTCCTCCCACAGTTTACTGAAAGAGATCAATTTCTTTCTTGCACAGATTCCTTGAATAAAGGAGTCCCATGACCTAGGTAGGCCATTCAGGGTGGTCATCACAACTTCACCATTGTCCACTACTTCATCCATAGCTTCAAGTTTCTCCTTTATCTGAGAGACCTTGGAGAAGTAAGATTGAATGGTTTCTCCATTCAACATCTTGACCCCTTTCAATTGATTCTGTAGAGTCATCTTCCGATTTATGTTCTTCCCTTCAAATAGCTTGGTCAAAGAGTCAAACATCTCCTTGGGTGTCTTTAGAGAAGACACATGCGGTATGTGATGGTCTTTGATAGAATCAGCAATGATTCTTTTTTCCTTGACAAAGTTCTTCTTATGCAAAACCTTAGCCTCTTCATCCTCTGGGATAGGGATGTATTCTTTTATATATGAGTCCAACTCATTCTCTTCCAGGATTAACCCAATCCTATACTTCCAGGATCGGAAGTTATCATCCCCTTCAAGCTTATCCTCAAGCTTGGTGTGGTGAGACATCTTAAAGAATAGTTCAAATGGAAATAGAAAAAATTTAGGTCTTACCACTTGAAATGCTAAAAACTGGATTTGGTCCCACATTAGGGTTTGTCGAAAAACCCCTAAAAATTCAAAATGTGAATTTCAACTTTCTGAAAGGATACAAAGATGCACCTTGATGAGCTGATCAGCCTGGTGTAATCAGAAATTGAGATCAGCAAAGCTTTACCCTTCAGATTTGTCTTTTTGTCCTCCCAGGTTCACTGAGGAGAGCCTTGAATTAGGGTTTGAGTTTCCTAGAGATCTACCTAGCCAAAAATCTCGATCCAAAGCTCTAAACTTAGATTTTTGCAAGGAGCTTCCAGCTATGTCTTCAGATTGCAAAAATTCCTATTTTTGTGGAAACCCTAATTTTTAGGGCCAAATCTGAAAATGCTCAGAATTGAATTCTGATTGGACAGATAGATTCTCCTTGATGAGTAGAGTCAATCTACTACACTTCTTTTCCAAAATCTGTGGAGAGAAACCCAATAAACACAAAACTCAAGTTTCCGTCACTGCAAAATGTCTTCTTCTCAGGTTAAATTTGATACCATGTTAAATTTTGAGCATTAATTTACAATACTCTAGGATCTTTACTGAGAGAATAACATGTATAGTATATCAATGCATAACCATCACAATAAGCATGACAAGCATCACAAGAATCAAAAGCATGGGAGACAAGAGACACAGAGTTTTCGTGGGGAAAACCCTAAGGTGAAAAACCCCAAAACTTCCTCAGAGATAGAGAGAGCAATGGCTCAACCAAAGTACAACCAAAATACATTGAGATAGTCTCCTAGTAGCAGATGATCCTCCTTCTCACTAGTGCACCACTTTTTGAGAGAGAGAAGTGTGAGTTTCCGAGTGATCAAATAGAGATCTCCCGATCTCTATTTATACTTAACCTATTTGCCCAGTTACACTATGGGGCTGACTTGTCTATCTAGATACATCCACAATATAATATATATTCCAAGGCCGACCCCACACATGGTGGTCTAATAACCCATCAACAAGTACACACACTTGTAAAACTTGTCAATCCACATGACGACACTTCCTTATAGAGGAATAACACATCTCTAATAAGGGTACAATAAATATATATGAAATACATTCTGAAGTTACATATACATCAACAAATGAAATGAAATGCTGATATTTTCTATCTTATCATATTGAATCTTAACATTTCCAAGGCCCAAATGCATGCAGACAACACACAGAGTTTCCCACATGTGCATCTAATAGACTCAGAGGCAGTTGGTTCGAGCAGTTCGGCCTTAACGGCCTAGTCCTTACCGATTCTAGATTGTTGTTAGTTAGTTAGTTAGAAGTTATTTGATGTTTTGTAATACTATAAAGGCATATTTTTAATTAAATCAAAGCGTTGGATGTTTTGGATTCTGAGAGAAAAAACGCTATGCGTATTTATTAAACTCGTCCTTTCAATTAATGAGAAGACCCGATTCTGGAGCAAAGATTCTTGTGATGAGTGTTTTGATGTCTTTTATTTCCTGTGCATGTGTTCTTCATTTGTATGTCCATTGATTGTTTGCTTTTGCAATATCTAGATCAATATTACATAGTCTTAAATTAATATGTTATGCTTCATATGCATATGACTAGGTATTCCACCCTTTCTTCTTGAAGTTGCATGTTAGAATTCATTTACAAATGCTCTAACTCTGTGATGGAATTTTTTCCCTTTTCTTCTTTCATTTGATGATATCCTTGACTTGAAAAAACCTCATTTACCTCACCTCTACCTCTAAATTTATGGTCTAAATCAGTCATTTGTGACTATTAATCCACTGAAACTTGACTCCATGCCCAATGGTGTTCATGTCCTTAAACCAAACCAGCTGAAAAAAACCCCACAAATCCTTATCTGAAGGTCTAGCCACCATTTTTATCCATAGCCAGCCCATGCAAATAATATCCTAAGTGTTGAGTGAATTGTGAAAGAGAGAGCCCTCTCTGTGGTTCGAAAGGCTAGTTTCCATCCACCAAAGCTTGGCTTGAAAAAGTTACCTCATGATCCCTTCTGCTGCAACCCAGGAGAATCTTGAGCGATAACAGGTACAATGACTTTCTTTCCGTCGCCTTTAATTTTTATCCTATCTTTGTCGAGTGAGATTGACACTTTCATTTTTTTCCCCAAGGTTGACCAACTAATGCAAGGAAGGAATTGGATCCTTCCTTAGGGTTGATGATTTTTAAATCAAATTTTGTTGATATTCCCATGATAGTTGTCTCGACATCTCTCCAGAATCCAATTGGCTCAATTAGACCTTGGCTAGCAAGTTTTAAGTATATTCCTAATTCATGTAGTTTGGTTGTCCTAGACACTCCCAAGTTGTTTGAGTCATGATGTTGGCTTGTGATCTAAAATCAAGGACAACTTGTCGGACATAGTATCCTTCAATTTCTAGATCAACCAGTGGGTCAGCGTCATTTTTATCCCTTTGGTTCAGTCGACAAAGGTTTTTGGTCTTCTTTTCTTCGTCATTTTTTCTTTTAAGTTCATACATTATGTCTATTATCTTTGCAACTTCTTATTCTTTAGTTATTAGTTGGATCAATTCATTAATATCTTTCCATCGAGATTCATCATTATCTTATTGTGAGGAATGTTCTTGGAATATTCTTGCGGCATTGTTATACAATTGCTTTTGTTCAGTTGGATTGGGATAATCGTCTTTGCATTTCAATTTTGTGATTTGCAGGTTGCCAATGCCAATTTTGGTGCCTTGTTGGATTACGATATGCAAGTTCTTAGTTTGAACAAAATCACATTTGGGAACACTAGTCAAGACATTAACACTCTTTTTATTCATAATTTTCTCAAGTATGGTTGGGAAATCCTCGATAAAGTGATCACCAACCCCACACATTGTACATAACTTCAGATATTTCATGTCTTTCCAAGGACAGTCTGCTAATAGATGTGATTCACTCAAGCATGTAAATCACTGAAGTCGACGGTGGGGTTGAGGTCCTCGAATTCCATTTTTCTTCCCTCGACCATTGAATCCTCCTCATCAGTTGTATTTTTTGCCTCATCGATCATTATTTTGTCCATCGTTTCTTTGGTGTCGATTGTTTCTATCATTGTGGTCTCTTTGGTTGATAGTATTTGTTTGATATACAGTATGATAATTTGGCTTATTTTTCAAATTCAAAGTACATTCTGTTGTGGTGTGGGACTTTTCTTCGTAATGGAACACCATTTATTCTATGCATTCTTCATTTTGTATGGACATTATTTTGTTGGATGTAGATCATATTATTGACAGATACCACAAAATCATTTTGTATGTACAACATGCACATCCTGTCAGCGGTCATCATACTGACAAGTGTCTTTTGTGTGTCCTTCCCTTGAACAGTTTGAACACCAAAGGTCCCCTCCTCGTAGGCTAATTTCATGAATGGATATTTTCATGCTTTCCAATTGTTCCTTTATGCTCTGGTCTAAAAATTTGGTTGGGTATTCGTTGTCCATATCTGTTTGTAGTGCCTTCTTTAATGCTTCTTCATATGTATTAATTCATGCAACTAGATATGCATTTGGATTATTTGTAGTAGTACAACTAAGAACCATCGTATTAGTAGAGGCTCTTCAATTTGGTATTAGATCGGAATCAAAAAAAATTGAATCTCTTGTCGTACTCACAAATGGTTTATGTCGGCTTTTGAGTGATTTTTTTCAATTTTTTCGCAGCTAGTTGCTTCCTGTCGAAGGCTATAAAGAACGACCAAAACTGCTGCTTAATATGAGCCTTTTTTGCATTCGTTGTTCTTTCTGCATAGTTTATATACCAAGTGAGGGATTTTTTATGTAGAGAGCTTGCAAACTATCCCATTTGACAATATTCATTGACCACAACATTTGCTTCCCATATCGATTCGCATACAAACTAGTTCCTTCGAGGATCTTCATCTCCTTCATATAAGGGGATGTGTCCCATCAAATTTTCCATATCTGGTATGATTTCTAAGCTAATCGGTGGTGAAGGTGGTCGACTTCCTTCGTTGGCGATGCAAACTATTTGGTCTTCTAAAGGTACTACTACTGTTTCTTGATGTGTGTTAAAAAGTACTAACACAGTCTCTATGTTTTCTTGGTTTGGGTAGTCTAAAACGTCAGTTATTTTGTCATCGGTCAGATTTTCATGATCTACTACAAATTTTGTGCATAACTAGGAAAATTTTGCATGTTCTACTAGTACTACATTTCTTATCGAACTCTCCAAGTGACTCAACGATTCACTTTGTGTTGTAAGTGGTTGGGGGGGCGGTCGATCATGGTCTGAATAGAATAGATGAAAGATTCTATTAGAGAGATCAGGATGAAAGGTGATCCAGTTCCCTTCTGGTGGACATTGGTTCAATAGTCGTTCTGATTCATTTACTTCTAGGTATCGTGGACTCCATATACTGTACTAACCAACATGAAGTCCCAAGTCTCGTTCGACAATTTCTTGCACTCTAACTCCATGAGTTAACTACAACGGTGATTTTGGAGTTATGGCCTAATGTATATTTACTTGGAGATTTGTACCATGCTCAATCCACTAATCTCTGTCCATAGGTGACAATGGCTCATCAATGTCTACAACCTGGTGATCCTGGATCGACTCGGGTGGATTTCCTGCCTCGTTTATCACTGTACCCGACTTTCGTTTTGTTTTTTTTGGAGCACATTGGTCTTTTCCCTTATCTCCTCTCGCCTTTTTCTCCACTTTTCTAGTTCATTTTTCTGAATATCTGAACTAATCTTATGTATTTCCATTCTTTATTTGTCAAATTTTTGTGACTTTTTCGGTGTTGGTCATCTTTTACTTCATCCATCGACTGTCAGACATCTATTCTACCTGACACGTGGTCAGATACCCCCCCATTGTCGAACTGAAGGCTTTTAAGAGACTAGGGTGGTAGGACAATTCATTTTCTCAAGAAGTTCTTCCAGTCTCATTCTTTCACGAACTTCTCCCACTCTTTCTCTTTTTCCTCCCAATTGGAATTTGGAAGAGGTGGTAGTAAAAGTGGTCGTGGCTTGATGATGTGTCTTATGCCTTTCTTGATCAAGAATTTGAATAGAAGTGCCCGTAGCGTACATTGAAATTGGTTAGTTAGATTGGTGTAAAATCTCTTTTCAACATCGACTATAGAGACTCGCTCTTCAATTACACATTCTTGGTCGAAATTGTCAGCAAGTTTTTCGCACTATTCGTAGAGATTTGTTCATCCTCCATTGATTAATTTTGTGAGGAATTGTTGGTCTCTTTCATTCTATGGCCTTCTCATCAAGGATATTCTTCAGTGCGCATGGAATGGCCTAAAAAAACTTCTCATGTATTTCATAGAATAACTTCGCTCTTGCTTGAGCGATAGTTAACTTGTTTTGTCTAGCATATTTTTGCAAGTAATTTGCTATGTTTCTATCCCACCATTCTTTGATTTCTCCCTCGGTTATCATAGGTTCATACTTATTTTCAGCTCATGGATTTACTACCATCAACAAAACCAATGTTGCAGTCAATCAAGTTGCATAGTTACCATCAATACATCATGTAATATCACACAAGCATTCACGAGATAATAGACAAGACAAAGTAATGGATATAGAAGAAACAAGTATTCTATTACTCAGCAAAGACTGTACAAAGTATATACCGAGATCAAGTATATATTTGTATTTGATGCATCTCTCCAGCTTATATTTATGCATATTACAATCAGTTACCTAATTATCTTATCGGTTCAATCGACTGACAAGTTAAGGATAACAAGTTGGGACCTACACATAGTCGGTTGGAGGACCTAGATGGCTAGCAGACTAGGATCCTCCAACAATATGATTGTATATATTGTTCGTTGAGGACAAGTTGTAGGTAAGTAGCATTGGATTGCATGATTAATGGTGGTCTTCTTCGAACATCCGGTTGAGGTAATAGTTTTATCTTTGTTGTTGGCATTTCTTATTTATATAGCATACTTGAGAATTGATTTGATTTCTATTGTCACTCTATCTGTTGTGGTCTACCACAAGCCATAGGAAAATCTGATCTATAACAAAAGTGTTGTGAAATTAACCCATTACTTTCATATTTTATTTTACCAACATGGCCAGTAATTAAAATACTTATATCAACTCCTAAAATTCATAAGTTGTTTCAATTTCATAGTGGTAGAGTGCATTCAATTTAAGCTTAAATGAGGTGGTCAAAGTTGTTCTATCATGCATAATGGTGTATAATATTTTGACCATTCTTATTTATTTCTACATTATCTTTTGATATATCATAATTGACCTCTCATTCCTATATCTAAAATCCCTAAATACCTACCACTCATTCACATTATGAAATATGATTATCAAATTCACCCTGTTTAACAATGAATCGCGGATCAGATTAATCATGTGTATACCTTGTGAATTATCATTTAAACATTGGATCTCCAGCTATGTACGGGATTTTAAAAATTTGTAATGTCCATTTAATCATAATGACTAACGAGGGTAGTCCATCATTGATTTAAGTGACTAAAAAAATCAAGGTTTCCCTTAGGTCTATCAAACATGAATTATTATCATTCTTCAGTAAGCTTTCTTGAGGGTTCTCTGCACAAGGATATGATGGAGATTAGTGTGTTCTGGATGAGTATTCAACCCAATCGACACATGTTAAGGGTAAGAACATATGTATTCTACCGCTCTATTTTGGTTCAGGATATTTGTTACCCTTTCAAACCCTCATTTTCTCTATGGCTCCAATGAATCGTTATGAGAAGTGTGGGGTTGATACTTTTGAAGCCAATGAAGAACTATTATGTCAACTTGATAAAATTATCTTGGTTTCCTTCTTGAATAATTTTGATGGCCATAATCAGGTAGTAACTAGGTTGTTTGCCTTATATTTTGATGGCAAACACACGTAGATTTGCGAGCTAGATATACATTTATCATAGGCCTTTGTTGCTAAAGCAACTGAGCTCCCACATGAAAGGGAGAAATGGTTGAAAGTGAGTCAACTTCGATAAAACTCATGGAAATAGTTCTTGAAACACCTAAAGGATGAGGTGAACATCAATGGATGCATTCCCATGAAACTCTTCCAGAAATGATGGCAATATTCCCTTCAAACTATTATGAGCTATTTAACTTGTGAAGGTCGATTTTCTACTAACTACATTTATCATTTAAGGTCCTTACGGATATTCAAAGGCCATGCTCTCGATATGCCATACTATTTTCTCAATAGCCTTAGGAAAATGGCTCTTACAGTTGTCATGTCCCCATCCCATTAGCACCTTGGTCAAGTCACTAGCCCATTAGATTCCCATGGGACCTAGTGAAAATCATAAATAATTTGGGAATCAAGGATTTTCCTACGTTTTCCTAGCACCACATGGAAATAAATTATTAAAGGAAAATTAATCTAAGTCAAATAAGGAATCCTAATAAAGTTTGTGGAGGACAAAGTGACATCATAGGAATCTTATCCAAGGTGTGGAATGGTTCATTAAACATCAATAATATTAGTGCTATATTTTAGGCAAGTAATAATTGCCTAGTAATTAATTGCTAATGATGCTCATCAATTGTTGGACCAAGTCCATAGAAGAGCTTGGAAGTTTGGTAGGATGGGAAGAAGGTTGTCATTTCATTTGACCAAGTTCCTAACCCATCTAGTCCCTATAGCTTTAGGATAAGCAAACATTAATTGTTGGGATTAATTTTGAACAAGGCATTAGTAGCTAGGAAATTTAATATTTGTAATGTTTGTGATGATCCATAGTATTTTTATTTTCATGAATAAAGTAATATTTGGATAAATGTTAATGAGTATGTTGTCAAGAGGGAGCATAGGAGATAGTATTTTTTCCATAAGAATATTTCCAAAGAAGGAAGTTAGAAGAAAGCATTCAAGGCTAGAAAACAATGAAAATTAAGGACACTAGATAAAGCAAGGAAAAGCTGTCAGAAAGCAGAAAAAGTAGAAAAAGTAGTGCACTACAAAAAAAATAGTGGAAAAACATACTAAAGTAGTAAAAGAAAGAAAATAAGGATTAAACAAGAAAAGCAGTGGGAAAGCATAATAAAGCAGTAAAATAAAGAAATAAAACTAAAATGAATAAAGCAGGATAAAGGAGGTAAAGCAGAAAGAAAAAAACAAAAGCTTCAGAAAGCAACAAGTTTTAAACTTACTCATGAAGGCGTCTTGGGCTAGGTAGCTTGCACAAGAATTAATTCAGCCTATAAATACAAGGAAGAGCGCACCACTCACATATTTTTGCTAATTGTTTTTTTATGTTGATATCTCTTGAGCTCTCATTTCAACTTGGGACATGTTCCCCTAGTCACAGCTAGGAGGTGTGCCCCTACTGCTTCTACTAGTTGATTCTTCAGTTAGATGTTTGGATGATGGAATTAAGCCATTTTAATTGATTTTATTGCAGGTCCTGAATCTGAATCAAGTTTGTTTTAAAGTTCATATAAGGTTTCATGAAGCATGTGATTCAAATTCTCAAGTATTTCAGTCTTTTTGAGTGATAATTGATTGTATTGAAAAATTTCAAGTATTAAGACTATTATAAGAATACTATTGGCTCTCATTTGATGTATTTAATGTTATTTTGAACTTTTTATATCCATTATTAACTTTGATAATGTATAAGTCTATATTATTATGAGTTTTCCTGAACCCTCCTAGATTTGCATAGATTTTAACTAGTTTTCAGTATTACTTCAGTTTACTATCTTCTTCTCAATGGATTTTGATTCTATTAGTTCCTAATGTCAAATAAGACACTAATTAACACAAAACATGTCTTATTTTTAAAATTCATTGGCACCTTATGATTTTTAGGATATCTTGGATATTAACTAGTTTTGTAGTCCTAGTGTTACCAAATGTACTCCATAATCCCAAATTTAACCAAACCAAGTATGAACTATATTTTTTAAGTCTGATAGAGGCATTTGGATTTATACAAAATCCATCCACTTCCATCAGTAACCATATCTGGTTAATCGCCACATAATGCCTCTGCGAATGTGCATTGATAACCTTGGATCTACCAAGGAAATCTTCCCAAGCATGTTGAGTATCAGAGAAAGTGTTTATATCAAAGTAGGGAGATTGTATAGGCTGATTCTACTATTATAAAACTGAAAATGAACCTTTACCAACTTTTGAAAGGGTTTTTGGGTCCAGTTTCACTGTTTGTGCAAGTTTTCTTTAAAACTAGTCATTGCCTTCCCTTCAATTTTATTCCTGGTGTGTCTTACATATGGAAAGGTACATTATAATAGTGCAGAATACCATGGGAGACAAAGAGAGAATATTTTTTCACCATAGTCTAATTAAAATTTTGATTCAACATAGACTTCATCAATTAGGTGATACATGGGAAAACTTATTAACTCGCAATGGATTTCAGGATGATTAACGTTGGCCCTAATACAAAACAAAAACTAGAAGAGAACATAGGGCTTGGGAACAAAAAAATACTAAAGGTGATTTACCTGTTGATGAAGTATCTATAGATCATGTTGAATCCAAACCCTTTAATGATTTGCATTCTAAAGCTCAGGGTTTTTCTATTAATTCAATTACAGGAAAACCTAGGATTTTTGGTTCTATTAATGGCCAACAATCTACTCACTATGTGAAAAATTCACAAGATTTTGATCATGAAAATGAATTCCATCCTATTCTCTATGACCCTAAGTTCAATTTTTCATCTTTCAAAGAAAAGGGCAAAGAATTGTTAGGTGAAAAATCTAAAAATCATAAATCTAAACATAAAAGGGTCAAGAATGAATGTGATGGTCAAACTAGCAAACTTTTAGTTGATGTGGCCACCTGTAGGTTGACTAGTGATGCAAGTCACCTTACTGGAATACTTTCTTGCTTAACAATACACACGACACAAACCACAATGTTTACACAAAAAGGTGTAAAACAGGATGCCAAAAGTGGCTTTATATTACTTCTTTGAATTCGGTTACAATGCGGAATAACTGTAAACAAATAACTAACTACAGTCGGCCTCAGCCGTTACAACTTAGAAGTAATTGTGGTGTGTTCTCCCTGTGTTTCAACCTCACCCTCTCCTGGTTCAACTCTGAACTCTGAGCTATGGCTCAATCTCAACTCTCTTCTTCTACCGGTGTGACTCTTCACAACTTATCTCGGCTCTGTTCTTTGATACTGCTAATCAAATACTGAAGATCCCCCCTGATTTCCTCTCCTACGTCTTCTACCCTAATGTTGTTGTTTTCGAGACTGCTGCAATCCCCAAGACATGCATCCTCCTATCCATCGATCCTTCCAAATCCTGCGAACTTGCACTGTCAACTCCTAGCCGTACTGCATAGCCTCTGTCCATGATGTCACCTGTCATGTCTTTCACCAACTCGCAATAACTATAATAACTTCCTCAACAACCCTGAACAGCTACCTGGTACAATTCCTTGACTTTCTGTCCTTCCGACCCTGCTACAGTAGTCAGTCACATCTCGACCTTCCTATCAGCTTGTTTCTCATCTTCTGCAGTTCACCAGTCCCCCTCTTCCTCTGCGCTTGGCTCCGCCAAACCTGTCATGTCGTAGTTCGACCACTTGTCAACTACCCGATGTCCTAATACTTTCACTTGTCATCTATCGACTAATTCCTGCCGATTCTTGACCAATCACAACATCCGCTGTGTTGCTCCAGTCGGTCACACTCCGACTGCTTCTGCTCGACTTGTTGACTTTGACAAGTCAACCTGCTCTCCGCACTAGTGGTCATCGGCAACCCCACTGGTCAGCTCGCTCTCCTACATCAGACTCCCCAGGTGAAAAATAATTCGACTGCTCTGTCAGTCTCTTGAAATCTTCTTCAAAAATCCATGTCGCCTCCTGCAACTCGTCATCCTTCCATCACACCAAGTATTTCTTCTTTCATGCGCTACATGTTCATCCAACCGCATGCTCTTTGATTACTTCTGTGATCTCTTCCTTATGCCGATTTGGAATTTGGTCTATCCAGTCGATGCTTATCACCTCCTCACTTCCATTGCTTGACCCCTCTTCAAATTTGTACATATCTGAAACATTGAACGTTGCTGAAATGTTCAAGTCTTCCGGCAATTCCAACACATAAGCATTCTCCGAAATCTTCTTCAGAATTCTGCATGGTCCTATCTTTTTTAGCTTCAGCTTGTTGTATGTTCCTGTCGGAAATCTCTCCTTCCGTAAATATAAATAGACTAAGTCCCCTTCTTGGAATGATTGTAGCCTCTTTTTCCTGTCGTCCCTCAACTTATATGCCACGTTACTCTTCTCTATGCGCTTTCGCACATTTTCATGGCCTTCATGCATATGCTTTGCGAACAATTCTGCATCCACTCTCTTCTTGGTTTCTGTCAACAACTCAACCAAATCTACCACTCCGTGTGGGCTTCTCCCCTAAACAATATGGAATGGACTCAATCCCGTCCACCAATTCACAGAATTGTTGTATGCAAACCCCCCCTGTGCCAACACATTCTCCCACTGCTTGGGTTTGTCGACTGCTAGACATCTCAGAAGGTTTCCCAAACTTCTGTTGACCACCTCGTTTTGTCCATCTATCTGCGGATGGTATGCTGAGATAAACTACAACTTTGTGTCCAGTTTCTTCCATAGGGTTCTCCAGAAATGCCCCATAAGCTTGGTATCTCGATCCGACATGATACTCTTTGGAAACCCATGCAATCTGACTATCTCCTTGAAGAATAGTATAGCAATCCCTGTGGCATCACTCGTCTTCTTACATTGTATGAAATGCACCATCTTTGAAAATATGTCGACTACAACAAATATCGAAACGCTTCCTTGCTGAGTCTTCGGTAATCCTAACACAAAATCCATGCTAAGATGCTCCCAATGGTTATCTGGTACCAGCAATGGTGTATACAACCCTGTGTTCTGACTCCTTCCCTTTTCCAACTGGAAAACTTGACATTGTCGAACCCATCTTCCGACATCTATCGACATCCCTAGCCAAAAATACTTCTCATCAACCAGTGCTTTGGTCTTTTCGAGCCAAAGTGTCCTGCTAACCCACCATTATGAAACTCTCAGATTAGGTTCTCTCTTACTGATCCTCTGGGAATACACAACTGACTTCCCCTAAACAGATAGCCTTCTTGGATGAAGTAACTCAAATATGGAGTTATGTCGATACTCCAAGGTTCACGACAAGCCTTCCATGCTTTTTCAAAATTCTTGGCGGTCTCATACTCCATCTTTATCGACTCTATCCTTGTGCTCAATAGCGCAACTCTCCTGCTCAATGCGTCAGCAACTTTATTCGACTTGCCCGACCTATTTCTCAACACAAATGTATATCTCTAAAGTAGCTCCACCCACTTCATGTGTCTCTAATCCAATTTCGACTGAGTGTTCAAATACCTCAGTGCTAGGTGATTTGTGTACAACACAAATTCCTTGGGAAACAAATAATGCCTCCACTTCTTTAGCGCTTGAACAATAGCATAAAACTCTTGGTCATAAACCGAATACTTCTGCTTCGATCCATTCATCTTTTCACTAAAGAATGCAATTGGTCAGCCCTCCTGGCTCAACACTGCTCCAATTGTCATTCCACTCGCATCACAATCGACCTAGAAAACTTTGTCAAAGTCTGGGAGCTCTAAGACTAGGCTCTCAGTGACCTTTTCCTTCAACTCGTCCAAAGCTTTCTGGGCTTCGTCCGTCCACTTGAACTCACCCTTTCTCATGCATTCTGTCAGTGGTGCATAAATTCGATTGAATCCCTGAATGAACTTCCGGTAGAAACTAGCAATTCCATGGAAACTTCTCACTCTAGTCGTACTTGTCGGTTCCAGCCAATCCACTATTTCCTTCACCTTCTCTGAGTCCATCACCAACCCTTTACCTGAGATAACAAATCCCAAGTACACAAATTCCTTCCTCATGAAGAAACACTTTTGCAGGCTTACCATTAACTTTTCTTCCTGCAATTTTTGCAATACTTGTCGAACGTGTTCCAAGTGTTCTTTGTTAGTTCGACTGAAAATCAGAATGTCGTCTAAATAGACTACGACAAACTTTCCTAGAAATGGTTTCAACACTTCATTCATCAATATCATGAATGTGTTGGGTGCATTAGTCAACCCAAATTGCATGACTAACCACTCTTACAACCCTTCTCTTGTTTTGAATGTTGTATTCCATTCATCTCCTTCTCTGGCCCTAATCTGGTGATATACACTCTTCAGGTCTATTTTTGTGAAATATGTCACTCCACTCAGGAAATCCATCAAGCCATCCATCCTCGGCAATGGAAACTGATACTTGATCATGATCCTATTGATGGCTCTGGAGTCGGTACACATTCTCCATTCCCCACCCTTCTTCAATGTCAATACCGCTGGTACTACACATGGGCTCAGACTTTCTCTGATTAATGCTATATCCAACAACTCTTGGACCTGTCGGTTTAGTTCCTGCCCTCTGTCGGACTCATCCTATATGGTGCTTTGTTTAGAAGACTCGACCCTAAAATCAAGTCGATCTGATGGGATATGTTCCTTGTCAGCGACAATCCTGTCGATTTCTCATAAGCCATTATGTCGCTGAATTCTTGGAGCAACTCCTCGATCTCGACCGGAATGTTCTCCTCCCTGGTCGTTCCTTTAACATATTGTCCTTTCGGAATGATCGCAAAAAATCCTGACTGCCTCTTCTCTTCTGTGAGGAATTCCTTCACGGTGCTCATCAACAATCGCTTTTCCCAAAGATTGCTCTCGCCGTCCCTAGTGTCGGCTAGCTCTTCTCACCTCAGCTTAAAAGTCCTCTTCACACCATTCTTCCACATTGTGACTGTGTTGGATCGACCATCATAGATCATTTTCCAATCATATTGCCATGGTCTTCCTAACAATAGATGGCATGCATCCATGGGAACTACATTGCACAGTATGTTGTCCTCTAATCCTTCAACTCTGAAGTTGATCAGGCACTGTCTGGTCACCCTGACATGGTGTCCTTTCTGCAACCATGAGATCTTGTATGGGTGTTGTTGTTCTCGACACTTCAAATCGATCTTGTCAATGAATTCTGTCGACACAAGATTCTTCATGCTTCCACCATCAACTATGGTTTTGCAACGCCATTCCCCGATTTGCACCTTTGTTTGAAAGATCGCCTTCCATTGTGTTGGTTCCATCGGGTCATCTTGATCTTCCTAGATCAAGGTCCTCTGAACCATCAGAGTCCGGTTCTTCTTCTTTTCACCTCCACTACTGTCGGATGTCGATTCTTCCCTCTTGTCGACTTGCTCATCCTTTCGACGTTTGGGTTTCAACTCCTCTGCAACATGTAAGTTTTCTGGGCACTCATATGCCTTGTGTCCTGTTCCTCGACACTTGTAACAGATTATGGCTGGTCTACTAGCTACTTTCTTATTGGATGGACCACTTCGACTATACGCACCTCGACCGCGATTCTCATGACCATCACATCGGTTTTCTTGCGCTTTCCCTGTCGACGTCCCTTTTGTTTGTTGGCTATCTTCGACACCTTCCCTCCTGTACCCTCTACTTTGGTCTTTCGCAGAGACATTTTTTGCACCCCAACCAGTCATCGTTCCCCTAGTCGTTGTGGATTTTCTTGACAGCTTCTCTTCTACCTTCAGAGCTAACTGGTAGGCTTCACCGACTGCTCTGAATCTCGACATGTTGAGTTCATCCTGAATAACATATTTCAAGCCATTCACGTATCTAGCGACAACTTCTTCTCCTTCATCAGCTTGTCCTGACCAAATCGATAATCGGTAGAACTCCTTTGTGTACTCTTTCACGGTCATTTCTTTTTGTCGAAAGTTTTGTAACTTCCTGAACAAGGAAATCACATAGTCATTTGGCAAGAACTTTCCCTTCAACCTGGAAACCATTCTATCCCAAGACTTGATTTTCTCTTTTCCTTTCTTGATTCTGTCAGCTTGTACATTGTCCCACCACAACGAGGTTGTTAGGAACCCATGTCTTTACTTTGTTAGTATATTGTTGTTGGACGCATATGCTTTGTAAGTCGTCCCGTAGTATTTGTTGATCCATAGTTTATATTAGCCCATAGTATTAACCCATAGTATTGGACACATATGCTTTGTAAGTCACCCCATAGTATTATATGTCCCATGGTTTTGACTCATAGTATTGGCACCTAGACTTAGCCCATGGTTTGTATTGACACATAGTATTGACCCATGGTATTGGCACCTAGACTAAGAATATAAGTGTGTGTTGAGGCCTATGAAGGTACCGTGAAGTTAATTGTATTGAGCTTGCTCAAAGGAGGTTGCCCCCTCGAAGTGGCCCATGATCAATATAAAAGTGATTTTGAGTCTATTATTTCTGATATCACGTGTATTTGCATTAATTCATTATTGCAGGTTCATCACATCTAGTATCAGAGCACTTTCTTGGGATCGTTGGGTGAAATTTCTGCCAAATTGTTTTTCACATCTATTGCAGGTTCGGATTTGGGAATAATCTCTATCCACTTAACTGTGAGAAGTACTTGGGCATAAGCCCTAAAACTCATTGTGAGGAGTACCACAGGAACCCCGAAGTAGCTGTCCCATTGAGAGGACTTGCCAGCGAAAAGGGAAACGACCCCTACCTGACTGACTAGTTTCCACCCGTGAGGTAAACCAAGAGCTGTCGTTTGTGGAAAAGCAGTTATTAGTTTTACCTGAGCCGTGGAGTGAGGGGTACTGCCCCAATACGCAAGCCGTCAGACAGCATTGGTGGCCGAGTGAAACCCCTGAACTGTTAGGAAGCCGCACATACCTAGGTCCATATCTATTTTTAGCTGAACTATTGGCGATCACTGCTGCGTCGTTTCAGATCCAGCCATTCAGATCCATTCAGATCCATTCTGAAAGCCATTCCAGATCCAACCGTTTTCAATCCATTCGGCGTCATTTCAGATCCCTCTATTTTTTCTCACTTTTGGGCCATTGCAGATCTATCTGTTCAGATCCCTTCCGAGCTGTAGCCGCTCCATTCTGGAAAAAAAAAAAAAAACCAACCAGTTTTTTCTCCATATCTCCCTTGTTTTAACTCCGTTTCCCTTGAAATTTCTCTAACACCCCTGCAATCCAATCTCGCATACTTCATTCCTGAGGACCTTATCCCACATTCCACTTCCCAACACCCGAAATCTCACATTTGTCTATTTTTAGGGTTTACCATAACTTCTTCGATTTTCACCCGATTGCCTTCAAATTTTACCACAGAGTTCCTTTTCTAATTCTGCTTCTTTGTCCCTCTATGCCAAATTTTCTCATTCTTTCACCCTGCTTCTGAAATCCCCCTTTTCTGCTTTCTTGTCCTTTCGATAGTGTCCAAAATCTAGTCAAACCCCAATTACCTATCATATTTTTTCCCCAATCCAAATTTCCCTTTACTACATCAGCTTCTGTTTGTGTTTTTCTACCCAAAAAAAAAAAAAAAAAAAATCGCACTTGCAGCCATCCAAACCACACTCCAAGATCTTGATGAAAAATTTCTCAGCCTCCATCTTCAGTAGTCAGCCATGAACAATAACCGACAGCCAGAATCTTTTGCAGCCACCGGGTTCTCTTCTTCTAGCAATTTTCGTGGGCCGAAGCTTGATTTTCCTCGCTTCAATGGTACTGATCTGATTGGATGTATATACCGAGTAGAACCATATTTCAGTCTGCATAATACTTTTGATGTCCAGAAAGTTCCACTTGTATCCTTTCATTTGGAACAGGAAGCCCTTCAATGGTACCATTGGTACATCAAAGCTCATCTCGAGCCAAACTGGACAAATTTTTGCCAACTCCTTTTGTCATGATTTGGTCCTAGTGCTTTTAACGACTTCACAGGAGCACTCACTAAACTTCACCAAACTGGCACAGTGAGAGAGTATCAAACGAAATTTGAGAAACTAGCCAATCACACAGAAGGATTGTCTGATGAATTCTACAGGAGTTGTTTTATCAGTGGTCTCAAGGATGAAATCCGCTCAGAGGTCAAAATGTTCTATCCCGACACAATGATGGAAGTCCTAGGGTTGGATAAGTTGGTCGAGGACAAGATCACAACGCAACAACGCTCCAAACCCACATTTGTTCTCTTCAAAAATATGGGTTCCCAACGACCCCCCATCATGCCTACTCCGCAACCAACTCCTATCAAGCATTTGTTTGAAACAGAGATGCAGGCACGTCGAGAAAAATGGCTTTGTTATAATTGTGATGAGAAATTCACTCAAGGACATAGATGTGTTCAACAAAAGCTCTATCTCTTGGATGTGGATTCTCTGCCTGCCTCAGAACTTGATGAAGAAGCTCCAGATACAGTAGATGATCAGGTCGACATTCAACACCCACCTGTTGACACCCCATCTCAGGACGACCCACCCGAGCTCTCTCTCCATGCTATAACTGGCGTCACCACCCCACAAACAATGCAAGTCAGGGGATACTTCAAGAAGCTCCCTCTTACCATACTCATTGATTTTGGTAGCACTCATAACTTCATTGATCCTCGGATTTCCAAACAGGCTGATTGTTTTGTCCATCCTTGCTCCAACTTTGAAGTCATGGTTTCCAATGGGGGCACCTTACCTTGCAAGGGGAAGTGTCACAATGTGCGTATCTCTATGGAAGATTATAACCTGCACTCCCACATGTTTGCCTTATCCTTAGGTGGATGTGATGTGGTTTTGGGCGTTCAATGGTTACACACACTTGGCCCCATCTTATGGGATTTTGCTGAACTTTGGATGCAGTTTTCAATCAATGGGGCACAACACAAATTTATGGGCTTACAACCAAGGTCTCCCTACATCATCAGTTCACATCACCTAGAAAAAATACTTAAGAATAATTCACATGGTGTCATCGCTCAGCTCCATTCCATTCAGATGCACCCATCAACAATCTCCACTACTTCCTTGGATAGATATGTAGGTGTCTTTGTTGAACCAATGAGCTTGTTGCCTTCAAGAGACCTTTCCAGTAATAATTTAGCCGCATCTACCTCTCAGCAGGAAATGATGACTATTTTGCATACAGTACAAAAGTGGCAGCCATCCCTATTGGAGAATTATTTCTGCATCAAGACTGATCTCCAGAGTCTGGAAAATTTCCTGGAACAATGGGTCTCCTCCCCAACACACCTGAAATGGATTATCCAACTCATGGGTTATGACTATGCGACCACTTACCAGAAGGGTAAGGACAATATGGTGGAAGATTTCTCTTACAGATTTCTCTGCTTGTTCCAAATTGGTTGCAATCTGTTCAATGGGACTATCTCTTCTATGAACTCCATGCTTCTTCATCAGTAGGGCACTCTAGGTTCCTCAAAATGTATGACCAGGAACAATGTAACTTCTTTTGGCAGGGACTCAAAAGGAAAATTCAACAGATGGTGGTTGACTGTGATACTTTCTAGGTCAACAAGGGTGAAAAAACCCTCCTTTCAGGACTGCTCGAACCCTTTCCCATCCCTCCATAGATTTGGACAACTATTTCTATGGATTTCCTAGAAGCGCTCCAGTGGTATAGTACCACATCTCAAAGGACACCATATGAAGCAATCTCTAGACAGGCACCACCAGTTCTTCTTCCATACACCTTCAGCAGCTCCCTAGTTTAGGCAATTGACTCAATTCTTCGAAACCATGATCAGCTTCTTCTCATTCTGCAGGACAATTTTCACATGGCAAGAATTCGACTGAAACAACAAGCCGATCAACACCGTTCTGAGTGCACTTTTCACATCGCTAATATGGTTCTTCTTTATCTACAGCCTTCCATGCAATCCTCCCTGAAACTCAAAAGGCGCCAGTGGCTCGGAATGCAACCCGAGGATTGTTAAATTTTGAGTATTAATTCACAATACTATAGGATCTTTGCTGATAGAATAACATCTACAGTATATCAATGCATGACAATCATAATATGACAAGCATCACAAGCATCATAAGAATCAAAAGCATAGAGACAAGAGACACAGAGTTTCCATGGGGAAAACCCTAAGGTGAAAAACCCCACAACTTCCTCAAAGATAGAGAGAGCAATGGCTCAACCAAATAACACTGAGATAGTCTCCTAGCAGATGATCCTTCTCCTCCTCACTAGTGCGCCACTTTTGAGAGTGAGAGTGAGTTACTTTTCCGAGTAAGTAAAATAGAGATCTCCTATCTCTATTTATACTCACCTTTTTTCCCAGTGACCTAATGGGGCCGACTTGTCTACTTAGATACATCCACATTATAATATATATAAATCAGGGCTGACCCCACATGGTGGTCTAATAACCCATCGGCAAGTACACACACTTGCGACACTTGTCAATCCACATGAAGACACTTCCTTATAGAGGAATAACACATCTCTTATAAGGGTACAATAAATATATATAAAATAAACAGATGAAATAAATTCCGAAGTTACATATACATCAACACTCCCTCTTAACTAGGAAGGTATTTCTCAACACAGATCTGCTAGACAAGTCTTCTTCTCTGGATCATCGTCATCGATGCATCGTCATCATCATCGTCATTGCTGCTGCTATCTCAACCAATCTCTGAATCTACTCGTCATAGGAAGTTCTATAGAGCCAGTCCTTTTTCATACTAGATGTAGGCCCGCCATCTGCAGGTCTTCATCATCACTGACCATACTATGGAATCCTCAGGACTTATTAAGTGTGTCACAAAACCTAGCTGCAGCATCCCAGGCTATTACGAGCACACAGCTCTACCTGTAGGATCTCCCAGGAGCACATTACATGTGACCCATCACAAAACCTGGCTAAAGCATCCCAGGATGTTACGAGCACGCGGCTCTACCTGTCAGATCTTCCAAGAGCACATTACATGTGATCTCACCACAAAACCTGGCTGAAGCATCTGAGGCCTTTTTCATCCTGTCCAGATCTCCCAGGAGCACATTACATGTGATCTCACCACAAAACCTGGTTGAAGCATCTGAGGCCTTTTTCATCCTGTCCAGATCTCCCAGGAACAAATTACATGTGGTCATGGCAAAACCTGGCTGAAGCATCTGAGGCCTTTTTCATCCTGTCCAGATCTCCCAGGAGCAAATTACATGCCATAGGACAAAACCTCGCAAGAGCATCTGCCAGATATCCCAGGGCACCGAATTACATGCCATAGGAAAAACCTCGAAAGACTATCTGCAGATCTCCCAGGGCACAAATTACATGTCCTCCCAAGTAAAACCTTGCAAGAGCATTTGCCAGATGTCCCAGGGCACCAAATTACATGCCATAGGCAGAACCTCGAAAGACCATCTACAAATCTCCCAGGGCACAAATTACATGCTTACCTACACAACCTGATCCACAGCCACAAAGTATCATCTAATACTCATCAAACATCATCCTGATGTACACATGATCATCCTGATCATCATCAGTGCAACATCCTGCTGCATGTCATCTGGAGAAGCTCGTCATCCACGATCATCCTGATCATACAATGCATCCATCTGATGCACATCAAGTACATACATAGATACATGATCCACATAATGTATCCATCAGCATACATGATCTACCTAATCATACAAAGATACATGATCCACACAATGTATCCATCAACATACATGATCTGCCTGATCATACAAAGATACATGATCCACACAATGTATCCATCAGCATCCAACATGATGCGTACATACAAAATTCATACACATGATCCAACCGATCATATCTAGCATCCAACATGATGCGTATACAAAACACATGATCCAACTGATCATATCCAGCATCCAACATGATGCATACATACATACATATATACTGATCCAATTGATCATATCCAACATCCAACATGATGCATTCATACATACATAAAAATGATCCAACTGATCATATCCAACATCCAACATGATGCATACATACACATACAAAAATGATCCAACTGATCATATTCAAGCAGAAACCAGAACATCATCCTGATGCTCATCATCCAGCGCTTACAACCACAGCCATGTGAAGGATCCCCCTTCCAACATGCTTGGAATGGCTTCAGCAAATGTGTCCATCACTTCTTCCTCGAAGTGTCCTCGATCTAAAGAATGCCAAGCCTCTCTCTGAAGTACTCAAACTTCACCCTGGCTAGTGGCTTCGTCAGCACATCTGCAATCTGCTCGTCCGTCGCAACATATAGGAGCTTCACAGCTCCTCTCTGCACCATATCCCTGATATAGTGATATTTGATCTCTATGTGTTTCGACCTATCATGAAGCACTGGGTTCTCGGACAGCTTCACACAACTTTGGTTATCACAAAAGATACCAGTAGCATCCAACGGGAGATCAAATAACTCAGACAGTAGCTTCTGTAGCCATACTGCCTCACAACTAGCTGAACAGGCTGCAACATACTCTGCCTCAGCTATACTCAGCGCTACGTAGGACTACTTCCTACTAAACCAAGAGATCACACCTGATCTCATACTGAAGCAGCACCCAGATGTGCTCTTCCTATCTGCAGCACTGCCAGCCCAATCTGAATCAACATAACCCTACAGGTTAAACTTTTGATTCGCTTCATACTTGAGCCCATAATCCACTGTACCCTTCAGGTACCTCAGAACATGCTTTACAGCAACCAGGTGAACACTCCTCGGATCCATTAGGAACTGGCTCAATGTGTTCACATCAAAGCAAATATCTGGTCTTGTGTTCATCAAGTACATCAAGGACCCAATCCTCTGATGATACAAAGAGACATCAACTGGCTCAGATGAAGCATCACATAGAAGCTTCAGATTTGATGCCATAGGTGTGGCCATGACCTTGCAATCCATCATCCCGAATCTCTTCAAGATATCTACTGTGTACTTCCCTTGACCAAGGAAGATCCCACCTGCATTCTGCCACACCTCCATACCTAGGAAATAGTGCATCATTCCCAAATCTTTCATATCGAATTCAGCGGCAAGCTTCCTCTTAGTATCTGCAATCAGTCTATCATCTCCTGTTACAAATAAGTCATCCACATACAGAAGTAGAATCACAGGATTCCCTTCCTCAACCTTGTAGTAAAGGTTGGAATCCGCTTTACTCTTGGTAAAGCCCAAACTAGATAGGAAACTGTCCATCCTACCATACCAAGTTCTGGGAGCTTGCTTCAAGCCATACAAGGCTTTCTTCAATCTGCACACATATGACTCCCTGTCATGTATTTCAAAACCAAGTGGTTGTTCCACATATACTTCCTCTTCTACTACACCATTCAAGAAAGCAGTCTTGACATCCATCTGGTGTATTTTCCATTTCAGAGCTGCAGCCAGGGAAAGTACTGTTCTGATGGAAGTATACCTGGCTACAGGTGCAAAAGTTTCTTCATAATCTATTCCCTCTTTCTGAGAGAAGCCACGAGCTACGAATCTTGCTTTGTATTTCTCCACACTACCATCTGCAGCATGCTTGATGAAGATCCATTTAGAAGTCACAACAGACTTCTCTTTAGGTCTTGGGACAACATCCCAAACATCATTCTTCATTATTGATTGGTATTCCTCAACCATGGCATCCTTCCATTCTTTCTTTTCCGCTGCCTCTTCATAACTGGAAGGCTCTTTGTTCATAATGTCACAGAGTAAAGCAACATAGCTGGTCTGTGATCTGGTTTTCTTCTTTGCTCTGTGTTATTCTTCTGGAATACCAAATCTTTCTGCATCTTGAATGAGCTCTCTAGCCCATACGGGTTTCCTCTTGTGAGAGTTATCTTCACGGGGTGGATCTACAGGTTCTTGTGGATCTTCAAACTCACGAACATCTTCTGGAACTACTTCAGTCATGGTAGTGTCTTGAAATCTTGTTTCCTTAGGTTCTTCATAAACTTCGGTAGGTGCCTTCCTTGATTTGATGAATGCTGAGTTTTCATCAAATGTTACATCCCTGCTGACATCAATCTTCTTGAACCCTGGAAAGTATATTCTGTAATCCTTCGAGCTTTCACTGTAACCCACAAAGATACCCTTCTTTCCTGAAGGATCTAGTTTAGTCCTCTTTTCCTTTGGGACATGAGTGTATACTGGACAACCAAATATTCTGAGATGACTAACTTCAGGTTTCTTACCAGAAAAGACCTCTTCTGGTGTCTTGTTGTGCAATATCTTGTGGGGTGTTCTGTTCTGCACATATACAGCTGTTCTAGCTGCTTCTGCCCATAGATGCATAGGAAGATCCTGGTCATGCAACATTGCCCTTGCTGCTTCCATGATAGTTCTGTTCTTCCTTTCTGCAACACCATTCTGTTGAGGATTATAAGGAGCAGTCAACTCCCTCTTAATCCCTGAATCACTACAAAGCTTCTTGAAGTCACTTGAGGTGAATTCTCCACCATTGTCGGATCTAAATGTTTTGATCTTCTTGTCAGTTTGATTCTCCATCAAGGTTTTGAATTCCTTGAATTTATCAAGCACCTCATCTTTGCTCTTCAAGAAGTATACCCAAGTCTTCCTGGAGAAGTCATCAATAAATGAGACATAGTAAACATACCCACTCAGGGAACTGGATGACATAGGGCCACATACATCTGAGTGGATGATTTCCAGGATGTCTTTTGCCTTGCTTTCACTGCTTGGGAAAGCCTTCTTAATGTTCTTAACTTTTGCACATCCTTTGCAAACACCTTCATGTTTGGTCTTGATTTCAGGAAGACCCTCTACTGCCTTGCTTGCAATTGGAAGTGCTCTATAGTGCATATGAGCAAGTCTTCTATGCTAAAGTTCACTTGGCTCCATGGATTCATGCACCATGGCATGTTCAGGTTGTCCCTTTAATTTATACAAGCCTCCCTCTTGCTCTCCAATCACTACTACATCATCTATGTTCTTTCCCTTTGGCCACATTAGGACTTGACCATCCACAAATGCAACCCTCATACCTTTTGCATCCAATGCAAAGATGGAGAGTAAGTTCTTCTTGAGCCCAGGTACATAAAGGACTTCTTTCATCTTCAAAGACTTTCCAGAATCTAGGTTGTAGGAGGCTTCACCACTTCCTTTGATTGGTTATTGATAATCATCCCCAAGTTTCACCTTATGGGGTGATTCATGTTCAGATAGGTTCACAAAAGATTCCTTAAACCCAGTCATGTGTTTGGAAGCCCCACTATCAATAAACCAATCATTACAACCATGGGAGATGGTACCTATGAGAGCAGAGATCAGAACATACTCTTCTTCACTTGATGAGTCATCATTACTATCACTTTCTTCCCTAGCCTTCTTCTTTGGGGGTTCATCATCTTCGGCAGCATGAGCATGAAACCTTCTTTTGCTACCCTTCTTCTTCTTGTTGGAGATGTTATTGTCCTTCTTGTTCTTGGGATAGTTTATGGCAATATGTCCTTTCTCATTACAAGTGAAGCATATTCTTCTTTCTTTGAAGTGATGTGAAGATCTCTTAGAGTGAGATGGCTCTCTCTTGGACTTTCCTTTCCTGGTGTGAGCTGTGAGAGCTTGATCTTCATTCCCCATCTTTTCTTCTCATGCCACAAGCCTTGCTTCTTCTTGTGAGCATTCTTCCCGTAGTCTACTGAAAGAGATCAACTTCTTCCTTGCACAAATTCCTTGGATAAAGGAATCCCATGACCTGGGTAGGCCATTTAGAGTGGTCATCACCACTTCACCATTCTCCACCATTTCATCCACTGCTTCTAGTTGTTCCATGATCTGGGAGACCCTTGAAAAATAGGATTGAATGGTTTCTCCATTCTGAAACTTTACTCCTTTCAATTGGTTCCGCAGGGTCATCTTCCGATTTATGTTCTTTCCTTCAAACAGCTTGGTCAAGGAGTCAAACATCTCCTTGGGTGTCTTAAGAGACGACACATGGGGTATGAGATGGTCTTTGATAGAATCAGCAATGATTCTCTTTTCCTTAACCAAGTTCTTCTTGTGCAATGCCTTGGCCTCTTCATCCTCTGGGATAGGGATGTCTTCTTTCACATATGAGTCCAACTCATTCTCTTCCAGGATTAACCCAATCCTATACTTCCAGGCTCGGAAGTTATCAGCCCCTTCAAGCTTATCCTCAAGCTTGGTGTGGAGAGACATCTTTAAGAGTACCTCAAATGGAAATAGAAAAGATTTAGGACTTACCACTTGAAGTGCTGAAAATTGGATCTAGTCCTGGATTAGGGTTTGTCAAAGAAACCCTAAAAATTCAAAATGTGAATTTCAAATTTTTGAAAGGATAGAAAGATGCGCCTTGGTGAGTTGATCAGCCTGGTACATTCAGAATTTGAGATCAGCAAAGTCTTGCCCTTCAAAATTGCCTTTTTGTCCTCCCAGGTTCATTAGGGAGAGCCCTGAACTAGGGTTTGAGTTTCCCGGAGATCTACCCAGCCAAAAATCTTGATCCAAAGCTCTAAACTTCGATTTTTGCAAGGAGCTTCCAGCTGTGTCTTCAGATTCCATAAATTCCTATTTTTGTAGAAACCCTAATTTTTAGGGCCAAATCTGAAAATGCTCAGAATTGAATTCTGATTGGACAGATAGATGCGCCTTGATGAGTAGAGTCAATCTACTATACTGATTTCCAAAAATCTATGGAGAGAAACCCAATAAACAAGGAACACAAGCTTCCGTCACTGCAAAATGTCTTCTTCTCAGGTTAGCTCTGATACCATGTTAAATTTCGAGTATTAATTCACAATACTATAGGATCTTTGCTGAGAGAATAACATCTACAGTATATCAATGCATGACAATCATAATATGACAAGCATCACAAGCATCACAAGAATCAAAAGCATAGAGACAAGAGACATAGAGTTTCCGTGGGGAAAACCCTAAGGTGAAAAACCCCACAACTTCCTCAGAGATAGAGAGAGCATTGGCTCAACCAAATAACACTGAGATAGTCTCCTAGTAGATGATCCTTCTCCTCCTCACTAGTGCGCCACTTTTGAGAGTGAGAGTGAGTTACTTTTTCGAGTAAGTAAAATAGAGATCTCCTATCTCTATTTATACTCACCTTTTTTCCCAGTGACCTAATGGGGCCGACTTGTCTACTTAGATACATCCACATTATAATATATATAAATCAGGGCCGACCCCACATGGTGGTCTAATAACCCATCGGCAAGTACACACACTTGCGACACTTGTCAATCCACATGACGACACTTACTTATAGAGGAATAACACATCTCTTATAAGGGTACAATAAATATATATAAAATATACAGATGAAATAAATTCCGAAGTTACATATACATCAACAAGGATGCTACAGGGGACCCACTCCTTCAGATTCTGCATCAAATTCCACATCTAAAGCTTTGAGGAGCTTTTTCTAAGGGAGAGGGGATGTTAAGAACCCATGTCTTTACTTTGTTAGTATATTGTTGTTGGACGCATATGCTTTGTAAGTCATCCCGTAGTATTTGTTGATCCATAGTTTATATTAGCCCATAGTATTGACCCATAGTATTGGACGCATATGCTTTGTAAGTCGTCCCATTGTATTATATGTCCCATGGTTTTGACTCATAGTATTGGAGCCTAGACTTAGCCCATGGTTTGTATTGATACATAGTATTGACCCATGGTATTGGCACCTAGACTTAGAATATAAGTGTGTGTTGAGGCCTATGAAGGTACCATGAAGTTAATTGTATTGAGCTTGCTCAAAGGAGGTTGCCCCCTCGAAGTGGCCCGTGATCAATATAAAAGTGATTTTGAGTCTATTATTTATGATATCTCATGTATTTGCATTAATTAATTATTGCAAGTTCATCACAGAGGCATGACCCTTTAACCTTAGACATGCAGTCTTAACCCATTTAGGATGCTCGATCTGCTCTATGTCGAAGTATTTCTCCATCTCTCTAAACCAATCAATCAAATCTTCTGGGTCCAGGCTTCCCGAGTACGTACGTACATCTATCTTTGCCTGAACTCTCATATCAATCGGGAGTTTGATCATTTTTTCCTCTGGTTCCTCTGCGGCTTCATCCCTAGCTTCCACCTCTTCAACTTCCTCATCGCTGTGGTCTAGTGCTTCAGGAATACAACCACGCCTCTGGCTTTCTTTGATCACCGTGACTTCATTTGTCAAAGTTTGCATCGTTTTGACGCATTCATCGAACATCTCACGATCCACTGTGATAGCTGCTGCGCCACGCATCCTTCATCTTCAGACATTAACACCTCTCTGAGCCATTTCCAACCTCTGTTGAAACTCTCACACGTCTAATCGTAACCAGACTTAAACAAGTCATGCACAACTCTACCCAACTGCAGCTGGAGCTATTCAACTGACTTGCAGGCTCACTATCACAAACCCAACAAATTCTTCCACTCTGATACCAACTGACGCAAGTCATGGTTGGTACAGTCGTCTTCTCAACCAGACTTTCTTCCGACTCTTTATTCTTGCTCTGATCTTCTATGATCCGCACTCTGATACCAACTAACGCAAGTCACCTTACTGGAATACTTTCTTGCTTAACAATACACATGACACAAACCACAATGTTTACACAAACAGGTGTAAAACTGGATGCCAGAAGTGGCTTCATATTACTTCTCTGAATTCGGTTACAATGTGGAATAACTGTAAACAAATAACTAACCATAGTCGGCCTCAGCCGTTACAACTTAGAAGTAACAATTGTGTGTTCTCCCTGTGTGTCAACCTCACCCTCTCCTGGTTCAACTCTGAACTTTGGGCTATGGCTCGATCTCAACTCTCTTCTTCGGCCGGTGTGACTCTTCACAACTTCTCTCGGCTCTGTTCTCTGATACTGCTAATCAAATACTGAAGATCCCCCCTGATTTCCTCTCCTACGTCTTCTACCCTGCTGATGTTGTTCCCGAGACGACTACAATCCCTGAGACACGCATCCTCCTATCCGCCAATCCTTCCAAATCCTATGAACCTGTACTATCAGCTCCTAGCCATGCTGCACAGCCTCTATCCATGACGTCACCTGTCATGTCTTTCACCAACTCACAATAACTGTAATAAATTCCTCACCGAACCCTGAATGGCTACCAGGTACAGTTCCTTGACTTTCTATCCTTCTGACCCTGCTACAGTAGTCGATCACGTCTCAACCTTCCTGTCGGCTTGTTTCTCATATTCTATGGTTTTCTAGTCCTCCCCTTCCTCCGTGCTTGGCTCCGCCAAACCTGTCGCGTCATAGTTAGACCACTCGTCGACTACCCGATGTCTTACTCCTTTCATTTGTCATCTATCGACTAATTCCTGTTGATTCTCAACCAATCGCAACATCCGTTGTGCTACTCCAATCGGTCGCACTTCGACTGCTTTTGCTCAACTTGTTGACTTTGACAAGTCAACCTGCTCTCCGCACCAGTGGTCATCGACAAACCTGCTGGTCAGCTCCCCTCCTGTCGATCATCTTCGACTAATCTACCTAGGCCCCGATGGTCCTACATAAACTAGAAGCATGGTTGCTTCTCTCTTATTCAAAAGAAACCTTCAAAATGTTGAGCCACCTATTATCAATCTCGGTGAATCTAAGGAAGAGTCATTGAATGGACGTAAAAATGTTGATGTAACTAACCGAATCGATCTTCATTTTATGTATGATCCAACTATTGAAAATACTAAGAGGGGGGGTGAGTGAGTGTTTTTCACAATATATTATTTCAAAGATTAATTAATTCATTAACACATAAACAATACACAATGCATAAGAGGTTTAATGTGGAAAAATAAATGGGAGAAAAACCATGGAATTCTTTTATTATATTTACAAGATTACATTAAAATTATTTTCCAAGACCAACTGGAAGAAAGCATGAACTCCCTAATTTTCTAGCACCAACTAGAAGGAGGCTCCAACCCATTTATTTACAGGCACCAAGATAAGGAAGTTCCAACTCCCTAATTTACCAACACCGAATGGAGGGAGGCTCCAATACCCTGATTTACAAGATCTAACTTCAAGGAGACTTCAATCTCTTGTCCTTTCCCTGTCCTACCACCCTGATATGAGTTTTTTTTTATCGCACTTGCTTTGTGCATAATTTTGTTCCTATACCATGTAGTCTCTTTGTTGATTAGGATGTTCCAAGGTCAGCTATGAATTAGATTTGTACTTCACTGAAATCTACTTCGAATTTCTCAACCTTCTACATATCAATTGGTTTTTTCAACCTTTCTTTAACTTCAACTTATCCAACTACAATGTATGTACTTGTTTCAAATTTTGTTGCATTAGTTCACTTCTTTTAAACTATAAATTACTCTGACTTATCCAATTGTAATGTGCCACTCAATCTCTCCCGTGGTATTCCAAATGGGACATGCGACATATTTCTATGCTTCTTCTTCGACTCAACTAGCCATTGACTCCCTTTCAAAATCCCAGAAAGTAAAACTTCAGGTAATCCACAATTACACCACACCTCTCACAAAATGCATTAGTCCTTGTCTACTTATAGCTTTTCCTATGTCCACATGAGAGATGACATGTTTTCTTTATTACCTTAATTTAATCAATTGACCACAATGACCATCCAAAGAATAAGGCTATGCACCACAATGATGGGCTTGTAGCCCATCATTCTTCAATACTTGGTTGGCTTGTCAATTGTGTTGCACACTATGATAAGCATACTTTGACGTGCACACTTCGATGCACTCCTTGCTTGTTATTTGTATTTACTTCGACTTATCTTAGACATGAACACTTTGACACACAACTTTATTCGACATATTGATTGTTTGCACACTATGAATATATACATATGCTTCGGCATGTGTACCACCTCACACTTCTGCTGGTAGTTGTTGTTGGTGTCTTGTCATTGTGTTGACACTGTACATCCTTGTTATGTATACTTCTTCAAATTGGATTCAAGGATTCTCAACGACAACCTCAACATTCAGTCCCAAAATCTCTCATTTTTCATCCATGACAACTTTAAGTCCAAAAATATCTTGTTTGACATCAATGACAACATTAAGTCCAACAATCTCTCATTTGACATCAACCTATTGTACCCAAGCTAGGAATGTTAGGGATGATCGCTATTTTGCTCAATTAAATCAGGAGGTGAATCAAGTCCAAAGTGATGATCGCGAGCTTTCCCATGATCAAAATGTTAAACATATTAAGTTGCTTATAGATGAAACTCAAATACAAAGGATTTCATGGTTAGATATCAAGCTCAAAGAATCTAAATTGATTAACAATTTTATGAAAGATGAAATTTCTATCTTGAAGTTTGATGTGGTTATGCTTGTTGATAAATGGGAGGCTATGAAGGCTAATAAAGATAAATACAAGGCCCAAAAGAATGTAATGGCTTGGAAAAATAAGAAATGGTTCAAATGATACAAATCCAATATGAAAAAATAACCACACTTTAAGAAAAACTGAAAGAGGAAAGGAGAGCTACTCCTATACAAGTGTCAGTTGATGTGGCACATAGGGTTTTACACACATATATTTTCATTATCTATTTTTTTATTTTTGTATCCTTGTTACTGTATAGGTGTTATTTCCATATGATTCCTATTTATGGCTCAAAACCCAAGTAAACAATTTTATCATACGCCTCATCATTTTTAATTTTGGTTACTAGTATGAGAACACCTACAGAATCATAGATTCTATAGGCATTCTTATAATACATTTATTCCTTAATATAGTACTTGTTAATTATTGGGAAATTTTAAATATAATTATTAAATTGGATTTGTTATGGAAGGTTTCATTTTTAGTTTTGTCCTATTATGAATATGCTCATGTTTTCCAGATAGGCCTAGGAATTTCCTATATTCCTGCTTTCATCATGAATACTCAAAATAGCATTAAAATAGGTTCTCTACAACTGGTGCTCGGTCACTCCAATGTTGATCATCTTCAATGAACTCCTTCAAATTCAAATACAAGTGGCATATCTTGTTGTATTATTTATATTTGGATGAGGATAGTTAGGTGTGTCATCACATTGTATTAAAACAGTTCTTTTTTGGTCATCTATTTTGAGAAGTGTTAGTTGTAATTAGTTTAATGACTTGACCTAGAAAGTTGGTATGTTGGTTGTGTTGTAAAATCTATATAATTCGAAGTCCAATGAGTCTTTCGGGAGTTCGAGGAGGAGCATGGAGAAGATATATAGGATTCACTTATATCCAATGTTATACTATCATTGTTAGAATTTGTTCAAAGATAACGTTGTGCAACAGTTTTGCTTACTGGTATTATCTTGAATTTTATTTCAATATCATAATCTCTTGTTTGTTTTATCATACTTTTATATTTTTTTTTCATATATCCTTTGATATTATGTGCAAGTGAATTTTGTTATCTTCGAGCACATGTTATTTTGAAATATGTTTAAATGATTATATAATCCATATGATAATAATTTTCTTTGTTATTTTATGAGTTGTGTAAGCAATTATTAATGTTGTTATGAGTGAATACTAACTTAGTTCTTAATATTATTTCATATCAGTTTTAATTTTTAATTTTAATGTACCTTTCTGGATGTAAGGAACAGTAGGAAGAAGATTGAAGAAAAATAATGACTAGTTTTAAAGAAAACTTGTACAAACACTGAAAGTGGACCCCAAAACCATTTTAAGACTTGGTAAAGATTAAATTGAATTTTTATGAAAGTGTAAAAATCCTATAAATGATCCCTACTTCGGCATCAATACTTTCTCTGAGCTCAACATGCCTAGGTAGACCCCTTTGGCTAAACCCAAGAGTACAAGGCAATTGTCCACGAGATTTATATGGAGATCCATGGCTTATGGTGCTTGATGGAAGTGGATGAATTGTGTATAAGTCCCAATATCTTTATCATAATTCAAAAATAACGTTCAGAATTGGTTTGGTGAAATTTGGGATCATCGAGAAAATTTGGTAGCACCGAGATTGCACAACTAGTTAATATTCAGGATCTCCCAAATAGCTTAAGGGACCATTGAATTTGAAAAATCATACATTTATTGTGTTCATTATGATATTAGTTGAAATTGGTAACTGACATAATCGAAATCCATTGAGTAGAAGATGGTAAACTAAAGCAATACTGAAAACTAATCAAAATCTATGCAAATCTAGAAGGGTTAGAGAAAAATCATAATAATTCAGACCTCTGCATTATAAAATTTCATGAATGATATCATAGTTTCAACATAAAAATAATTAAATAAAATGGGATCCAATAGTATTCTCAGAATAGTACCAAGACTTGACATCTTTGAATACAATCAATTATTACTGAAAAACACTAGAATACTTGAGAATTTGAATCATAGACTTCAAGACTTCTCTAAATTTTGAACCATACTTGAATAAGATCTAGTACCTTCAATAAAATCAATGATAATGGATGGATACCATCATCCAAACATCTAAATAAAGAATCATCTAGTTGAAGCAGCAGGGGCACATCTCCCAGTTGTGACTAGGGGCACATCTCCCAAGTCAGATTGAGAGCTCAAGAGCTATCCACATCAAGACATAATCAGCCAAAATATGTGAAATGGAATTTTAATCCTCCTTTTATAAAGTTCTCCTTCATAATTGAGCTTATCTTCATGCCTTCTAGGACTTTCCATCTATGAAATTCAAATTTAGTGATGAGTGGGGCTTCTTTGGCAAGTTGCTTTTGCATTTTGGACCCACTTGCATCATGAATTTTCCGTCCTTGGCTAAATTTATCCTATGTTTCTTTCCTTGAGAATTTTTCCTTCTTTCTTTCTTTTGTCAATATCTCGTATCTTAAAAAATTAGGAAATCTCTCTATACTTTCTTGTGTAAGCTACCTAGCCCAATGCACCTTTATGAGCAATTTTAGGACTTGTTGCTTTCTGAAGCCTTTTGTTTTTTATTTCCGCTTTACCTACTTTATCTTTCTTTTCTACCTTACTAATTTATCCTACTTTTCTTTTTTCCTTATCTAATTTTCTACTTTTAGTCTACTTTTCTTGCTTTTCTTGCTTGTATTGCTTTATTCTATTTTTCCATTACTTTTCTGCTTTCAACCTGCTTTTCTTGCTTTTAATGCTTTATTCTGGTTTTCCACTGTTTTTTTTCCTTCTGCCAGCTTTCCTTTGCTTTATCTAGTTTCCTTGTTTTCCATTTCTTTCTAGCCTTGACTGCTTTCTTCTAACTTCCTTCTTTGGAAAGCTTCTTATGGTCAAAATCTTATCCCCTATGCAACCTCCTGGCCACATAATCACTAACACTTATCGAAACATTACTTTATTCATGAAAATAAAAATAATTATGGATCATCACAAACATTAGAGATATTAAATTTCCTAGCTACTAATTCCTTGTTCAAAATTAATCCCAACAATTAATGTTTTCTTCTCCTAGACCCATATGGACTAGATGGGCTAGGGACTTGGTCCAACATTTGATGAGAATCATGAACAATTAATTACTAGGCAATTATTACTTGTTCAAAATATCCCACTAATCTTCTTGATGTTTAATGAACCTTTCCACACCATGGATAAGATTCCTATGATTCCATTTTGTCCTCCCCAACCTTGCTTGGGATTCCTTAGTTGACTTAGATTAATTGGCCTTTAATAGTTTATCTCCATGTGGTGCTAGGAAAACTTAGGAAAAGCCTTAATTCCCAAATTATTGATGATTTTCACTAGGTCCCATGGGAATGTAATGAGCTAGTGACTTGACCAAGGTGCTAATGGGATGGGGACATGACATTAATTCATATTTTCAATAGTAGTAATAGTTTTGAAATTGGCTCTCATATGAGATAGGTCATAGTTAGAAGTAATTATTTTAGATCGGTTGTGTTACTTAGTAGATACTAAAATTTAAGTTTTTTGTAGTTAAATTAATATAGGCAATTAGGTAGTTCCTGTTAATAGTTAGAGTATATTTTAGTTTATGCTTTTTTTGTTAAAATTCAATATGCTAAGACAGAAAATAGCAGCATTACATTCCATTTCACAATAATGGCATATACAAGATCACTAAAGAAACAACAAGCATAGCATAAACACAAGAGACACAGATTTATCCTGGGAAACCCTCATGGGGTAGAAAACCCAGTAAAGCTTCCTCAATGTAGATGACCAGCAATATACAAAGATGCAAACCAAAGACATGATCTCCTCCTCCACCATAGCAGACCTCTCCTCCACAAGTGCGCCTCTCTTAAGTGAGTGAGTGTATCAAATGAGGAACATACCTCCTCTATTTATACACTACACTGACATGTATTTTACACAAGTACATGTAGGCTCGTATTTAACCATTAGGTTAAATACCCTATTATAACTAACTGGGCCGACCCCCACATGGTGGGTCTAATAACCCTAGTTACCACAACCAATTCGGAAGAATAAACATCTCCGGATTCATAGTATAATCACATCGGAGGTATGGAACATCTCCGGAATAAATAATATACAAATATAATATTCTTAGAAGTTACAATATTCAACACTCCCCCTTAATGAGAAGGATATTATAACAACATCTGCAGGAGCAAGGATTCATTGACTACATCATCTATATATCATCGGAAGCTTTCTTCAATTCATCATCATCAGTAACTCAACTAGTTACTGGAACATCAACATCATCAGAGTTGATATTATTCGATCATCAACATCGTCATCATCATCGTCATCACACGATCGGCAGCATCGTCATCACACGATCATCAGCATCGTCATCACACGATTAGCAGCATCGTCATCATACGATCAACATCGTCATCACACGATCAGCAGCATCGTCATCATACGATCAGCATCGTCATCACACGATCGGCGGCATCGTCATCACACGATCATCAGCATCGTCATCACACGATCAGCAGCATCGTCATCATATGATCAGCATTGTCATCACACGATCGACAGCATCGTCATCACAGTATCATCAGCATTGTCATCACATGATCAACAGCATCGTCATCATATGATCAGCATCGTCATCACACGATCGGCAGCATCGTCATCACATGATCATCAGCATCGTCATCACACGATCAATAGCATCGTCATCATATGATCAGCATCGTCATCATACGATCATCAGCATCATCATCACACAATCATCAGCATCGCCATCACACGATCAACATCATCATCACACGATCAACATCGTCATCACACGATCATTAGCATTGACATCACACGATCAGCATCGTCATCACACGATCATATTACAGGATGATCAATCCTGCTCTCTTTAGGACATAGGTCCATGGATGATACAATCCAGATCAAGTTCCAGGATGATCAATCCTTATCTCTTTAAGACAAGTCTCATGTCTAGGGACGATCTAATCCCAACCACAGTGCCAGTCCTTTTTCATATTGGATGTGACCTAGATCAGATCTAGGATTTACCGCCACAGAGCCAGTCTTCTTTCATACTATATGTGTCACGTCTACAGAGCCAGCCCTGTTTCATGCTGGATGTATCACATCTACAGAGCCAGCCATGTTTCATGCTGGATGTATCAAATCTACAGAGCCAGCCCTGTTTCATGCTGGATGTATCACATCTACAGAGCCAACCCTGTTTCATGCTGGATGTATCACATCTACAGAGTCAGCCCTATTTCATGCTGGATGTATCACATCTACAGAGCCAGCCCTGTTTCATGCTATATGTATCATATATACAGAGCCAGCCCTGTTTCATGCTGGATGTATCACATCTACAGAGCCAGCCCTGTTTCATGCTGGATGTATCATATATACAGAGCCAGCCCTATTTCATGCTGGATGTATCACATCTACAAAGCCAACCCTGTTTCATGCTGGATGTATCACATCTACAGATCCAACCCTGTTTCATGTTGGATGTATCATATATACAAAGCCAACCCTGTTTCATGCTGGATGTATCACATCTACAAAGCCAGCCCCGTTTCATGCTGGATGTAACCTAGAACAATTCTAGGATTTGTCACGTACATTTTGAACCGAGGTCCAGGGACGATCCAGTCCTATCATGTACCTTTTGAACCGAAGACCAGGGATGATCCAGTCCTATCATTCAATTCTCGGAGACCTCATGTCTACGGCTCGATTCAAAGGACCATAGTCTGAGGACGATCCAATACCCTTACCTATTCATTCAGGATTTAGTTCTCAGAGACATTATGTCTACGGCTCAATTCAAAGGACTAAAGTCCGAGGACGATCCAATCCCCTTACCTGTTCATTCAGGATTTTGTTCTCGGAGACATACGTCTACAACTCTCTTTAGGACTGAAGTCCAGGGATGATCCAATCCCTTCAAGTCCACCAAGGACTTCATTCTCGAAGACATACGTCTACGGCTCTCTTTAGGACTGAAGTCCAGGGATTATCCAATCCCCTCAAGTCCACCAAGGACTTCATTCTCGAAGACATACGTCTATGGCTCTCTTTAGGACTGAAGTCCAGGGATGATCCAATCCCCTCAAGTCCACCAAGGACTTCATTCTCGAAGGCATACGTCTATGGCTCTCTTTAGTACTGAAGTCCAGGGATGATCCAATCCCCTCAAGTCCACCAAGGACTTCATTCTCGAAGACATACGTCTACGGCTCTTCTTTCGGACTGAAGTCCAGGGTTGATCCAATCCCCTCAAGTCCACCAAGGACTTCATCAAAACATGTGTCAATCATGTATCCTCATCATCAAAACATGTATAACAAAACATGTATCCTCATCATCAAAACATGTATCCTCATCATCAAAACATGTATAACAAAACATGTATCCTCATCATCAAAACATGTATAACAAAACATGCATCCTCATCATCAAAACATGCATAACATCTATCATCAAAAGCATGTATATCTAACCTCAAAAGCATGTATACATCTATCATCAAAAGCATGTATACATCTATCATCAAAAGAAAAAATATAAGATTCCTAAATCTAAATAATTCTAAGTAACTAGGTGCAGTAAAAAAAGTAACCTCGTCATTGATGAGACAGACTTGTTATCAGATACTATACTACCCCTTTCGAGGAGGGTCCTTCTGGACTATAGCAAGCTTGTCTCGGAAGTATTCAAACTTTACTCGAGACAGAGGTTTAGTCAAGATATCAGCAATCTGATCCTTAGTGCTTATATACTCGAGCTTGATAGCTCCTCTCTGCACCATATCTCGTAAATAGAAGTATCGGATCTCTATGTGTTTTTGACTTATCGTGGAATACAAGATTTTCTATCTTGATGCAGTTTTGAATGTCACACATAATCATAGTGGAATTCATTTCTAAGTCAAACACTCCATATAAAAGCTTCTGAAGCCACACTGCTTCACAGCTGGCAGAGCAGACAGCTATATATATATTCTGCTTCAACAATACCTAGAGCCACACTAGATTGTTCCTTATTGAACCATGAGATCATGGCAGATTCAATACTATAACATCCACCTGATGTACTCTTTCTTTCTGAGGCACTTCCTGCCCAATCGGAATCTGAGTAACCATGTAAACTGAGTTCATGACCTCCAAGATAATATAGACCAAAAATCTAATGTACCTTTTAGGTACCTCACTTCATGCTTTCTAGCTATTAAGTGCACCTTTCTAGGTTCTACTAGATACTGACTTAGGGTATTTACAGCAAAGCATATATCTGGCCTAGTATTTGTTAAATACATCAATGACCCAATGATTTGTCTATATAGGGTTAGGTCCACTAAATACAATGAGTCATTAACTAACAACTTCAAGTTGGAGTCCATGGGAGTGGCCATGGCTTTATACTCCAACATATCAAATCTTTTTTAGAAACTTCACAGCATACTTACCTTGATTTAAAAGATTCCTTTTGGATATTGCCATACTTCTAGACCTAAGAAGTAGTGCATTAATTCGAGATCTTTCATTTTCATTTCTGCAGCCATTTTCATGACCTGTTTCTCATTCCTTGTCAGAAAGAGATCATCGTCATACAATAATTGTATGATAGTTTCATCATCCACAACCTTAAGGTAAAGGTTAGGAACAGCTTTACTTCTGGTAAAGCCCAAGCTTTGTCATGAAGCTGTCAATTGTCCATTATTCACACTCAGCATTGAGTGATCTTCTGCATATCTATCTGTGCCATCTCTCGTCAGATGGGTCTACTAATATGATCCTCAAAATCATTCGAACTCTGTGGTGAGCTCCTTCTTTTATCCATGTCATATGTGTATAGAACCCATATTCAACCTTGTAGCAAAGGTTGAGATCCACATCACCCATGATGATCATTAAGCTCACTAATTGACTACCGATCCTGGGAACCCATACAGAACCTGATTACATTATTAAGAGAATGGTCTTATCTAGTCCCTTCGAGCAAAACATCTCATCATGATTCTCTTCCTCTTTCTAAGAGAATCTCTTAACCACAAGCTTTCTATAGTGTGTTTGATTTGTAAATCTTTTGTTGAACATCCATCGCTTGTTCAGAGTTCATCATTCATCATGATCTTTCCTACAAATCAAAATTAAGTACATGATTAGTAATACTTCATAATCATCAAATCATATTGATATGATAAACTATTATGCATACAGATATCATTTACATAGTTATGCAACTATTTTGACCAATACTTTGGCACAACACTTTCCCATATCCTGTATGCATACAGTGGCTATCTAGATGCCTTCCATCTCTACCAGAACATACTATCGAGAGTGTGCACAACTCTCAGCATGTCAGTAAAGAGGTTTCATTCTAGACAAGCAACAATGGAATGTTTGTCCAATTTACCAATCATATGCATATTAGTGGTATACTGTTCAATGCTTTATGAATGTTTACACTCAGCATGATATATTCTAGGAATACAAATATGCATACAAGCAATATCATTTACTATTTCTAATAACAACCCAAATACTTATCTTTTATGTTTGTGTGGTTGCCTCCCGCTTGATCTTCTGTATGTCTTCTGAACTTCTATTCATTCTGTACCACTGTGCATGCTCAAGTGTACACTAGTGTCATCCTCATGATCTCATACACAAACATACATTCATTAGTATATTCTCAATATTATCAAAACATTCTAATTCTAAATAATCTTGAATATGTACAGTCATGATCATTAGTATTCAGGGTTTCAAGGAAGTCTTCTTTTACTCATGCATATTCTTGTTTGATCTAGTTAGTTAAATCATCAACCAAGATAAGAGACATAATATGCATAAACCCTTGATTACTAACCAATCATACCAAGTATACTTACTCAAGGTAAGATTCTAACGTGACATAGGAAAACATACCTGGATTAGTATACCTGCTTAGTTATGTACAACATAGCTAAACAATCTCTTCAATGATTTAGAGATCCTGAGCTAGAACCTGCATGTCTCGTAGGTTAAACATGATATAACAAAGTCATACATACCTCATGAGTCTTTGTCTTCATGTTGTCATGGTCATGGAACTTGATTTGTCTTTTGTGATGTACCTGTGTCTTGTTAGCAGACAACATCAACCTCACACAACACCATAATGCATAAGTACAATCATATAGCCCTAATCAATGAATGTCTTCGATCATTCACATGCATTCATATTGTTACTAGGGTGATAAGACAATTAATAACATTAATCAAGATTGTACTAATAAATAACATGAAGACAAACACATTATGAACTTAATCAAGAATCAGATTTCAAGACATACCTGAACCTCCTTAAGTCATACCTGTCGAGACTTTTTGTAGTCTTCTTATGTAAGGCCTTAGCCTCAACTCCCCCTGAAACTTGATCTGGAGCTTGATTAGGGTTTGCTAGAGAAACCCTAAAAATTCAATCTTTGACTTTCAAACTTATGAATGGATGGAAGAATGTGTCTTGCTGAGCTGATCAACCTAGTATTCTTCAATTTTGAAATCTCCAAAATTTGACCCCTCAAAATTGCCTTCGAAACTTCTGGATCTTCTGGACAGGAACCCGAACTAGGGTTTGATGAAGCCCGCCCTTCTGTCCAATCAAAAAGTTCGATCCAAGGCTCTAAGCTCTTATTTTTCTAAGGAGCTTCCAGCCATGGACTACGATTCCAAAAATTCTAACTTTCTCCGAAACCCTAAATTCCGGAAGCCATGAATAAAGGTGCTCCAAAAATAATTCTGTTTTGACAGAAATATGCACCTGATTGTTTCTGCTATAACTCTGAAATTTCTGCTCCACAGGGTCTGAAAACTTTTTTTGCCTTATCCTGACCTGTCATCTTTCCATCCTGATAGGTCTGACCTCAATTGGATTTTCTGAGAGAGAGTTATGCCAAGTGTCGCAACGTGACCTATTTATGGGATAAAACAGGAGAGCGAACTTGTACGGCGTGCCATGTGTCACTATTTGAACTTCGACATCTGAAAAAATTTCTTGAGATGGCTCACCCTGTTATCTTTCCATCCTGACAGGTCTGACCTCAATTGGACTCTCTGAGAGAGAGTTATGCCAAGTGTCGCAACGTGACCTGTATATGGGATAAAACAGGAGAGAGAACTTGTACGACGTTCCATGTGTCACTGGTTCACCTTCGGCCTCTGAAAAAGTTTCCTGAGATAGTAAAGTCTGTGTACTACCTGTCACTTTTTAAGAAATTTCATTTGGAGCTTCCTATCCCAAGTTATGACCTTTTTGCCAAGGTCACCTGATTTTGACTGAGATCTAGAAGAGGCAGAAACCCTAACTTGTACTGATCATAACTTATAAAGTACAACGAATCTGAGGGTTCCCTTTGGACACAAGGTACCTAGAGATGTTATCTACGACCTATAAATGTTTCAGATCCTGAAACTTCGCATAAATGGATTTATATCGAAAGTTGCACGATGACTGGTTTTTGCTATATAAAACCCTAACCTTCAAATTGTCGCAAGAGAAGCAAGTGTCGTAAGTGCCATACATTGCCTTCCTTTAGGTTAGCTCTGATACCATGTTAAAATTCAATATGCTGAGACAAAAAATAGCAGCATTACATTCCATTTCACAATAATGGAATATACAGGATCACTGAAGAAACAACAAGCATAGCATAAACACAAGAGACACAGATTTATCCTGGGAAAACCTCATGGGGTAGAAAACCCAGTAAAGCTTCCTCAATGTAGATGACCAGCAATATACAAATATGCAAACCAAAGACATGATCTCCTCCTCCACCATAGCAGACCTCTCCTCCACAAGTGCGCCTCTCTTAAGTGAGTGAGTGTATCAAATGAGGAACATACCTCCTCTATTTATACACTACACTGACATGTATTTTACACAAGTACATGTAGGCTCGTATTTAACCATTAGGTTAAATACCCTATTATAAGTAACTGGGCCGACCCCCACATGGTGGGTCTAATAACCCTAGTTACCACAACCAATTCGGAGGAATAAACATCTCCGGATTCATAGTATAATCACATCGGAGGTATGGAAGATGTCCGGAATAAATAATATACAAATATAATATTCTTAGAAGTTACAATATTCAACATTTTTATCATTAAGAAATAGTAAACCTTAAACAATAGGATTTAACACACATCTGAGACTCTCTATTTTTGAGAGAAAATCCACCCATATCCAATAGGGCCTTGTTCATGTGAAATGTGGCTATCCCAAACTGGCGAGGAAATGTTGTAAGGACCTCATTTGGGCCACTTTTCCTTGTTGTCCAGTGAAGATGTTTTATCAGCCAACACCTTCCAAAGTAACAATGACACTATAGATCCTAGACTCGTAAACATCATGATGTTTCCACATATAGGGTTTTCCTAAAAGAACATCACAAAATTCAAGTGGGGAAGCATCACATTGTACCTCATCTTTGAAGGGCTTGATTCCAAATGATAGGTGGAAATATTGATTGACACATATGTCTCATCCTTGGATCAACCAATCAATGGTGTATGGTTTGGGGTGTGGCATCTTCTTTAGCTTCATCTGTCACCTACCAAAATTTTGAGACTATTTATTTTATTTGCAAAAACATTATGTTAAATTATAATTACAAAGTTTTGTAATTATGACCAAATTTGGTCAAGGATGATTGTAATAAACATATTTATTATTTAATAAATTAAAACATGAGACAAACACCCAAGGGAACTGTTAAATGAGTGTTCACTGACCCACTTGGAGGAATGGAAGTTGTTAGAAGGCATGGGACAGATGTCAGCATTTGCACTCCACCACTAGCTGTTGGTTATGGGACAACAACCCCTAAAATTGTGGCATTATCCCCTAGGTAGGTGGAATAGAGCTATTAGCTCATTAATGACCAGGTTAACCACTAAAAAGGCCTAGGCAGCCTAGATAAGGCAATTCGAATTGGGCAGGGAGGCCCACATTATTTTCTGCATAAATAATTCCTCAAGTGTATCAGGTGATCACTGAGAGATTCGAATAGGGAGGCTAAGTGGAATGTGCATTGTTAGTATGCTAAAATTATTTTGAGAAGGAAATCGGAGGTGCTAGTGCAGGTCTCTTTGATTGTTAAGTTTATATGACTGAATGATCTACTTTGTTGCTGGAAGTTGACGAGCTAAAGCTCCTACAGATTCTTCTTCCTAGTGGTTTAGTGAATAGGCTCGGGGTTCCTAAGGCAATTAATTTGGTTGTCTTTAGGAGTAGGATGGGTGGAATAGGATCCTTGGGTTGTTTGCTTCTCCTACATTCATCAGGTTCTACTGTTCTATTTGTTTATTTTCAGATAAATTATTTCTGTGTTTATGGATTTAGTAATTATAGTTAATGGCATACAAAAGTAATTGTTTCATTTTCTAATCTAAGTATGATTTTGTATAACGATGGTTAAGTAAATGAGATGATTGATTAAATGTCTTCTCGGTATTTTTCCCCATGTTGTTTTCTGCATCGTACTCTAGTACAGGGAAGGAGAAAATTAAGATAGATGATTTGATAGGCTAATTGCCAAATGAATGAAGAGACAAATGCTATCGACTTTCACTAGTTTTTCTTATTAATCTTATTCTGTGATATAGAATATATGTTTAGATTGAGGATCGAAATAACATTTCATAGTTCAGGCATTTTAATGTATCCTTCATACAGTGTCAGAAATAAATCTTACTTTTCTGTATAAAAACCTAGGGTTTACACTTAGGTTATTTACTTCTTTCTAGATTTCACATGCAATGCATTATACTATCTTTTCATTCAAAAACAGTAAAAGTATCATAAGTTTATTTCGTTCCTTCATCGATATTCATGATTTTTAAGCAGTTACGATTTAAACCTAACACTTTCATTATCTAAAAGGCTAAACTGATATGCTCCATAATATGTAGAAATAAATTGATTACTATTATTCAACTTTCACTTAACGATAACTATCTAAAAACTCAAACAAGAGTTTTATTATTATTATAAACCATATTATTTATTTAAGTGGTGTTTCAAATACCAGAAACCAAGTATCATCACCATTCTAAACTCTAACTTAAACAGCGCAAACTCATGGTTTCATTTTCGAGAAATAAGTTAACCTACGGCTCTCAGCCTTTATCAAAATGACAGTACAGTTTTTAGCTAAAAACAAGTATACCATCGAAACCTACAGAGTAGGGTTTTAATTACAAATAGTAAGGTAGAAAACTTTGGCACGTAGCCATTTTAAACATACAGTTTTCAATACAACAAACATTGATTTATATAAACAAAGAAACCACACAGAAACCATTTTAAGTATGATCATTGCAAACTCAGTCTCTTATCATCATTTTAAACAAAAGACTTAACATTGTAGCACGAGACTTTTATTTTGCAGAAACGATTATCTCTCAACTCAAAACTTTTGTTTAATACACTGTATATTCCATTAAAAACAACCGAGGGTTCATTACATCATCAACAAGTTTTCTTTTACAACAAGAGTTATAGCGAAACGTTGTAGAGCCCAATTTCAAGATGAGCTGAGGATTCCAACGCTCATCTTTAACTCTTAAAAATTTCAAACACTGGCCCGAAACCTTTCCAGGGTACAAACACCAAAACTCTCGCCTAACATCAAGCATCGGCCAAAACCAGACTAGGATAACCTACAAGGGTAAGAACCACCGAGGCTTACCAGGTGGTAGAGCTGCATACTCCCACCAAGCTCCAGGTAAGTGAACCTTCGACGAAGTAAAAACCCGTCACAAAAACCCACAAGTGGTTAATCAAGAATTACAAATATTTACCGATACAATAGACAGTATTAGCACTTTAAGCTTAAGACATTACCTATATAATGCAGTTTCGAAGCAAGAGACACTATAAGCAAACGAGCACGACGAAGTCATCTTTCAAAACTAATAGAAAAACCCTAGTTATTACTTCCTAAAAACATCTTAGAAGGTTGATTGATGGCTCGGCTCTTCAAGAAAAAAAAACACCTGAAACTTTTAAGTTGCCCAACAGGTCAAGGGGTCGAATCTGAGGAAGGAGTCCTCCGAACCGCAGCTACCAAACCCTATATTGTAGCAGGTGGTCGGCCTCTCCACCTTACCACTACCAATTGAAATCAAATCCAAACAAAGCACTTCAACAATAAACACAATGAAATATTAGGGTTTCAGTCCAAAGCCCAAAAAAAAATGAGATCAATGATGGAGATGATGCCAGCCAGGCACGTCGAGAATCGGGCAGCATCCACTTTTAGTACTATATTTATTATCACATCCACCACAATGCCATCTCTGTAGACCAAGGGACAAAGCATTATATAGCTCGGCATTTTGATACAAGTTTGTAAACTCCTTCACGTGATCTATAGCCACGAAGGCATCCACCCAGACTTCCACTCAACGCAATAGGTAGATGACTTAAATGCCCAAGCCAGTTATGATATCCTGCCAGCATGCTAGTACCAAGACTTTAAATTCCCTATCATTATCACATTCAATACAATATTTAGGGTTGCAATACATATTTCATTTCATTTCCCAAAGTTTGTAGTCAACATCATTTTATTAGTAATTCATTTCTAATGTATGGGTCGTATAATGCATGGTTGATATGTGTTGCACATTTTTTTCTCAATAGCATAGGTAATTTTATATAGAAGACATTGGATTTTAGTGTATAGTTTAAAATTCCATAATATGTATATCGTGACGTTTGTTTATTTCTCCAACTTTATTTACCAGTATTCATTATCATATTACATTGTTTAAATATTAAATTAGAAGGTCTAATCCTAAAGTGTGACAAGTTCACAATAGAAATATGATGGTAATATCATAATAGACATTGCTATATTAGTATAAATCTACATGCATTTATAAATGGAGGAATATAGGAGATACTACAGTTATTTTAATAATTTCAAGTTAAATCCACGTATTGAAATAATATTTGGTTCATGTTTTCTATAGTGTAGAACAACACATATATTGAAACATTCATGTAATAAATTATCACTCCTTACAAAATGGAGAAATGATGATAGGATCATAATAGCACGTATACATTGTAATCTAGCACTTAATTCATAAGTATAAGTATCTTTTATTGGCGTTTCCCTAAAGAGCCTAGTGTAAATAACTAGTTACGACTTCTGCGACTTATAAGCATGGCCAAAGTAACACTTACAGAAATAGGACACAGATCCATACCCTTATTAGTACTCATGCTTGGAAGTACTTAGAGTTACTTTAAGCATTAGTGGCTAGCTGAAAAAAATAATTAGAATTACTTGTAAAACTTGAACCAACGTAATAATCTTACCTGTGTATCTGCGCAAGGAAACAGGTTCAAATGCTTTAGCTGATAATAGCTAAGCAAACCTCAGGGTACCCCGTAGGAACCCTTCATCATCATCCAAAAGCAAACTGTCAGTACTTTATCAAGAAAATATATCACAAGTTAAACTTAATTACAACATGTAGATTACAATTAAACACAAGCAGAACTAAAGATGTATTTTGTGTTGTGATCTATAAATTGTCGTTATTGTAATTTGTCATTAGTTAAAAGATTAGTATTTATTTTATTTTCCGCATTAGAAATTTCAATATTTATTGCTACTTTAAAAAATTTTAATTTTTTGTAAATTTTCGGGATGTTACATCAACCTCTTTATGACCTCGATCAACATCATACTATTCTGGATACCATTGTTAACAATGAAATTTAGCAGATTCCCCTTCACCCATAATTGTGAATGGAATAGGTTTTCCCCTTCATTTGGATCCTCCAACTCTTCTAGATGGATCTTTTCAGTTGTGATGGTGGAACTGGTTTCTACGTCAATGATTCACTTTCAATTTCCTTGCTTTGAATCATATTCTGAGCTATGTTTAAGATCTAAGGATTTCATCTCAACCAACAATGATTGTTTTGAGCAACATCCATCAGTGTTGTGCTGGGGGAATTTTTGGAACTCACACCACTTTTCAATGTCCTTCGATTTCTTCTTACCTTCTTTACCTATGGATTGGCTTGGTTGTCATGATTTTTTCCATCCTTCCTCTATCCTTTGTTTTGTGAGTTAGGGCCACCATTACCAAGATTCAGTTGTTTTTAATTTGCAAACCCAAACTATCGCTTATTCTTTTGTTTAAAATTTTTATTAATCATGATAGCATACCAATAAGCATCTCTAGTGAGGAGATGTTGAGGAAAACCATCTATGTCTAGATGTACATATACATGGAAGTACAGTACCTTAGGACCAAGTGTTGTTCAAAGCCTTTGATTCATATATTTGAGCATGGGTACGGAATATATTGGTGAAGGGACAGCACCAACTAGTCTCTCTCCTTACACAAAGTTGTCCATCTTATGTATTCATCATCATAGTTTTCAATAGGGTAGAATTCCTCGATGACATCAAAAAACATTCCCAAGTATATTTTTTCTTGTATATTTTAGAATAATCTCCACCATGCCTCTTGTAGTAACTGTCCCACCGATATTTGACATGGGGGAGGGACTTAAGGAGCATGAAGGTGATCTTTTTGTTGTTGGAATCCTTTTGAATAGAGAAGTAACACTCTAACATATTTAACCACTTGTCCAAATCATCTGCATCTATCTAGACTTCAAATAAGGGAATGTTAAAGTTAACTTTTACCTTGAAGGGAGTCACCTCCGAAATGGATGCTCGTTCAATGTGTCTCTATTGCTTTTGGTAGTACTCGAAGTATGTGGGTGAAAATTATCCATCATATTGTTCCTTTGTCATGCAAGGGTTTCCTCAAGAAAAAAATAAATAGGATCTTCTACATTGTCATCTATCTTTTCTTCTCCCACCATGTGTTGCTGCTTGGGTTGACAGGACTGGTTTTCCCCAAGATCAACTAGTTTGAGACCGAACTCTCGATGTTCAGATCACATTGGGGACATACACTAAGAAACAATAGGAGCATATTGCTCTAATAACACTGATTTGGATTATTTGGAGAATTAAATGAATGGATCAATATAAAATTGAAACACAAACATAAATATTTTGTAGAAACCACAATAGTACAATAAAACCCAAATTATATTAATGAATGGAATGGAAAACCTAGTAAATTGCAATGCATTACAAACTAGCTCAGATGGTGGTAGCTTATCTTTTAATAGAGATTTGTCGACTACGCTCACTCACAAAAGATGATTACAAAGAGATTGAAAAGGGACTTTTTATCATTAGCATAAAGAGGAAAGAAACCTAACTTCCAAAAACTTAACCCTAGTCCAGATGAAGCACCAAAAAGATTTATGTCCCCCGAGCAGGGTAATTTTTAGGGGCGAAATTTCGCCAATTGGCTATTTTTTGGGCTTTTTTTCAAAAAATAAATTTGCTATTTGGTCATTTTTAGTCTCTAATATCGCCTATATTTACATAAAATATGTATTTTTATCATAATATTCGCCAAAATTTACACATTTCAGTAGTAAATTGTATGTTTCATATTTAATATTCGCCTACCTATCTATATACATGTTTTTTTCAATCCAAAATATTCGCCTAGGATACTACACTTAAGTATAATATTAGAATCCTTAAAAAATACCCTGCCCCCGAGGTGGCTAATTGATACGTCAATTTCATGGAAGCACAAATTTTGCATACAATATTTCTTTATATCACTCGGTATCTTCTGTGAAAGAAATAACCAAGAATTTAAAATTTTGACTGGTGTCGAGGAATGGCATGGCAACCCCTAGCCACTTGATTGGCCAAAAACATCATTTAGGTCCTCAAAATAGACCTAAAAGTTTGGAACCCAAAAAATTGTACAAAATTTCCAAGAGGATGGAGAATGTTGTAACTCAATGGAACATGTGGGTGGCCACTAGTATCCACATGAATTAGTTCCCAACCCCCCTTAGGGATCAATGGTCCCCATTGTTTTATTTTTTCCCATCGGATTAGGAAAATTTTGTTGAATCTTACTCCTGGTGAGGTATTTCTTTGATGAATTGGTACAGTTGGATGTTCTTCTGGTGAGTGGCCTTCATCTTAGTGTCCTTGATCCGGTTGACTATAGCCTTCACAATGTAATCATGATTGATTTCTATAGGGACCAAGTGCTCGACTACCTCTGAGTTCTCAAAGAGAGGTGGAAAATATGGTTGAAGTAGCTCCACATTAAAGACATGGTCCAAGTAGAGTAAAGGGGAAATACTTAACTCAAAATAATTCGCAGGTCCACATCCTTGGTGATGGTGTAATTTCCATATTGAAGTGGGTAGAGCTTTCAATGGGGCCCTGTGAGGCACTCTTTCTATAAATTTAACCATACCTTATCACAAAGATGAAACTTATATGGAACCTGATGTTGGTCATGTTGTTGCTTATAATTGGCATTGGATTTTTGCAAGATGTCATGAACTTGTTGTTGGATGTGGTGGATTTTCTAGGAAGATGTGGAGGCCTTATTAAACTAGGTTTGATAATCGGAGGACTCTTGATTTGTATATGCAATGGGAAATGGTACATTAATTGGGGCTAATGGTTGGAACCCCAACCATACCTCAAAAGGGTTGTGGATAATATAACTATGAAGGGACCTGTTATAGCTCTAATGAACATAAGGAAAACTCTAATCCCAAGTGTGGTGATTTTCAGAGTTGCACATTCTCAGGATATGCACAATCATCATGTTGACCACCTATATATTCACATTGGTTTAGGGGTGGAAGGTATTTGATTTGGTTAGATTCATGTCCATCATCAACCATAGCTTGGACTAGAAGGCACTTGGGGACCTGTTATCTTGATATCCTTGTCATAGGTGGTATACCTATGAAAAAAATCAGAGAGTTCCTTTTTAGAACAAATTAACCACCTAGACCTTAGTATATGGAATTATTTTTCTTCCTAGTGGTTTATATTACGTTAGTTGGCTATCTAGTGCACATTTTGTCCACCTTTATGATAGTTTATCCACAATAGCACCCTCTGGATGCTTTCAATATGCTTTTATAAAGTTAAATCACCCATCCTACTTTATCTTTCCTTTTTCCATCTTTTGTGAGTTAAAGCAACTTTATTATGCTTTTCTCTTGGATTAGGATGAACTAGGAGCACTCGGATGACTTGGGAAAGTTTGCTACTTTTTTCCCCAATATATTCCTTCCTTTTATCCTAAAATCCATTCACTGGTTGATTTTTAGTCACTCGTGAACTATCTAGGACCACCTATCCAATTCGTTACATTTCATTATGAGTTGGAGATCAATACTTACCATATAGGGGGGATTTTGTCTTTCCTATGCCTTCCACATGTGATCCATTTGAATGCCCTTAGAGGTTCTCAAATTATCCCTATGGGATGTATTATATATTGTATTCATGTTATTGAATAATAAGATGATGGATTTTATTCCAATTGATTTCTATCTCATATGTTTCTACTTCAATATTTCTTCTTATTTCTGCTAATCTCTGTGTAAATTCTTGATGAGGACTACTTTGTTTCTAAATACTAAATTGTAAAATTCTTGCATGGCATTGAACATATTTAGAATTTGTACATGGTATTAGAGCTTAGGGATCTTAGGTTGAGCATAGTTGCTTGCACTAACACACCAAAAGTAGTGGAGTTACTACATAATTCGTAGGGATATTATCTTGAGTCCTTTGGTTTTCCATTGGAGTCTTCCCATGTGTGATGCACTCTTAAATGTTCCTTCTAACTAAAGAAGATATCATAGCTTAGACCAAATATTATTTCGGTATAATATTTTCTAGAGAGTTTTTTTTGTAGGTACGAAGATCAAATGGCAGAAATCTCAACACAAAGTTCGAATTGGTGAAAATCTCCTTGAAGTAACTCTTTCTTATGTTGTTGTAGAAGTTCAAGAGAAATTTAATTTCTCATATTCACATGCAGTTGATACAAGAGATGGAATTCTAACCTCTATTGTTGAACAAGAACTCATATATCTCCATCTCTCATCACTTTTCTCCTATCATACTTCAGATATTGAGGATCATATGCTAGTTATTTTGGAAGATGCATCTCCTACCAATGAACTCACTGGTGTTCAAGATGGTAATCTAATGGTTATTGGGAAGTCAAGTATGCAGTGTGATGTTTTTATTTGCGCTCTCACTTCCACTGTCCAAGCTCCTGCAAGTTCCTAGAGGGTTGCTAGCACATTTCCTCAATAAGTTGGATACACCCCTTTGTTCTCTCATGATTCTTCTATTTTGAATTATGAGGATCATCACCCAGTTGTTGCACCTCATCCACACTCACAGCCTCTCATTAATTCACAATTTGGTGCGTTATTAGATGCTATGGAGGCTAAATTTTAGAATGGAGTTGTTGCATTTGCTCTCACTGACATGCTTCTTATCCACTGCATGATTATTCTTAGCACCTGTATTTATTTATTGAAATAAATACATTAAATATTTGATTAAAATAAATAATGTAATACAAATAATTTCATTAAAATATTTAATTATGAAATTAACTTAGATAAATATTGATCAAAAATATAAGATTTCATTAAAATTATAAAATTATAATATAGTAGAAATACATGTAAAATTTCTCATCCTTGTGTTTTGAAGACTTTGACCATAATATGTTTTTTTTCTAAATTAATTAAGAAATTAAATAACTTTTGTTTTGTATCAAAAGATTTTTTTAATGGAGAAATAAAATATACTGAATATTTTTATTATAATAATAAAATAAAATATTTTATTAATAGTTATGAATTTAATTAATATTGATATTTTGTTAAAATTTATAAATTTAATAAATTTTGAATATAGAGATAAAATTTTAAGTCAATTTGTCTACAAGGGGTTAGTATCATCATCACAGTCATAATATATTTATTTTTCGAAAAATCTTATTTTATTAAATATTTAATTATTTCAATAAAATATTCAATAAAATAAAGTATTTTACTCAAATTTAAGGGTTATTTAGATCAATGTAGTTTTTAGTATACACAAATTTTGATTATAAAGGGATTTCAATGTAGTTTTTAGTATACACAAATTTGTATTATAAAAGGATTTAAATGGTAAAGAGAGATTTTTTTAGGAGGTGAAACACTTTATATTTTATATAAAATCTCTAGACATTATAATTTTAATCTTGAATTAGTTATATAAAAATACAACATCCAAATCACATAACCTAATTTAAGAAAAATAATATTCCAAATATTTATAAAGTAAAGCAACTCTTGAAAAAATATTTGAATTAAAAGATCTTTTTAAGTCAAAATCATATTTTACAAGAACTCATAGAAACTACTATGTTACGAGAGCTAATTAGAACCTCCATTTGAAGAAAAGTTTGATAAAAAACATTTGAAAAATCATATAAATGTGAGAGTTAGAAATTGTATATTTACTTAGATTTGTAAATGATTGAAATTTGATGTACTACCTTTCAAAACAATAAAAATAAATAAATGTGATTTTCATATTTAAATATTTCCTTTCATTTGACATTAATGTTAATGTTTCTTGAACCATAATGATACAAAAAGATTAAAAAAAATTAAAGCAAAACGCATTCCATGTGTAATTCAAGTATTTATTTATAAATATGTTAAAATCATTTGCATTAGTAGAAAAAAAAATATTCATATTAAATTAAATTTTGATTTCCTAAATTTTATTTTCAACCCAACTCTATCCTCAATGCTACATTAAGATCTAATGTCTAACCTAAAACTTAATACCTTGATACCTTAATAGTTAAGACAAGGCTTATATATATCTCTATAACTTTTGGACCTCACATTTTTAAATTATTGATATTTTATAAAAAAAGTATTTTAAGGTAACTTACACACTAGTGCTAGTAAATCTATGTTGCATGCTAGGGTTGTTTAATATAATGAGGGCACTAACAACGATTTTTTTTTAATGGATAATTTTTTTATAAAATATGTTAAATTACTTTGGTGATTCTCATAGCGTTACACATAGATTCAACTAGTGTTATACTAAGATTTATTCTCAATGCCACATTAACAATCAATGTCTAAGCTAAAACCTAGGAAGTCCCTCACATTACCTATAGATCTTATTTTTTAAATACAAAGTTTGGACCTCACATTTCCCATATATCTTAGTTGATTACAATTTTTTTATTACAATGTACATTACATTGGACAACATGTATATGCCTTGATAAAAAACCATATATGCTAGGATAAAAAACCATCACGATACCACATCATTTATGGAACATCGTAGTCAACATCGCAATATTCATGTATCTATGTATCAAATATCCATATGAACAGTTTCACTACCATACCATAAAAGGATATGAACATAACTTCCACTTTTTGAAAGAGACTCAAGAATACTCCAAGTAAGCACGTCTAGAGGGACACCTCAACGTGGCTCTTCTAACCATATATATTTTACGAGATAATTTTCCTTTTTATAGGCTCAATGCATCTAGGGACTATGGCCTAAGCACCTATATCTTTACCATCTTCAACGATGTCAAAATATATTGATTGCATCCAATTATGTGTGTGCCTTATCATCCTCTTATATTCTAGTATATATACATATCATTCAATATATATACACCTAGTATACACATCAATATAGATATACATGCATGTTCACATAGTATACCTAATAACATATATGCCAACATGCATGTATACCAATATATAATCTAGTATACGTAGAATATTAATACACCACCATGCACATATACCTAAACATGTATACTTGCATGTATATCTACCATGTTAGGAATATATGAGTCAATGTTATTCCTAGGTATGTAAGTTGGCATATTCTTTGTAATATATATGTATATATATAATTTTTTTTATGCTAATATATATGTGTTTGTGTGTGTGTGTGTATGTTTGTGTATGTGTATATAACTTAGTTAATCTATGTATATTTATATACTAACACATGTATTAATCAACATACTTTGATATATACAATAACATATATATATTTCTTTTAAATATATATAAATAATATAGATATCTACCATTATATTCAACATATATACTAATATATATAGATAGATAGATAGATATTAATATTACATATACATATTATATAGATATTAAGATACACGTAAATATATACATAATATAAAGTTCATATGATTTGAAAAATAAGTTGTTTTAAGAAAATCATCTTATGTAAATATGACCCAACTTATTACTAGTTGATCAGTATGACATAAAATAAATATAATTATCCAAATGATAATTTTATGATATATGTGAATTTTATAATTTACTTAATAAAGAATTAATTTGTTTTCAACTATTAGGAAAAGATATTGGAAGTCAACATACTTCCATCGAGTCGGTAGTTACTCAGACTATCAAGGTGACCAATGAACACATTATTGTTGACATGGTCGAGGCAATCAATCAAAGGAAGGATGAAGTTTAGCAGTTAGTCGAAGCATCCAAGAATTATATGACGAGTTTTTGTCGCGGATGCAAGAACCTATACTACAACGTTGAAGTGGATCGAGACAAGCCACATGTGATTGTTCGAGGCCTGTTGGGCCTAGTATATTTTGGGTACCTTTTTTGGCGATCAACTTTGATGAAGCGGTTGAGAAACCAAGAGAAATGGTTATGTTGATCAATTCAAATGAACAGATTTGAGTCAGTTAGTTATATTTTGTTCCCTTGCATTAATGAGTCGGTTAGTCGGTTAGTGGGATAGTGGGAGAAGGACAAGCTAAGTGCACCATATAAATATGTAATAAGAGGGAAATTTTGGGGTTGTTAATCGATTAGTCAGTGAAGGAGAGATAAGTATGTTGTCAAGATATTTTCTGTCTGTAATGAGCCATCAGTCTAGGTATGTTGAAGCTATTTTGAATATTTGAGTCACTGATCTGCAAGATGTGTGCGCAGATATTTTGTAATTCGAGAAGAAATATGTAATTCAAATACATGAAGTGCTTATTATTTGGTTGCGACTCATAATAAAGAAAAAGTGCTTCTGTGATTTTTTCCTAGGATGGTTTTCCACATTAAAAAATGGTGTCCTTATGTGATGTGATATGTGCTTATTTCCTCTGTTGATGAATTTTATGAATGCATGTATGTGTTTAATTAAGAATTCCATGAATGTGAAATATGATCTATGTTATATGTTATATATAAATATGGCGATGTCATGGGTTATGTCAAAGTGAATGACCTATGTCGAAGATCCATATCTCTCGAAGTGTAGATTTGTCAATGTAATGGGTTGTTTAATGAACGATTGGTCTATTGAGCTATTCCCCTTATATGGTACAGAAATATAGTTCCTGTAGTTTCCATAGGTACTTCAGGTGAGACTTCATCTTCCTCGTAGGTGTTACCGAAAGGGATTAAAACCCCTTTCAGGTCGGTATTTTTGGCAGTGTTTGTTGGTGTTATGTTGGATGTTTGAACCCTGGTAGATTTGTCAATATAATGGGTTGTTTAATGAATGATTGGTCTATCGAGCTATTCCCCTTCTATGCTATAGAAATCTAGTTACTGTAGTTTCCATAGGTACATCAGGTGAGACTTCCTCTGCCTTGTAGGTGTTTCCGAAAGGGATTAAAACCCCTTTCGAGCCGATATTTGTGGTAGTGTTTGTTGGTGTTATGGTGGTATTATGTTGGATATTTGAACCCTGGTCAAAATAAAAGTTCACCAACACAATTGACCTTTCATCATTTTCCCAAAATCCTAAAGAGTTCATCTCCTTCTTGTGAAAGTTTTTAAAGATGAATCAACAATTTTACACTCCTCATGTGTACAAGGTTTAATATTAATCAATTATTTGAAAACATAGGAATTATGGATTGACTATATCACTCTTCGACAATGTTCTTGGTTGTTCTATAATTTTGGGAAGAATCATGTGAGGTACACCATTGCAGCTCTAGTGGAGAGGGAAATTGCTTCCAAAGTATTTCCAGAGAATGGGAATGACTTGTATTTGGTTCTCGCATCAGACGATATTACTATGGAGGGCTACTGAGATGTAGATTCCAGGCTTTTCAAGGAATTTTAGAAATCAATGTTCTATGTTGCTAAAACATTATATTTATCTATACCTCTATGCATCTCCAACACTGGATCCAACATCAGTAGCCGATGATGTTGTGTTTGAGGAATTGAAGTGAAATTCGCAGGGGAGGTGTAATTTTAAGCTGTGCACATGTTTCATTCTTACGTTCGGCCATGTGCACTTGTGCTTCCATTTGTTCCACCCCACAATACCCCCACTAGAAAAAGCGCCAATGTCGAGTACACCATCCCTAGACCCAGCCCCATCCCGAGCAATAGTATGAATGCAATGGCACTACCAACAGATGAATTTGTTTTATCGATCATCATGGTTTGGTGGCTAATAGTAGTATGTAGGTTGTAATTTTGGTAATAGAATAAGGCATCTCTTTATATTTGTCATAGAATACTCCTATTGCTTGTCTCCTCATTCTCTTTTGTGCTATTTTGTAATGTGAAGAATAATCTTGAAACATGAAATGTCAAATTGCATGCATCACTGTATTATATTTTTAGGTTTAATATGAGTCTAATTTCATACTGCATGCATCACCATGTTTTTGTTCGGTGTTATTTTAATTGTCAAATTACTGAATGTATTAGATAAATAACAAGTGGCTTTGTGAAGAATTTTAGTTGTATAAATCATTTTTATTTATTTTTAAATTTTAATAATTCAAACCACTAATGCGGATTTATGTCTTATCAAAGTTATTCTTGACCAATCCTAAAATTAAATTAATATATTTAAAAAAAACTTAAATTTATTTTCATTTTTCAAAATATTAAATTTAATATTAAAATTATACAAAACATTACAAAATTTTATAAAAAATTGTATTTCAAATGAAAAACTAATACAAATCAATGTAAATTTACTTCCCAATGAAAAGTATATTTCTACAGGAATAATAAAATTCTTTAATCACTTTTTATTTAATTATTTTAAGATTTTATAACTTTTATAAATATTAAACTTATTTAACTTATAACTTCAATAAAATAATGAATATATTTAAATTCATAATTTTAATAAAATATTTTAGAATCACTTTTTATTTAATTATTTAAGGATCAATAATTTTTAGCAATATTAAATTTATTTAATTTCATAATGTAAATAAAATATTGAGTGTGTTTAAATTTATAATTTTAATAAAATATTTTAATGACTTTTTATTTAATTTTTTAATTATTTTAAAATTTCATAATTTTTATAAATATTAAACTTATTATTACATTAATTTATTAAAATTATATTTTATTGTAATTTTATTTTTTTAATTTGCAATCTTTAAACCTGTTTTCAAAAATTTTAATTATTTTTATAATTTTAATTAAATATTTTAATCACTTTTTATTTAATTTTTTAAATATTTTAAAATTTCATCATTTTTATAAATAATAAACTTATTATTACATTAATTTATTAAATAAGAATATTTTATTGTAATTTTATTTTTTAAAGTTGTAAATATGTTTTCAAAAATTTTAATTATTTTAATAAAATATTTATATATTTAATTTAATTCAAATAGTCATAAATTAAAATATTGATAATGGTGGTGGTGGTGCCCTTTAATTGACCATTAAGAGTAATTTTGGTCTATTTAACCTTAAGAAAATAGAGATTATTTGGTTTTCTTTAAAATAGTATTTCTATGCTTAAAAAGCTTAAAAAGGAGTGTCTATGGCTTGCTATAGTTTTGGGGAACTAGAAGGTTAGAAAGGTTAGTGTCGAAGCAAATATTTTGGAACTAAGATCTAATGTGGGTGAAAAACCAATCATTCTAAGAGAGTGATTTTCATCTTCCACGCTCATAGATCCCCATAGATGGCAAATCCTTTCATCCCAAGGTTTTTTAAGGGTTGTCCAATGTCGAGTTTCACTATGAAGCTCATGAGAGTTCGTTCTAATCTTAGCAATATTAATTTTTTTCTTTGATCTTGTTAAGATAGAAAGGTAGTTTTTATCCTCGAAATTAGGGTTAATGATCTCTTTATAATACTAAAGCTTTCTTTTTACCTCTAATTTTTCATTGCACCAAATTTTCTCTTTGAAGGTAGAAGTAATAATGTAATTAGTTTTATTGATATTTTTCAAAGGGGTAGTTTCATCAATCCTCCAATATTTCAACCAAGTTGTGGCATCTTTAAGCCATCCCCACTTGAGGTGAAGGTGCTTTTGTCTAGAGTTAAGAGCAATTTTAGGAAGACGAGCGTCTCCGATATTGATTAATTTATTCTTGTACATTAGATATATAATCATAGCCATGATTTCAATGGGGGAGAGCCCTGCTTCTAATAGGAGAATAGGATAGGGTGTGTTTCTCTTAATTTTAAGATTATAAGTAATAAACAATTTCTGTATTTGCTCAATTATTCTCCAAGATTCTCTGGAAATGTTGCATCCCCAAGCTTCACAGCCATATAAAATAATGGGAGTGATGAGCATTTTAAAGAGGTATTTATTTTTGTTCCACATCACAAGGTTTGCCAATTTATAGTCATTTTCAAGTCCGAAGTAGGAATGTTTGCCAATTTATAGTTCTTTTTGTCCCACCCTCCATTTATCCTCTTCTCAATGCTATAGTTCAAGTTGAGATTGCGATGAAAGTCAATTCCTAAGTAATTATAGGAGTTTACTTCCTCCAAGATTCTATTATCATAAGCAAAATTGTCATAAGTACCTTTATTGGACTTCATAATCATGACTTTTGTTTTGTTATTGTTAATGGTCATGCCCATATTGGTGCATAAATCTTTAATAATTTGTAATTGGTTATCAAGATCATATGGGCACCTTGCTATAAGAACGATATCGCCAACACAGAGAAGAAGCATGATGACTATTCATGTTGAGGTCATGCCCGCACAACCTACATCTTCTAAAAATTCTTCCAGCTTACCGATGTAAATGCCAAAAAAGATAGGGTAAAGAGGGCACCCTTGCTTAACTCCAATATTACAATTAATATCTTGTGACCATCCTTTAGTGTTTTTGAATTTCGCAATGACATTCTCATATAACCTTATAGTTTTCGCCCTCAACTTGAGAGGAAATTTTAAGTCTTCTAATCTATTCCAAAGGTTATATCTAGGCACCATATCATAAGCTTTCTAAAATTCCATGAAACAACAAAAAAGATTGGATTTATTATTATGACACTCCTTTGTGGTGATCCTAAGCATAATGAGGTGGTCCGTGGTTGAGATGCCTTCTGAATCCCACTTGGCCTTTAGCCTACTTTCCTTTGTTTTCTAGCCAGATGCTAATCTTCTTTTCAAGGATAATGTCGTATAACTTGGCTAAGAGAGGGCTAATCATAACGGTTCGATAATTAGAGGGGTTATATTTTTCTCCACTTTTAAATATAGGAGCTATAAGGCTCTGAGTCCAAGGCTTAGGGAATCCATGCTAGAATACTAGATTAAAGGGACTGTGAATATAAGAGATGGGGAGGGGTGCTCCAATTTTTAGGATTTCTACATGGTACCCTTCAATGTCTTTAGCTTTTCCATTAGCTAGGAACTTAATCCCAAATTCAATGTCTTCTAAGGAAAATACTTCCTCAATTGTAAGGAGGGTTTGAATGATATCCACGAAATCTATGGATTCGTAAAGCTTTTTAAGATACAAGTTCCAACCCTCCATAGAGATCTTATTATTTTCTTCAGTTTTACAATTTAAAATATGACTCTAGAATTTCTTAGGAGCCATTTTAGATAAGTGTAAAAAAAATTCATGTCTTTTATTTATATAGAAAGTCTTTTTTTTTCTTTTAATTAGAGCTTTGTACTTACTTATCTTGTCGACTTTTATGGACTCGTCAGTAGATTCCTTAATTTCTCTAAGTGCATGCTTACAATCATTATCGTACCAAGGGTTGGTTCTTATGTTCTTCTTTTTGCTAGAGATTTCATGAGAAAACTTGTTGATGGCAAAGGAAAGAGAAGTAGTAAAATTATGATACATATCTTCTATATTGTTGTTGTTAGAAAGAGAGAACAAATCCTTCGTTAAATCATTGAGAAATCCATATGTATTATTTCCATCAAAGATCAAGTGCTTTTGGATTTGAGAATTTTCCTTAATAGGCTCATTATATATGGTAAGACTGAGGGTTATAATTAAAGGCCTATGATCATAGTCAAACTCATGGTCATTTAGGATGTTGAAATTTATTATTTCACTATAAAGGGATATCAAAAACTAAATATATGATATCATATATCATATAGTTAGTTTATCTTATATAGTCATGAACTAGAAATGAGATTTTTCACATATTCAACTATCATCCATAAATATTCTAAAAAAAATATTTATATATTTAAATAAATTTTATATTTATTATCTAATAATTTTAATACATTTCAACTTACTAATTTCATAATTTTAATAAATTATTTATTAAAAATATTAAGATTTAATAAAATATTAAATATGTTCTAATAATTTTAATACATTTCAACTTATTGATTTCATAATTTTAATAAATTATTTATTAAAAATATTAAGATTTAATAAAATATTCAATATAGTCTATTCATACTTTCAAAAATTTAATAAAATATTTAATATATTATAAAAAAATTATTATGATTTTCTCATTTAATTTCATAATTTTAATAAATATAGATTTTTACATTTTTATTTAAAATAAAATATTCAATGTATTTATTTCTGATAGATAGATAGATAGATAGATAGATAGATAGATAGATAGATAGATAGATAGATAGATATTTTCATAAAAAAATTAATAAAATATTTTGAAAATGGATTCAATAAATTTTATATGTAATTACTTGATTCTAATTTCATAATTTTAATAATTTTTTTTTAAATATATTATATAGATATTTATATTTATATTTAATTTTATAATTTCAATACATTATTTTAATATTTTGATAATAATAATAAAAAAATTATCTAATCATTTTAATAAACTATTTTTACCAAAACAATTAAATCATTAACCATTTCAATATATTTTAAATATTTATATAAATATAAATATTTATTAAATTCATATATTTTAAATATTTATTAAATTCATAATTTTAATGATGGTGGTTTTAGATATTTATATTGCAGTGATTTTAAATAATTATATAAATATAAATATTTATTAATTTTATAATTTTAATCAAATATATAAATATTTTATTAAAAATATGAAGTTATATTTTTATTCAAAATAAGAATTTAATAAATGGATATTTGTATAAAATTAAAATATAAAATAAAATAATGAAAAGACATAATATTTATTTATTGATATAAATATATTAAATATTTTATTAAATTAATTAATTAATTAATAAAAATATTTAATTATTTTATTAAATTATGAAATTAATTTAGATAAATATAAAGATTTTATTAAAAATATAAAATTATAATTTAAGAGAATTAGATGTAAGGATGCTTTCAAGGCTTTGGCCAAAATATATTTATTTTTAATTAATTGTGAAATCAAATAACTTATGTTTTATATTTAAAAAATTAATAAAAAATAAAATATATTAAATATTTTTATTGGAATAATAAAATAAAATATTTTATTAATAGTTGTGAATTTAATTAATATTAATATTTTATTAAAAATTAAAAATTTAATAAATTTTGATTATAGGAATAAAATTTTACGTCAATTTTATATGTGGGGTTCATTATTATCAATTTATTTTTAAAAAACTATTTTACAAAAATTTAAGAGTGCTATTTAGATTAATATAGTTTTTAGTATACACAAATTTTGATTATAAAGGGATTTCAATGCTAAAGAAAGATTTCTTTTAGGAAATAAAACACTTTCTCTTTTATATAAAAGCTCTACACATACTATAATTTTAATCTTAAATTATTTGCATAAAAATACATCATCCATATCACATAACCTAATTTAATAAAAGTGAAATTCTAAAAATTTAGAAAATAAAGTAGTGTTGGAAAATTATTTGAATTAAAAGATATTCTTAAGTCAAAATCATATTTTACAAGAACTCGCACAAACAAGTCGGATGTCACCACAGCTACTTAGTACTTCCATTTGAAGAAAAGTTTGATAAAAAGTATTTGAAAAAAAAATCATATAAATGTGAGAGTTGGAAATTATATATTTACTTGGATTTGTAAATGATTGAAATTTGATGTACTACTTTGCAAAACAATAAAAATAAATGTGATGTTCATATTTAAATATTGTCTTTCATTTGACATTAATCTCAATGTTACCTGAACCATAATGATACAAAAAGATAAAATCAATTTCAGATGTAATTCAAGTATTTCTTTATAAATACGTTAAAATAATTTACATTTGTAAAAAAAAATGATTCATATTAAATGAAATTTTGGTTCCCTAAATTTTATTTTCAACCCTAATGAAGGAACTAACAAGGATTTTTTTAATGGATTATTTTTTATAATATATGTTAAATTACTTTGTTGCTTTTCATAGGGTTACACATAGATTCAAGTAGTGTTATACTAACATTTATCCTCAATTCCACGTTAAGAATGAGTGTGTAAGATAAAACCTAGGAAGTCCCTCACATTACCTATAGATCTTATTTTTTAATTACAAAGTTTAGACCTCACATTTCCCATAGATCTTAGTTTAATTACAATTCTTTTTGTTACAATGTACATTACACTGGACAACATGTATATGCCGTGATAAGAAACCATATATGCTAGGATAAAAAACTCATCATGATACCACATCATTTATGGAACACCGTACTCAATATTGCAATATTCATGTATCTATGAATCAAATATCTGTATACAACACTTTCACTACCATACCATAAAAGGATATTAACATAACTTCCACTTTTTAAAAGAGACTCGAGAATCCTCGGAGTAAGCATGTCTAGAGAGACACCTCAACGCGGCTCTTCTAACCATATATATTTTATATATTTTACAAGAAAATTTTCCCTCTTAAAGGCTCAATGCATCTAAGGACTATGGCCTAAGCACCTATTTCTTTACCATATTCAACAATATAAAAATATCTTGATTGCATCCAAGTCTTATCATTCTCTTGTATTCTAATATATATACCTATCATTCAATAAATAAATATATATATATATATATATATATATATATGTTCTCATAGTATATACCTAATAATTTATATATGCCAACATGCATGTATATCAATATATATACTAGTATACATAGAAGATTAATCTACCACCATACACATATACCTAAACATATATGCTTGCATGTATATTTATCATGATAGGAATATATGAGTCAATGTTATTCTTAGGTATGAAAGTTGGCATATGCTTTGATATATATATATATATATACTTGGTGTTTATGCTAATATATATGTTTGTGTATATGTATATAACTTAGTTAATCTATGTATATTTATATACTAACACATGTATTAATCAATATACTTTGATACATGCAATAGCATATATATATTTGTATTTGATATATAGAATTAATATATATCTCTACCATTATATATATATATATATATATAAGATTACATATAGATATTATATAGATATTAAGATACATGTAAATATATACATAATATAAAGTTCATATGTTTTGAAAAATAAGTTGTTTTAAGGAATTCATTTTATGTAAATATGAACCAACTTATTATTAATTGATTAGTATGGCATAAAACAAATATAATTGTTCAAATGTTAATTTTATGATATATAAATTTTATAATTTTACTTAATAAAGAATAATTTTTTTTAACCATTAGGAAAAGATATTTAATACTTTGTTTTTTAAATGGTAAACATGTTTTTCCATATATGTAAATAAAATTTTTAATAAATTTGATTAAATTAATTAATATGTTTTATAAATATTTGTTATCAAATAATATTGGCAATAATTATATTAGATAAATTTTTGAAATAAATATTAATAAAAAATTATTTTTATAAAATTTAAATTTAATTATAAAAAAAATTAATTTTGATATTTTATATAACATAGATCTACGATAACATTTTTTTTCTAATTTTATTTAATTTTTGAAACTTTTAAAATTTGATTTTTATTAAATTAATATATATACCACAGATTGATTTTGTTAAAAAAACAAAATATGTAGATGGAGTGTTGTCGACGTCAGACTAAAACCTAGAGATTAAAAAAGCATTCCGAATCTTCAATCCTAGCCGTTGTATGAAGTGGGTACCGAGTTCAATGCTTCCCAGTTCAATACTTTCTAGACGAAAACGAGAATTACAAATCTACGCATACTTCATCTACTACATTAATTAAATAAACGTGAATTGAAATAGCCTAGTTATAGACATATTTTTGTTAGAAAAACTCCTAAAAACACGAGGTTTAAATGAAGAATTGGCCCTTTCTCACCGGTTCTTTAAAAGCGGATGACTGCATAAACATGCATGGCTTAGATAGCTCAGCAGTTAATCTTGCTATGTTTACAATTTCTATAAATTTGTGGTGTGCGCATTGGTTGATATATTTTTTTTAGTGGAAGGGAGGGATGTAAATTGGTTTTTTCCATTTTTCTTTGGTCCGTTAATATTTTCAAGTCATCACAGGGATTTATAATTTAATTTACCGAAGTTTTATGAGCTGAACATGATCAGAAAGCTTTTTAACTTCCTAGATGATGCTAGTGAACTTGATCGCTTGACATATTATTTGAAAGATGCTGCATGACATATTTTCGAAAATTTACATGCTTTGGATTTAATACCCTTAGTTTATTTTCTGAAAAATTCAGGGCATCCAATATGAATATCATCGTAGTATTAGTTCATGATTAAGAAAAAGATATTTAAAGTGAATTCATGAAAATAAAAATGGCTAGAAAACGATACAAAATCAATGTCTTATATTTTAGGTGTGTCCAACCATAATTATCTTGTGCCTCTTTTTTATATTAAAAAGACACTTTTTTATATTAAAAAGACAAAAGTCAAATTAAACATATTTACTTTCTAAGTATTAAGAATAATAAAATTGTACTTTTATATTGCAATATTTAATATAACATTTATATTTGTTCATGACTACCAACAAGTTAATTAAAAAATGAACTCACGGAACATGCAAAGTATAGGGTTTTTTATTTTTATTAATCAAGTACATACAAGCGTACGCGGCCATTCTAAATTCAAACTAACCTATAATTATATAAATATTAAATATTCTGAAACAATCCAGTAAAATCGTGAATTAAACGAGAAATATTTTCGTGAATTAAGCCAGAAATATTTTAAATATTATAGGATTTCGATATTTATAGTTGATTATTTGAAATTAGTTATATAATTTTAATAAATTATAAATTATAATTATTGAAATTGTATTTATTAATGTATAAATAAATTTAATATCTTTAAAATAGCAAAGATTAATAACTATAATTTAATATTTTAATATTTTTACTAAATTAAAAACAAGAAACCAAATTAATATGTTTAGACTATTTCAAATGAGAAAAAAAATTCAAATTTAATAAATAAGTTTCTAATATCGTCTTAATAATACTTCTAAAAATACAAAACAAAACCCTACTTCAAATTTTATCCTTCTGCTCAAGAGTGAATTATATGATCATTTCAAAGTATTAAGCAACAAGATTTCATCAAAAGATCAAAGGTTAATCAATCGTTCAAGCACTCAACGAGTCTCGGGGATTCCTAGAGTGTGAGAATTAGAAAAGCATAATAGAAACTAATCCTGTGATCATAACAACAATTTTATAGAACTTTCCAATTTGAATTACAGTGAAAAAACATCGCCTAAATTTACCGTTCGATCGTAACAATAGAATCATCCTACAGTTCACTTTGAATTCCTTACTGACATCTATGTCAGTCTACGTGGCAGTTGGATTTAGAAAAGCATCACAGAAACTGATAGCGTGATCATAACAAAAGCATTCAATTTGAATTGCAAGTTGTTAGTAATCATGAAAAAAGCATCACCTAAATTCACCGTTGGATCATAACAAAAATGTCATCCGAGGGTTCAGTTTGAACTACTGACTCACATGTAATCTCGATCAACGGTTCAATTTGAAATTTGGTTGTCGGTTTAATCATATGATATTCTTCTTATTATTCGTGTGCCGCCGAACGGAAGGAAAAATTGTGGTCTGTGATCTTTGGAAAAGTGGGAAGGGATTGCTCATGCTTCGAGCTGGCGATGCAGGGATGATTCTTTCCAACGGGCCTGCGAGCTGGCGATGCAGGGATGATTCTTTCCAACGGGCCTGCGAGCTGGATTTTTCCAACGGGCCTGAGAACAGAGAGGATTTTTCGACCGACGAGCGGTCTGCCGTTCCTCTGGTCTCTGCCTTCTCCGCAGCATTCCAACGGCGCTCGGGATGACCCGCTGGGGCTCCTTCCCGAGGGATTCGAGACTCGAACCCGGGGGCTGGGCTGGTTGGGTGCCACAAGTGCAGATCATTTCGCACCCGGCGATCGGCGTGTATTTCAACCACGGCGGGTGGAGCTCTGCAGGCCTGCGAGCTGGATTTTTCCAACGGGCCTGAGAACAGAAAGGATTTTTCTCGCAGAAAAGGTATGTTCAACACTGAAAATGGTAATGAAGGGAGAGGAGGGGAAGAAGTTGAGATTAAAAGCAGCAAAGGCCCGTGATATTCTGGTGACAAGTACTCGTCGGCAGTAGACTTACATAGATAAGTTCGTCCAATAGCAGAAAACTACAAGAAGAAAAACCTCAAGGAAGTAAAGATCTATCCGTAGTGTTTTTATGCTTAGATGTATTAGAACAGCTGTTTATGTCTGCGGTGTTGTGAAATAAGGTATTATGCTTACATCTATATTCTGTAGTGTTTATATGCTTAGATCTATTAGAACAGCTGTTTATGTCTAAGAGAAGGTATTAGGCTTAGATCTATCTGTAGTGTGTTTATGCTTAGATCTGTTAGAACAGCTGTTTACGTTGTGAAATAAGGTATTATATACTGCAAATGTCTTGTTTTTTACGTAGTAAAGCTGGTAGTGACAATCTTAAAAGTTAAGATTTATGCAGAATTATAAATAGATTTTTATATTTTATCAATTAATTTCATATTGTCATTTATGAATATGTCCTTCCGCCCTTTATTCCACTATACTGTATATTATATTGTTTCCAATATCATTTGATTTCAAGAATACAACATATATGATCTTCAAATTCTCATGACACCCTGTCACGTCAGGTTACCCTGCGACATGTGTTTTCCATTTTACTCCCTTGCGAATCGCGATTGTGACTCATTAAATTCAGATGTAAAGGCGGCGGCGTTAAATTCAGTGCCGACTTGAGTGGAAAGGCGTACTTGTACCCAACAATCTCTCCACAATATTACCAGCAACGAGGGTCGAATCTGGTCGCTCCGGAGACATTAAAGCGTATATCAACAGCATGATTGTGGCTTCTTGTCCAGAGGGTCGAATCTGGTCGCTCCGGAGATCCTTAAACCGGACCTAGTTGCTCCAGGTATCCACATAGGTCCGGTCTATTTTTGTTTGAATTCTGAAAACATTGGTGTTTGAATTATGGTTATCGAATTCTGTTGGTTTGAATTCTAAAAACATTATTGAATTAGGTTGGTTTGAATTCTGAATGATGCCGCTCCGAGCCAACCAGACCCAACTCGGCTTCAGTCCTCCGGTGATAGACCCAATTGGTGTTCTTATTGAAGGAACGGAATGTGTCTTTCTTGTGTAGTTTCAAGAAAATGTTAATTTAAGAGAAACTACCATTTCCATAGTAATCCGACTAACGAAGGGGTGCTGAAACCATTGCTCTAATTACGATTCCAAGAACCATTTCCATTATCAGTCGGAATCCGGAGAACGAGAAGTGCTGAAACCATTGCTCAGGTAGTTTTAGATAGGGTTTATGTTCCGTTTTGTTTGTTTTATCTTTGAATCGCTTAGATTGACTGTTAGAAATTTTGTGAAGAGTTTGAGAAGAAATTATACGAATGTGAGTATCAGATTTGTATTCATTTTTATTATATTAGAACCTCTGTATATGTCTCATGCAATATTTTTTTCAGTGGTTTTGTTTTATTGTTTTTAAGTAACTCCCATCCAATTGGCTTGCAGAACATTCTGAATCCGGCGAATGAAGGATTGTTCAAACCATTGCTCCAATTACAAAGGAATCCGGCGAAAGAAGGATTGCTAAAACCATTCGGAATCGAGCGAGGGAAGGATTGCTGAAACCGTTAATGCTCGAATTACAATTCCAAGAACCATTTCCATCATCTTCCCGTAACAGTCGGAATCCGGCGAAGAAGTGCTGAAACCATTGCTCAGGTAGTTTTAAAACCTCAGTGTTGGATAGGGTTTATGTTCATTTGTGAAGCGTCATCTTATAGGGCAGTTTGAGATGAAATTATACCAACCTGAGTATAATATTTGTATTCGTTTTTATTATATTAGAACATCTGTATAACCTTTATATCAGAGGTCTTGTTTTTTTTATTAAACTCCCATGCAATAAATGGTACTCTCATGCAATGAAAACCTAAAACCTGTTGTATTTTTTTCAAAGGGTTTTGTTGCCGCAAGCTCAGATGCTATTTTGTTAAGAGGGTTTGTTATTTTTTATTTGAAACATTTGAATCCTCACAACGTTTAGATTAAATATGAATAGCTCAACACCTTAATATAAATAACTCAAATTTTAAGGTCATGTAGGTGGCTATGTTAAATTTTAAATGCGCAACACATGATGTAGTATTTTGAAATCGTCATTCCCTTTTCCTATAAGCTGGCTCCCTCCTATATTTTTGTTATAAGTTTTCATGCACTGCCAAGGTGTCCTAAATGTAACACAATAGTGCACAAATGAATGACACAATTGTCCTTTTTATTTCATTAAGTATAACGATTTTTCACTCTAGCCGAGATTACAAGCATAGATCAATGAAAATACACACATGGAAAACCCATAGCAAGGGAAATAGATAGATTTTGTCCACTATCTGATTCAGTATCGATAACATATTAGTTTTGGCACTTAAGTTTTTGGCATATAATATGTTCATACGATTTCCTTTTATGAATGGTCGATATTTGCGTCTTCCTTGCATATTAGTTTTTGCTTATTAGTTTTTGGAGGATTCCTATATTAGTTTTTGCTTATTTGCATTTGGAGGATTCTGTGTGTAATTGATTCCTATCTTCTCCAATTTACTTCATTTTCTAAATCATGTCATATTACTATAGTTTGAGAATCATGTAGTTTACCCATTTTGTAGACTTCTTCATAATTATCGACCACTGTGATTGTGTTACCATTTTCCATTTTTTCCACTGTGATTAAGTGTTAACATTTACCATTTTGTTTATTTTAGAACCATTGACCAGAAAAATGATTATATGAATCACATATATTTATCGTAACTTTATTAATTGAGAATTTTGTCTTCAATAAAATAAATAAAAAGCATATATTTCGTATAAAGTTTTCCTTTTAACTAACAGAATGGAGAATAGGCTTCATTTGAAGAAATTCCCGGCTAACGTCTCCATGCGTGTAGCTGCGGACGCCACGAGTTAGGAAAGTTGGCCTGCACAACCCTCGTACATTGCATGAATGATTGGTGTTATTATGGTTCACCGTTGTTTATTGTGGTTCACCGTTGTTTATTTGGTATGCAAGCAACGATGACGATTGCTGTGATGATTTGGCAGGAAGCAACGGCAATTATCAGAAGAGACTCTCGATTTCATGTAACAGGTATTTGGGTTTTTTCATATATATGACCTAGATTAATTATAAATAGTTGACCTAGATTAAATTTAAATTTTTATATAAATATTTAGATTAAATATATGACCTAAATTAAATATAAATAGTTGAATTAGTTGGTATTTAGATTAAATATAAATAGGTTTATTGGTCACCCCATGGATCGATGGATGTCTTAATGAATTGTTTTTCCCAATTGACTTGCTGAATATTTCATAGAATTTTGAAGAAAGTTTTCTTCTTATGTTTATTAAAAAAATAGATTTAATATATTGTTAAATAAAAAATAATAATGGTGAAAAGCAAAGATTGAGATAGATGATGAATTTTTAACCTTTTTTTATTTTTATTTTTCTACACACCATTTGCTATTCAGAGTAAGAAAATTGTTGCTTTTTTGCAAGGAAACTAGCTCCTACTTTACAGGAGCTTTAAGAAATTCCATCTTCAGCTACAAAAAAGAATATGCAAGATAAAAGGGTAAAGAAAGCTAGAGGAACAATGAATATCAAAGACAAAGGGAAAGAATACAAACCACAAGAGTCAATGGATTAGTCCAAGCATTCGGGTAAATATTATTTCCACATTTTTCATAATATTGGATTTTGTGTAAATGTGAAATAAGGCTAGATATTTAATTAGAATCTTTGTTATCAAGCTTATTTTATTTTATTTTAGAGGATATTATTATTCTTTTTCCATTTAAGTTAAATTTTCATTAAGTTGATGATAAAATACTTTGTTTGGTTTTTATTATTAGTTTTGAATATGGACTTCTTTTTTTTAATGAAATTAACATTTTTTGTTTTTATTCATTCCGAATTTCAAAATGTTTACATTTTATTAATTCAATTCATTTTATGGCATTATATGATATGATATTGTTAACTTGTTTTCATTGAAAAGTTGAGTTGATTATGATGAAGATTTACCAAGTGCTTGATGTTGTTGTTTTTGTGTGTTATGTATTCACCCTTCTGTCTCGGTTAGATTCAAAAATAAAGTCAACCATTTGGAACCATGCCATGCATATCTTATAATTTGTTTTCTTACTTTTATTTAAGAAGAATCATACCAACTAGAAACTTACAACCTAGAATCATGAAACTTCTCCATCAATATAAGGAAGTGGGGTAATCATTGTATGAGATCAATACTAATCAAGCTTGTAAGACCAATAAGTTTTCAGGGTTACTCCGTCTTATACATCCTAAAGGGTATGAAACTAAAATAAAATATTTATTTAATATTCTATCAACATATTATCATTATTGTAGTCACAATTCATAAATTGCACCATCTTATTGCCCGAGGTCAAAATGTCGTTAGATTAAGGTTATGGTCAAGGCATATATCATAAGGAGTTAATCCAACTCTGCATGCAACCCTCTTTTCATGCCTGCATCCATGTTTTTGCATTTCACTGCATTCATGGCCATAGCCATATTCTATTATTAGCCATTACATTCATTGGTCATATATTTATCCTGGAAAAAATCTGTACAAATGGACCTACGTTGCCACATTAAAATGTTCCATTAAATTGAATAGAGAATTGCAAGTAGAGTGGAAGAGGGCACCATAATAATTACCATATAGCGATGAGATCACATGGTTCAACATCCCACCACGTAGTTTTATGCCTGCATCCATGTTTTTGCATTTCACTGCATTCATGGCCATAGCCATATTCTATTATTAGCCATTACATTCATTGGTCATATATTTATCCTGGAAAAAATCTGTACAAATGGACCTACGTTGCCGCATTAAAATGTTCCATTAAATTGAATAGAGAATTCCAAGTAGAGTGGAAGAGGGCACCATAATAATTACCATATAGCGATGAGGTCAGATGGTTCAACATCCCACCACGTAGTTTTTCAAGATATAGCTGATGTGTTATTCATCTTGCTAGAAATTAATATAATATAAGTATTGACTCAATATGAAGGATCTGTTCTTGAATTAAATTTAGGACGGTTTGGAGGTTCATGAACCACCGTGGGATCCTGAAGAGTACAGAGAAGTAGGATGGAAAGAGTTACAAAGGTTGGTTAACTTTATTCTTTGGCAGTGACGCTATCACCTTTGTTAATCCATTCACATGAACCTTGGATAATCCATTCAGATTGGGTTGAAATGGCTGGAAATGGAGTCTGTACATTTGAGGTATCGCATGCCACTAAAATAGAATTAAAACTCCATTAATCCATTGACATGAAGATTGGGTTGAAACTCACATGTGAATATAATTAATCTTCATCTGAATGAAAGTTATGGATCCTGTAGGAAGCAACAACAGACCAGCCCTGCATATCTAAATAAATGTAGGCGGTCTCTTTTGCTTAAATAATTGTTTTAGCATCTTTGATGTTTTAGAAATACCAAATTAATGTCATAGATAAACCTAGATGCTCTACCTTATGATCACGGTTATTGTGTTTATGATGCTTTTGCAGTTATGACTACAGATTGAGTCAATGTTCTGCAGTCATAACATTGTAGTCATAATTGCAATGTTATGACTACAGAACTTTTGTGGATGCCCATTTGTTTTGAATGAGAAACAAGCATCTAATTTGGTTGTGGCCCTGTTAAAGAGTGAAATACCTGTACAATACTTTCAGATCCTTGCGTGATAGTCACAATCTGCGCCATTCCTTTTCAACAGAAAAGCTATGAAGTTCTCAAATGATCCATTTCCTGTTATTTGAATAAATCAATTAGCTCTTTCATCCATTTGAGAAATTCATAGCTTTCCATGGATTAAAAACAAAACGATTGCATGTGAGACCTCCAACATAATGATATAGAGCCATTATTATACACAGAGTTGGCAGCGGTGAACGAAGCTGTTGGCAGTCATCTAATGGAACAGACCACGAGCATGAGGGCATGAGTGAATGGAAGAGACGTGGACCATCCACACTCCAACACATTGATAAGGGCGCGTAATACAGTGCATAGAACCATAACCCTAATTTTCCATTTAGATAGCAGTCACACCACGCAGACATAGAGTCATTACCACCGGCAAGACACCCCTCACCGGAAGTGATGGAGTCACAATCATCGGGCATTGGCAGTCAACGTGGATTTGCAGACTAGGGTTTCCAATGAGGGTAAGGTCGAAGGTGTTTTCTTTGGAAGGCAATGCATCGATGAGGAAGACGAAAAGACGGTAAGACACGGCACCAAAAAATGAATAGGATAGGCATAGAAGCAAAAAGAAAAAACACTAACAACCCTAGAACTAGCACAGAGAGAGAGTGAATGGCTAGTCTCACTTGGAAGGAAGTTTCACCCGAATACCAAGCATTAACGTCCCAAGGCTTCATGTAGATCACCAAGCATCAACGTCCCAACCTTCAACATCCCATGGCTTCATGTAATCACGACGCAGAAATTAATTCCGGAGCAATCTAAAGAGTTTCGAGTTTCATCGCTTCTATCGGTCAAACTCAAATAACAAGGCTGACGTGTATCGGCCAAATTTGAATTATTAATGTAATCCAATCTCAAACTATTCCGCCGTAAACTTGAATTATTATGCCGATACATCTAAGTCCCTCGCTAAGATTTGAAAATACACCGAACAAAATTTAAACTATGTAGAATTTGACCTTAACAAACAAGATTGTTTTAATTGTTAATGTGAAGTGGTGGACCATGTCATATTGCTTTTAGCATAATTATTATCCCACCACTCCATTGCATGCAGGATTAATTATCCCAAGCACATGTGAGCTGGACATTTAAGAAGGCGGTTAGAAAATGTTTTAAACAAAGGGTCGTAAAGGGTCCTAAATATGGGTGAATTCTTTTTGGCATTAAAGTGGGGGCACAAGGATGCTTACATGGTACCTATGGCTCTACATCTTTTTGAACACATTAACATTTAGAAAGTGGGTAGAAGGGCACATAAAATGTAAGTCTAAGGTTAAATAAAAGCGTGTGAGAATTATAGCTTAGTTTTAGGCATAATTTAAAATGGTATATATGAGCTAGAATCACGATAGAGTAGTGTCTTTTTATTTTTATTATTTTATTTTTATTACTTTTTATTTTATTTATTTTTTTAATATTTTTTTATTCATTTTTATTTTTATTTTTTAATCAAATTTCAAATAGTTAGATTTAAAATTTATATTTAATATTTGTTTATAGTGATAAGTTCATTTTTTATTTTATTTTTTTTTGTTAGTTTTAAATTATTATTTATTTTTAAGAAGGGGAAAATGGTTGGACAATATTTAATTTTATAAAGATATTTATTTTTTTTCTATGTTTTCTTTTAATAATTATAAATTTAGTTTAGTTATATTTTTTAATTCGATAAATAAATTTTGTGTTTATTTTAATTTGGTATATTTTTCATATTTTACTAAGTATTGTGAATTTTTTTGTAATTTTTTTTCTTAATTTAAAAAATAAATTGTGTTTATTTTAACTTTGCTTATTTTTCATACTTTTACTTAGTGTGAAATTTTCATAATTTTCTTCTACTAATTTAAAAATAAATACTTGATTTTCTATATTTTTTTCTTGTATAGAATTTTATAAGATGTGAAATGTAAATTTTCTTGTAATTAGTACTATGATGTTAGTACCAAAAAATGAATAGGATAGGCCAAGAGCATTGAGATGCCCATGCAAAGAGCAGAGTCCGGATGTTGGCATCCCCACGCACAGTTAGGAGTAAATAGAAGCAAAAAGAAAAAACACTAACAACCCTAGAACTAGCACAGAGAGAGAGAGTGAATGGCTAGTCTCACTTGGAAGGAAGTTTCACCCGAATACCAAGCATTAACGTCCCAAGGCTTCATGAAGATCACCAAGCATCAACGTCCCAACCTTCAACATCCCATGGCTTCATGTAATCACGACGCAGAAATCAATTCCGGAGCAATCTAAAGAGTTTCGAGTTTCATCGCTTCTATCGGTCAAACTCAAATAACAAGGCTGACGTGTATCGGCCAAATTTGAATTATTAATGTAATCCAATCTCAAACTATTCCGCCGTAAACTTGAATTATTATGCCGATACATCTAAGTCCCTCGCTAAGATTTGAAAATACACCGAACAAAATTTAAACTATGTAGAATTTGACCTTAACAAACAAGATTGTTTTAATTGTTAATGTGAAGTGGTGGACCATGTCATATTGCTTTTAGCATAATTATTATCCCACCACTACATTGCATGCAGGATTAATTATCCCAAGCACATGTGAGCTGGACATTTAAGAAGGCGGTTACAAAATGTTTTAAACACAGGGTCGTAAAGGGTCCTAAATATGGGTGAATTCTTTTTGGCATTAAAGTGGGGGCACAAGGATGCTTACATGGTACCTACATCTTTTTGAATACATTACAATTTAGAAAGTGGGTAGAAGGGCACATAAAATGTAAGTATGAGGTTAAATAAAAGCATGTGAGAATTATAGCTTAGAAAGTGGGTAGAAGGGCACATAAAATGTAAGTATGAGGTTAAATAAAAGCATGTGAGAATTATAGCTTAGTTTTAGGCATAATTTAAAATGGTATATATGAGCTAGAATCACGATAGAGTAGAGTAATGTCTTGTTATTTTTATTACTTTTTATTTTATTTATTTTTTTAATGTTTTTTAATTTATTTTTATTTTTATTTTTTAATCAAATTTCAAATAGTTAGATTTAAAATTTATATTTAATATTTGTTTAATTCGATTAGTGATAAGTTCATTTTTTATTTTATTTTTTTTGTTAGTTTTAAAATTATTATTTATTTTTAAGAAGGGGAAAATGGTTGAGCAATATTTAATTTTATAAAGATATTTAGTTTTTTTCTATGTTTTTTTTTAAATTATAAATTTAGTTTATTTATATTTTTTAATTCGATAAATAAATTTTGTGTTTATTTTAATTTGGTACATTTTTCATATTTTACTAAGTATTGTGAATTTTTTTGTAATTTTTTTTCTTAATTTAAAAAATAAATTGTGTTTATTTTAACTTTGCTTATTTTTCATACTTTTACTTAGTGTGAAATTTTCATAATTTTCTTCTACTAATTTAAAAATAAATACTTGATTTTCTATATATTTTTTCTTGTATAGAATTTTATGAAATGTGAAATGTAAATTTTCTTGTAATTAGTACTATGATGTTGTACATGAAGACTTTTCTATTTTTTGTCAATGTTATTCTTAATAATTTAATTTTTTTCCATATTAAAATAGTTCAGATTAATAATTAAGAGTTTCTTGAAATAGTTTAGAGTTCAAGTTAATAATATGAGTTTGTTGAAAATAGGTTAGAGTTCTAGTTAATCTTTTTTTATTTTAAAGTTTTGTTAGATTATAAATTGCTATCTTGTTTACTTGAATTGGTAAATTGTTTTTCAATGATTTTTTCAGTTATATATATATAAATTTAATTAGAATATTTAAATGAGAATAAGATTGTAGAAAATATTTGTGTTTTTATGAATATTAAATTGTATGCATTTTTTTATATCATTTGCATTAGTTTGTTGACCATAAGGGTTCTATTCAAAGTCTTGTATATAGTGTTTTCAAAGGACCATTTTGGGAAATTGCCTGGAAACAATTTTCTAACTCGGAATCTTGACACATGTGCCTTTGTTGTAGCTGGAAACTGGGACGTCGTTGCACTAGTAATAGGTGGAGGGAGGTAACTCCCAGAGAAGCCCTCCCAGTACGCCCCAAGTTGGGTGGTCGACCATGTATACACAAGGTTTTTAAAGTGGTCTAACGAGGGACCCCCCTTTGTTGACACTCTATTCAAGCAACCTAGGAGTTAGGATCTCCTTCCTTATTAATTATAACTTTAACCTCCTCTAAACCTTGGCTACTTTATCCACTCTCATACAACCCATATAACTTGTAACCACTAAATTTTAGAACATAACACTTATAAATCATACAAATTTTAACATTTGTAAGTCCTACAACCTTGGAAATTTATATAACACCAAAATCAAACTATCTTTACTACTATAACCCATGTAATAATAACACCTAAACATTTCTCTATCTCTCTCTCTCTCTCTAAACCCCTAACCCCATACCTCTATCTCTCTAAACCCCTAACACCCCAAAATCTCTCTCTCTAAACCCATAACCCTGATCTCTCTCTCTCTATCTCTCTATCTCTCTCTAAATCCCTAATCCCCAATCTGTCTCTCTCTCTAGACCCCTAACATCCAAAACCTCTCTCTCTCTCTCTCTAAACCCTTAACCCTAAACCTCTCTCTCTCTCTCTCTAAACCCATAACCTCCTATATCTCTCTCCCTCTCTCTCTAAACCTATAACCCTTAACTCCTAACCCCTAACCCCTAATCAATCTCTCTCTCTATTTCTCAACCCCTAACCCCCATTCTTTCTCTCTGTCTCTCTAAATACATAACCCCCAAACGCTCTTTCTCTCTATAAACCCCTAACCTCAAATATCTCTCTCACTCTCTCTCTAATCCCCTAACCCTCTCTCTCTCTCTCTCTCTCTCTCTCTCTCTCTCTCTCTAAATCCATAACCCCCAATATCTCTCTTTCTCTCTCTCTCTCTAAACCCCTAACCCCCATTCTCTCTATCTCTCTAAAACTCTAACAACAATCTCTCTCTAAACCCATGACACCCAATCTCTCTCTCTCTCTCTCTCTCTCTCTCTCTCTCTCTCTAACCCCCAATCTCTCTCACTATAATCCCCTAACACCCAATATCTCTCTCTCTCACTATCTTTCTATCTATCTATATAAACCCCTAACCCCAATCGCTCTCTCTCTAAACCCCTAATCTGAAATCTCACTCTCTCTAAACCCCTAACTCCCAATCCCTTTCTCTCTCTCTAAACCCCTAAATCCCAATATCTCTTTCTCATTATCTATCTATCTACCTAAAACCCTAACCCCAATGTATCTCTCTCTAAACCCCTAATCCCTAATACCTCTCTCGCTCTGAAACCCTAACACCCAATCTCTCTCTCTCTCTCTCTAATTACAATCTATCTCTTTAAACCCCTAAACACTAACCCCTAAAACCTCTCTTTCTCTAAATAGCTAACCTTCAATCTCTCTCTCTCTCTCTCTCTCTCCTTCTCTCTAAACCCCCAACCAAAAATCTACCCCTCTCTCTTACACTCTTTCTCTCTAAACACCTAACCCCAAATCTCTCTCTCTCTCTTTCTATATCACTCTCTCTAAACCACTAACACCCAATCTCTCTCTCTCTCTCTCTCTCTCTCAACCACTTACCCCAATATCTTTATCTCTCTCTCTAAACCCCAATCTCTCTCCCTAAACCTTTAACCCCCCTCTCTCTCTCTCTCTAAATCCTTAACCCCAAATCTCTCTCTCTCTCTCTCTCTCTCAACCCCTAACCTCCAATCTCTCTTTCTCTCTCTCTCTCTCTCTCTCTCTCTCTCTAAACCCTTAACCCCCAATATCTCTACTTCTCTCTCTCTCTAAACCCTTAACCTCTCTCTCTCTCTCTCTCAACCCCTAACACCCAATCTCTCTCTTCATATCTATACCCCTAACCCCCATTCTCTATCTCTCCTTATCTATACCCCTAACCCCTAATCTCTCTCCCCAAACTCTTTCTATCTAAACACATAGGCCCCAAAACCTCTCTCTTTCTCTCTCTAAACCACAAACCCCCAATCTCTCTCTCTCTCTCTCTCTCTGTAAACCCCTAACCCACAACCTCACACTCTCTCTGTAAACCCCAATCTCTCTCTCTCTCTCTCTCTCTCTCTCCCTCCAAACCCCCACTATTCAGCCACCTAACCCTCTCCCCTTCTTTGTGTCTCTCTCTCACCCCAGCCCAATCTCTCTCTCTTTAAAACCCTAACCTCCAATATCTTTATCTCTCTAAAAATCTAACCTCCATACTCTGTCTCTCGTTGTAATCCCCTAACCCCCGATCTCTCTCTCTCTCTCTCTCTCTCTCTCTCTCTCTCTCTCTCTCTCTCTTTGTAAGACCCTAACCTCGAATCCCTCTCTCTCTCTCTAAACCCTAACCAACAATCTCTCTCTTTCTATCTTTTTATCTCCCCCCAACCTTAAACCTCTCTCTCTCTCTCTCTCTCTCTCTCTCTCTCTCTCTAGTCACCTAACCTCCAATCTCTCTGTCTCTAAACCCCCAACCTCTCCCTCTCTCTCCAAAACCATATCCCCAATATCTCTCTTAAACCCTACCCTCAATATCTCTCTAAACCCCTAGCCCCCAATCTCTTTTCTGAACCCCTGGCCCCTAATCTCTCTCTCTGAACCCATAATCCCCAATCTCTCTCTCTCAAAATCCCTAACCTCCAGTCTATGTCTCCCTCTAAACCCCCAATCCCTTTTTCTCTCTAAACCCCTAAATCCCAATATCTCTTTCTCATTATCTATCTATCTACCTAAACCCCTAACCCCAATGTATCTCTCTCTAAACCCCTAATCCCTAATACCTCTCTCTCTCTGAAACCCTAAAACCCAATCTCTCTCTCTCTCTCTCTCTAAACACAATCTATCTCTTTAAACCCCTAAACACTAACCCCTAAAACCTCTCTTTCTCTAAATAGCTAACGTTCAATCTCTCTCTCTCTCTTTCTCTCTAAACCCCCAACCAAAAATCTACCCCTCTCTTACACTCTTTCTCTCTAAACACCTAACCCCAAATCTCTCTCTCTCTTTCTATATCACTCTCTCTAAACCACTAACACCCAATCTCTCTCTCTCTCTCTCTCTCTCTCTCTCTCTCTCTCTCTCTCTCTCAACCACTTACCCCAATATCTTTATCTCTCTCTCTAAACCCCTAAACCCCAATCTCTCTCCCTAAACCTTTACCCCCCCCCTCTCTCTCTCTCTCAACCCCTAACCTCCAATCTCTCTCTCTCTCTCTCTCTCTCTCTCTCTCTAAACCCCTAACCCCCCAATATCTCTACTTCTCTCTCTCTCTAAACCCTTAACCTCTCTCTCTCTCTCTCAACCCCTAACACCCAATCTCTCTCTTCATATCTATACCCCGAACCCCCATTCTCTATCTCTCCCTATCGATACCCCTAACCCCCAATCTCTCTCCCCAAACCCCTAGCCCCCAAACTCTCTCTATCTAAACACATAAGCCCCAAAACCTCTCTCTTTCTCTCTCTAAACCACAAACCCCCAATCTCTCTCTCTTTCTCTCTCTCTCTCTCTCTCCAAACCCCCACTATTCAGCCACCTAACCCTCTCCCCTTCTTTGTGTCTCTCTCTCACCCCAGCCCAATCTCTCTCTCTTTAAAACCCTAACCTCCAATATCTCTATCTCTCTAAAAATCTAACCTCCATACTTTGTCTCTCGTTGTAATCCCCTAACCCCCAATCTCTCTCTCTCTCTCTCTCTGTAAGACCCTAACCTCGAATCCCTCTCTCTCTCTCTAAACCCTAACCAACAATCTCTCTCTTTCTATCTTTTTATCTCCCCCCAACCTTAAACCTCTCTCTCTCTCTCTCTCTCTCTCTCTCTCTAGTCACCTAACCTCCAATCTCTCTGTCTCTAAACCCCCAACCTCTCCCTCTCTCTCCAAAACCATATCCCCAATATCTCTCTTAAACCCTACCCTCAATATCTCTCTAAACCCCTAGCCTCCAATCTCTTTTCTAAACCCCTGGCCGCTAATCTCTCTCTCTGAACTCCTAATCCCTAATCTCTCTCTCAAAATACCTAACCTCTAGTCTATGTCTCCCTCTAAACCCCTAATCCCCCATTTCTCTCTCTAAAACCTTAACCTCCAATCTATTTGTTTGTCTCTCTCTATATAATCCCATGATCTCCAATATTTCTATCTCTCTCTACTAACCCCTAAACCTCAATCCCTCTCTCTAAACATCGAACCCCCCATGTCTCCTTCTCTAAACCCCTAATCTCCCTCTCTAAATTCCTAAACTCTCTCTCTCTCTCTCTCTCTCTCTCTCTCTCTCTCTCTCTCTCAACCCCAAACCTCAAATCTCTCTATCTCTTTGTAGAATTACCATACCCCTAATCTATGTCTCTCTCTGTAAACCAATAATTCCCAATCTCTCTCTCTCTATCTCTTTCTGTCTAAATCCCTAACATCTAATCTCTCTCTCTAAACCCCTAACCATTAATCACTCTCTCTCTCAACTCCAAACCACCAACATCTCTCTCTCTCTCTCTAAAACCCTAAAACCTATTTCCTCTATCTTTGTATAAACCACTGACCCCCCCCTCTCTCTCTCTCCCTCTAAACCACTAACCACCAATCTCTCTCTTTATGCCCTTATTTCTCTCTCTCTAAACCCCTCACCTCCAATCTCTCCCTCTCTTTAACCCTAAGCTCCAATCTCTCCCTCTCTTTACCCCTAGCCCCCAATCTCTCCCTCCTTAAAATCCTAATCTCTCTCTCTCTCTCTCTCAACCCTTATACCTCAATCTCTCTCTCTCTCTCTCTAAACACCTAAAATTTGGTCTCTCTCTCTCTCTAAAATCCCCCAAAATTTCTCTCTCTCTTTAAACCCCTAACCCCTACGCACTAACCCCCAATCTCTCTCTCTCTCTCTAAACACCTAAGCCCCAATATCTCTCTCTCTAAACCCCTAACCTCTCTCCCTCTCTCTCTAAACCCCTAACCTCTCTTCCTCTCTCTCCAAACCCCTAACCTCTCTCTCTCTCCCCAAATCGCCACAAGCTCACCCATCTACCCCTACCCTCATCTTTATGTCTCTCTCCCCCACCCCCACTAACCATCCATACTCCACCCTATATCTCTCTCTGTCTCTCAACCCCTCTCTCTCTCTCTGTCTCTCTCTCTCTCTCTCTTAAACCTATAACGCTTATCTCTCTCTTCCTGAACCCCTAACCTCAAATCTCTATCTCTCTCTCTCTCTCTCTCTCTCTCTCTCTCTCTAAACCCCTCGCCACCAATATCTCTCTTCCTATTTCTCCCTCTATAAAACCTAGCAACAAATATCTTTATCTCTCTCTCTCTCTCTAAACCCCTAACCCCCAATCTATCTATTTCTATATCTATCTCTCTAAACCCCTAACCTCCAATCTCTCTCTCACTCTAAACCCCTAACCTCTAGTCTCTCTCTCTAAATCCCTAATCCCCAATCTCTCTCTCTCTCTCTCTCTCTCTCTCTCTCTCTCTCTCTCTCTCTCAACCCCTAACTCCTAACCTCTCCCTCTCCCTCTCTATAAACCCCTAACCCAAAATATCTCTCTCTCCATCCCTCTCTCTTTCTAAACACCTAAACCAAAATCTATCTCTCTAAACCCCTAACCCCTAATCCGTCTCTCTATAAACCCTTATCCTCCAATCTCTATATCTATCTCTTTATCTCTCTAAACCCCTAACACCCAATATTTCTCTCTCCAAACCCCTAATGTCCAATCTCTCTCTCTCTCTCTAAACCCCTAAACACCAAATCTCTCTTTATAACTCTCTCTCTCTCTCTCTCTCTTTGAACCCCTAAGCCCTAATCTATGACTTTCTCTCTAAACCCCTAACTGCCAATCATTCTCGCTCTCTCTCTCTCTCTAAATACCTAACCCCAATATCTCTCTCTCTCTCTCTAAATCCCTAACCCCAATCTCTCTCTCTCTCTCTAAACCCCTAACCCCAATATCGCTCTCTAAACCCCTAACCCCCAATTTCTCTCTCTATCTCTATCTCAAACCCTAACCACCAATCTCTCTCTCTCTAAACCTCTAAGCTGCAATCTCTCACACTTTCTATTAACCCCTAAGCCTCTCTCTCTCCCTCTCTATCTCTATCTCTCTCTAAATCACTAACCCCAATCTCTGTCTCTCTAAACTCATAACTAATTGTCAATCTCTCTCTCTAGACCCCTAACCACCAATCTCTCTCTCTCTCTCTCTCTCTCTTTAAACTCTTAAGCCGCAATCTCTCACACTCTCTATTAACCCCTAACCATCTCTCTCTCTCTCTCTCTCTCTCTCTCTCTCTCTCTCTCTCTCTCTCTCTCTCTCTCTTTGTCTCTCTCTCTCCCAATCTCTCCCCTTCTCTCACTCTCTCTAAACTTCTAACCCCCAATCTATTTATCTATCTCTTTAATCCCATAATTGTTAACCCCCAACCTCTCTTCGTCTATCTAAAACCCTAACCTCTCTCTCTCTCTCTCAAACCCCATTCAACCATCTACCCCTCTCCCCCTCTTCATGTCCCTCTCTCCCCCCACCACTAACCATCCATATTCTTTTCATGATATCTCTCTATCTCTCTCTCTCTCAAACACCAGTCAACCATCTACCCCTCTCCCCCTCTTTATGTCCCTCTGTCCCCCCACCACTAACCATTCATAGTCCTTTCGTGATATCTCTCTATCTCTTAACCCTTATTAACTCCCAATCACTCTCTCTAAATAACTAGCCCCCAATCTCTCTCTCTCTCTCTCTCTCTCTCTCTCTCTCTCTCTCTCTCTCTATATATATATATATATATATATATATATATATATAAACCCCTAACCTCCAATCTCTCTTCCTTTCAATAATTTCCTAAACTCCATACTCTCTCTCTCTAAACCCCTAACCACCAATCTCTCTCATTCTATTTTTCTCTCTCTCCCTAAACACTAACCCCCAATCTCTCTCTCTAAACCCCTAACCCCCAATCTCTCTCTCTCTCTCCCTCTCTCTCTCTCTCTATAAAACACTAACCCCAACCTGTCTCTAAAATATTACCCCCAATCTCTCTCTAAACTCCTAGCCCCCAATATCTCTCTCTAAACCCAAAACACACAATATATCTCTCTAAACTTCTAACCTCCATTCTATCTCTCTCTAAACCCATAATCCCAATCTCTCTCTCTAAACCCCTAATCGCTAATCTCTCTCTCTCTCTATATATCACCCTAAACCCATAACCTCCAATCTCTCTCTCTCTAAGCCCTAACAACTAACCCCCAATCTCTCTCTAACTCTCTCTATAAACATCGAACCCACAATTTCTCTCTCTCTCAAGTCCTAATCATGAATATCTCACTTCTAAATGACTAAAATCCAATTCCTCTCTCTCTCTAAACGCCAAACCAAATCTCTCTCTCTCTCTCTCTCTCTCTCTCTCTCTCTCTCTCTCTACCCCTAACCACCAATCTATTTCTTTCTATTTTTCTCTCTCTCCATAAACCCTAACCCCCAATCTTTATATCTATCCCTAAACCCCTAACCCCAATCTCTCTCTCTCTCTCTCTATCTCTATCTCTCTCTCTCTCTCTCTATCTATCTATCTCTATCTCCTAACCTCCAATATCTCTCTCTTTAAACCCCAACCCCCAACCTCTCTCTCTCTCTCTCTCTAAAACACTACCCTCTATTTAACTCTAAAACCCTACCCCCAATCTCTCTCTCTAAACCCCTAAACCCCAATATCTCTCCCTCTCTCTCTAAAGCTCTAACATCCAATCTATATCTCTCTCTAAACCTCTAACCTCCAATCTATATGTCTGTCTCTAAACCCAAGTCCCCAATATCACTCTCCAAACCCCTAACCTACAATCTCTCTCTCTCTCTCAATGTATAACCTTCAATATCTCTCTCTAAATCCCTAACCCCCAATATCTCTCCCTCTCTCACTAAACAACGAACCCCCAATCCCTCTCTCTTTCTAAACCCCTTACCCCCAATCTTTCTATCTCTCTAAACCCATTACTCCTATCTCTCTCCCTCAAAACCCTTCACCCCTGATCTCTCCATCTCTCTCTCTCTAAACCCCTAACAACTGTAATATCTCTCTCTCTTTCACTCTAAACCTTTAACCCTGATTCTCTTTATCTCTTTCTAAGCCCTTAACCCCCAATCTCTCTTTCTAAACTCGTAATCTACCCCCAGTCACACTCTTTCTATGTCTATATCTCTCTCTAAAACCCCTAAACTCCAATGTCTCTCTCTCTCAACCCCTATCTCTGACTCTCTCAATATATAAACACCTAACCTCCAATATCTCTCTCTCTCTCTAAAACCTCAACCACCAATCTATAACTTTCAATCTCTCTCACTCTCTAAACCCCTAAACCCTAATCTCTCCATCCTTCTCTAAACCCCTAATGCCCAATCTCTCTCTCTCTCTCTAAACCTCCAGCCGCGAATCTCTCTCTTTCTATCTTCATCTCTCTCAAAACTGCTAGCATACAATCTCTCTCTCACACACATTAAACCCCTAACCTCAAATCTCTCTCTCACTTTCTCTCTCTAATCCTATAACCCCCAATCTCTCTCTCTCTCTCTAAACACCTAATGCCTAATCTCTCTCTCTCTCTCTCTCTCTCTCTCTCTAAACCCCTAACCCCCAATCTCCCTCTCTCTCTAAACCCCTAACCCCTAATCTCTCCCTGTATCCCTCTCTCTCTAAACCCCTAACCTCCAATCTCTATCTATCTAAATTCCCTCTCTCTCTCTCTCTCTCCAAACTGCTAACCTCCAACCTCTCTCTCTCTCCAAACTACTAACCTCCAACCTCTCTCTCTCTCCCTCTCTAAGCCCTTAATCTCTCTCTCTCTCTCTCTCTCTCTCTCTCTCTCTAAACCACTCTTTCTCTCTCTCGCTAAACCTCTCTCTCTCTCTAAGCCCCAAACCTCCAATCTCTTTATCCCTTTCTGAAACCATAACCCCTAATCTATGTCTCTCTCTGTAAACTAATAAACTCCAATCCCTCTCTCCCTAAACCCATAACCACTAATCACTCTCTCTAAACCCCAAACCACTAATCTCTCTCTCTCTCTCTGAACCCTTATCCCCCAATCACTCTCTCTCTCTCTCTAAATAAACTTTTCTCTCTCTCTATATATATATATATATATATAATCCCCCAACCTCTCTCTCTCTCTCTCTCTCTCTCTTTAAACCTCTAACCCCTAGGCCCTAACCCCCAATCTCTCTCTCTAAACACCTAACTCCAATATCTCTCTCTGTCTCTAAATGCCTAACCTCTCTCTCTCTCTCTTAAAATTCCCGCTCATCACCCACCTACCACTTCGCCCATCTCTATGTCCCTCTCACCCCCATTAACCATCCATACTCCACCCTTGATCTCTCTCTATCTTTAAACCCCTATTATCCCCCCCCCCCTCTCTCTCTCTCTTTCTCTCTCTCTTGCTTTCTCGCTCTCTCTCTCTCTAAACCAATATCTCTCCTCCTATCTCTCCCTCTATAAAACCTAATCGCAAATCTCTTTATCTCTTGCTAAACCACTAATCCCCAATCTCTCTCTCTCTCTCTAAACCCATAATCCCCAATCTATATTTTTCTATATCTCTCTCTGTAAACCCCTAACCTCCAATCTCTCTCTCACTCTAAACTCATAACCTCCAATCTCTCTCTCTCTCTCTCTCTCTCTCTCTCTCTAAACACCTAAACCACAATCTATCTCTCAAAACCCCTAATCCTTCTCTCTCTACCCTTATCCTCCAATCTCCTTATCTCTCTAAACCCTTAACCCCTGATCTCTATCTCTCTCTCTCTCAGCCCCTAATGTCCAATCTTTCTCTCCCTCTCTCTCTAAACCCCTAAACACCAATCTCTCTCTCTCTCTCTCTCTCTCTCTCTCTCTCTAAATCCCTAAGCCCCAATCTCTCTCTTTTTCTCTAAACCCATAACCCTCTCTCTCTCAACCCCTAAGCCCCAATCTCTTTCTTTCTCTCTAAACCCCTAACTACCAATCTCTCTCTCTCTCTCTCTCTAAATCCCTAACCCCAATCTTTCTCTCCCTCTAAACCCCTCACCCTAATCTCTATCTCTTTAAACTCATAACCCATAACCCTCTCTCTCTCTCTCAAACCCTAATCATCAATCTATCTCTCTCTCTAAACACCTAATCCGCAATCTCCCACACTCTCTATTAACCCCTAACTCTCTCTCTCTCTTTCTCTCTCTCTCTCTCCCCCCCCTCTCTGTCTCTCTAAACGCATAACCCATAACCCTCAATCTCTTTCTATAAAACCGTAACCCCTAACCCCCCCTCTCTCTCAAATAATAACCACCAATATCTCTCTCTCTAAACCCCTAAGCCTCAATCTCACACACTCTCTATTAACCCCTAACCCTCTCTCTCTCTCTCCCAATGTCTCCCCTTCTCTCACTCTCTCTAAACCCCTAACCCCAAATCTATTTGTCTCTCTCTCTAATCCCATAACTGCTAACCTTCAACCTCTCTCACTCTGTCTAAACCCTTAATCTCTCTCTCTCTCTCTGCAAAACCCCACTCCTCAGCCATCTTCTCCTCTCCCCCTCTTTATGTCCCTCTCTCCCCCTACCACTAACCATCCGTACTCCTTCTATGATTCTCTCTATCTCTTAACCCTTATTAACTCACTATCTCTCTCTCTAAACCCCTAAACCCCAATCTCTCTCTCTATAAACCCCTAACCTCCAATCTCTCTCCCTCTTTCTAAACCCAAAACCTCCATACTCTCTCTCTATATATATCTTTCTCTTTAAACCCCTAACCACCAATGTCTCTCTTTCTATTTTTATCTCTCCCTAAACTCTAACCCCCAATCTCTCTCTCTCTAAACCCCTAACCCTCTCTCTCTCTCTCTAAAACCCCAACATCTCTCTCTCTCTCTAAAACCCTACCTCCAACCTGTCTCTAAAATCTTTCTCTCTAAACTCCTAACCCCCAATCTCTCTCTCTAAACCCCAAACACCTAATATATCTCTCTAAACCTCTAACCTCTATCCTATATCTCTCCTTAAACCCCTAATATCCAATCTCTCTCTCTCACTCTAAATCCCTAATCCCTAGCCCTTAACCACCAATCTCTCTCTAACTCTCTCTATAAACATTGAACCCACAATTTCTCTCTCTCTTTTAACCACTAATGATGAATCTCTCTCTCTCTCTCTCTCTCTAAAATCCTAAAATCCAATCCCCCCTCTCTCTAAACCTCTAACCTCTAATCTATCTCCCTCTCTCTAGATGAATACCCTCCATACTCTCTCTCTCTCTAAAACCCTACCCCCAACCCGTCTCTAAAATCCTACCCCCAATCTCTCCCTAAACTCATAACCCCCCAATCTCTCTCTCTAAACCCCAAACACCTAATATCTCTCTCTAAACCTCTATCCTATATCTCTCTTTAAACCCCTAATCTCCAATCTCTCTCTCTCTCTCTCTCTCTCTCTCTCTCTCTCTCTCTCTAAATCCCTAATCCCTAACCCTTAACCTCCAATCTCTCTCTAACTCTCTTTATAAACATCGAACCCACAATTTTTCTCTCTCTCTTAACCACTAATGATGAATCTCTCTCTCTCTAAAATTCTGAACTCCAATTCCCCCCCCTCTCTAACCCCCTAACTACCAATCCCTCTCTCTCTCTAAACCCCTAATCACCAATATCGCTCTCTCTCCCTCTCTCTCTCTAAGCCCCTAACTAGCAATCTCTCTCTTTCTATTTTTCTCTCTCCTTAAACCCTAACCCCCAATCTCTATATCTTTCCTTAAACCTCTAACCCTCAATCTCTCTCTCTCTAAACCCCCAACATATCTCTCTCTCTAAAACCCTACCCCCAACCTATCTCTTAAATCCTATCCCCAATTTCTCTCTAAAATCCTAACCCCCAATCTCTCTCTAAACCCCAAACACCTAATATCTCTCTCTAAACCTCTAAACTCTAGCCTATCTCTCTCTCTAAATCCCTAATCCCCAATCTCTCTCTCTAATCCCTTAATCACCAATCTCTCTCTAAACCACTAACCACCAATCTCTCTCTTTCTATTTTTCTATTTCTCCCTAAACCCTAACACCCAATCTCTATATCTCTACCTAAACCCCTAAACCCTACCCCCAATCTCTATATCTCTCCCTAAACCCCTAAACCCAATCTCTCTCTCTCTCTCTCCCCCTAAAACCCTAGCCCCAATTTGTCTCTAAAACCATCTACCCCTAATTTATCTCTAAACCCATAATCCACGATATCTCTCTCTCTAAACCCCTAACCCCCAATCTCTCTCTCTCTCTCTCTAAACCTCTAACCTCCAATCCATATCTCTCTCTAAACCTCTAACCTCCAATCTATATCTCTCTCTAAACCACTAACCTCAAATATCTTCCCTCTCTCTCTCTAAACCCATAACCTCCAATATCTCTCTCTCTAAATCCCTAAGCCTTAATCCCTAACACCCAATATAAATCCCTCTTTATAAACACCAAACCCCTAGTATCTCTCTCTTTAAACCCCTAACGTTGAATCTCTCTCTCTCTCTCTCTCTCTCTCTCTCTCTCTCTCTCAACCCCAATCTCTTTATGTCTCTCTAAACAACTAAAACACCAATTTTCTCTCTCTCTAAGCCCCTAACCCCCAATATCTCTTTATCTTTCTCTCTAAACCCCTACCTCTTAATATCTACCTCTATCTTTCTCTAAACCCCTAACCCTTAATCTCTCTCTCTCTAAACCACTAACCCACAATATCTCTCTCTCTCTCTAAACCTTTAACCACTAATATCCCTCTCTAAACACCTACCCCCAATATCTCTCTCTCTAAACCCCTACCCTCCAATCTCTCTATCTCTATATTTATCTCTCTAGACCCCTAACCCCCAATATTTCTCTCTCTCTCTCTCTCTCTCTCTCTCTCTCTCTCTCACACACACACACACACACACACACACACACATCCCCTAACCTCCAATCTCTCTCTGTCTCTCTAAATACCTAACCCCCCAATCTCTCTCTCACACACTCTAATCCCTTAACCTCCATTATCTCTCTCTCTCTCTCTCTCTCTCTCTTTCTAACCCCCCCTCTCTCTCTTGGCCTATAACACCCAATCTCTCTATGTCTCTCTAGATACCTAACCCCCCAATCTCTCTCTCTCTCACTCTAATCAAGTAACCTCCATTCTCAATCTCTCTCTCTCTCTCAACCCCTAACCCCCGATCTCTCTCCCTCTCTCTCTGATCTCCTAGCCTCCAATCTCTCTCTCTTTCTCTAAACCCCCAACCCCAACATCTCTCTCTCAAACCATACCCCCAATCTATCACTAAATTCCTACCCCCAATCTCTCTCTAAACCCTTAACCCCCAATATCTCACTATAGAAACCCATAATACCCAATCTCTCTCTCTCTCTAAACCTCTAATATCTAATCTATCTCTCTCCCTCTCACTAACCCATAATCCCCAATCTCTCTCTCTAAGCCCCTAATCTCGAATCCCTCTCTCTAAATCCCTAAGCCTTAACCCATAGACCAAAGAACTTCTCTCTCTCTCTCTATCTCTCTCTCTCTAAAAAATGAACCCCCTATATCTCTCTCTCTAAACCCCTAACGTTGAATCTCTCTCTCTCTCTCTCTCTCAAAATGCATAACCTCCAATCCCTCTCTCTCTCTAAACCCCTCACCACCAATCTCTATCTCTCTCTCTCTCTAAAACCCAATCCCTTTATCTCTCTCTAAACCACTAAATCCAAAACTCTATCTCTCTCTCTCTTTAAACCCCTAACACCCAATATTTCTTCTTCTATCTATCTCTCTAAACCCCTAAGTTCCAATCTCTCTCTCACTCTAAGCCCCTAACCTCCAATATCTCTCTCTCTCAACACCTAACCCCAATATCTATCTCTCTATCTTTAAACCCATAACCCCTAATCTCTACCTCTCTCTCTCTAAACCCCTAACCCCCCCCCTCTCTCTCTCTAAATCTCTGACCTCTAATCTCTCTCTAAATTCCTAACCCCCACTCTCTCTCTCTCTCTCTCTCTCTCTCTCTCTCTCTCTCTCTCTCTCTATATATATATATATATATATATATATATATATATATATCTCAACACCATTATCTCTTTCTCTAAACCCCTAACCCCAAATCTCTCTCTCTCTCTCTCTCTGTGTGTGTGTGTATATATATATATATCAATCACTCACTTTAAATCCCTAAACTCCATTCTCACTTTTTCTAAACCCATGGATCATAATCTCTCTCCGTAAACAACTAATTACTCTCTCTCTCTCTCTCTCTCTCTCTCTCAGCCCCTATCTCAATTCTCTCTCTCTCTAGGCCCTTAATCCCAATCTCTCTCCATCTAAACCTCGAAACCCCAATCTCCCTCTCTCTCTCTAAACCTATAACCCCTAATCTCTCTATGTCTAACTCTCTCTCTCTAAACCCTAATGCCCAATCTCTCTTTATCTTTCTATCTATCTAAACCCCAATATCTCTTCCTCTCTCTCTCTAAACCCTAACCCCTAACCTCTTTATCTATCTATCTATCTATCTCTCTAAACCCCTAACCACCATTCTCACTCCCTCTATCTATCTATCAAAATCACTAACCACCATTCCCTCCCTCTCTCTCTCTCTCTCTCTCTCTCTCTCTCTCTCTAAATCGCTAAACGCCCATCTCTTTCTCTCTCTCTCTCTCTACCCCTTTCCCCAATATCCCTTTCTCTCTCTTCCACTCTCTCTCTAAACCCCTAACCCCTAATATTTTTTTCTAGACCTCTCTCTCTCTCTCTCTCTCTCTAAACGCTTGACCACCCATCTCTCTCTTTCTATATTTATATCTATCGAAACTCCTAACCCCCAATCTCTCTCTCTCTAAATCCCCAATCCCCAATCTTTCTCTTCCTATCTCTCTCTCTGAACCCCTAACATCCAATCTCTCTCACTCTTTAAACTGTTAAACCCCCTCTCTCTCTCTATAAAACTTAACCCACAATATCTCCCTCTCCCTATAAACCCCTAAACCCTAAACTCTCTTTTTCTTTAAACCCCTAACCCCAAATATCTCTCTATCTCTCTCTCCCTATCCCATAACTTCCAATCTCTCTCTCTCTCTCTCTCTCTAAACCACTAACCCCTAATATCTATCTCTCTCTAAACCACTAATCCCAACTCTCTCTCTATACCTCTCTCTCTAGATCGCTAACCCCTAACCCCCAATCTCTCTCTCTCTCTCTCAAAACTCCTACCCCCAATCTCTCCCCTACTCTCTATCTCCCCCTCTCTAAACCCTTAATAAACATTCTCTTTATCTCTCTCTCTAAACCCACAACCCCATATCTCTGCATCTCTCTATCTAAACCCCAAACCCCAACTATTTCTCCCGCTTTAAACCCCTAACCTCCAAAATATCTAGCTCTCTTTGTAGACCCCCACCTCTCTCTCTCTCTCTCTATCTATCTAAACCCCTAACCCCAATCCTCTCTCTCTCTCTCCATCTAAACCCATAATCCCTATACTCTCTCTCTCTCTCTCCAAACACTACCCCCAATCTGTCACTAAAAGCCTAACCCCAATCTCTCTCTAAACCCTTAACCCCCAATATCTCTCTCTAGAAGCTCATAATACCCAATCTCTCTCTCTCTCCCTCTAAACCTCTAATCTCCAGTCTATCTCTCTCCCTCTCACTAAACTCATAATCCCCAATCTCTCTCTCTAAGCCCCTAATCTCCAATCTCTCTCTCTAAATCGCTAAGCCTTAAACCCTATCCCAAAATATCTCTCTCTCTCTCTCTCTCTCTAAAAAACGAACCCCCTATATCTCTCTCTCTAAACCCCTAATGTTGAATCCCTCTCTCTCTCTAAACCCCTCACCACCAATCTCTATCTCTCTCTCTCTCTCTAAAACTCAATCTCTTTATCTCTCTCTAAAACACTATATCCGAAAGTCTCTCTCTCTCTCTCTCTAAACCCCTCACACCCAATCTTTCTTCTTCTATCTATCTCTCTGAACCCCTAAACTCCAATCTCTCTCTCACTCTAAGCCCCTAACCTCCAATATCTCTCTCTCTCAACTCCTAACCCCAATATCTCTCTCTAAATTCCTAACCCCCATTCTCTCTTTCTCTCAACCCCTATCCTTCAATCTCTCTCTCTCTCTCTCTCTCTCTCTCTCTCTATCACTCACTCACTTTAAACCCCTAAACTCCATTCTCACTTTCTCTAAACCCATGGATCCCAATCTCTCTTTGTAAACAACTAATCTCTCTCTCTCTCTCTCTCTCTAGGCCCCAAATCCCAATCTCTCTCCCTCTAAACCTCTAAACCCCAATCTCCCCCTCTCTCTCTAAACCTATAACCCCTAATCTCTCTATGTCTGACTCTCTCTCTCTAAACCCTAATGCCCAATATATCTCTATATTTCTATCTATCTAAACCCCAATATCTCTTCCTCTCTCTAAACCCTAGCCCTTAACCTCTTTATCTATCTATCTATCTATCTAAATCCCTAACCACCATTCTCACTCCCTTTATCTATCTATCAAAATCACTAACTGCCATTCCTTCCCTCCCACTCTCTCTCTCTCTCTCTCTCTCTCTCTCTCTCTCTCTCTCTCTGCCCCTTTCCCCAATATCCCTTTCTCTCTCTTCCACTCTCTCTCTATAAAACCCTAACCCCTAATATTTTTTCTAAACCTCTCTCTATCTCTCTCTAAACCATGGACCACCCATCTCTCTCTTGCTATCTCTATATCTATCGAAACTCCTAACCCCCAATCTCTCTCTCTCTCTAAACCCCCAATCTTTAATCTTTCTCTTCCTATAACTCGCTCTAAACCCCTAACCTCCAATCTCTCTCACTCTCTAAACCGCTAAACCCCTCTCTCTCTCTCTCTATAAAACTTAACCCACAATATCTCCCTCTCCCTATAAACCCCTAAACCTCAAACTCTCTTTTTCTTTAAACCCTAACCCCAAATATCTCTCTATTTCTCTCTCCCTAACCCATAACCCCCAATCTCTCTCTCTCTCTCTCTCTCTCTCTCTCTCTCTTTAAACCACTAACCCCTAATATCTCTCTCTCTCTAAACCACTAATCCCTAATCTCTCTCTCTCTACCTCTCTCTCTAGATCGCTAACCCCAAACCCCCCAATCTCTCTCTCTCTCTCTCAAAACTCCTACCCCCAATCTCTCTCTCACTCTCTAAACCCCTAACCAACAATCACTCTCTTTCCATCTCCCTCTCTAAACCCCTAACCCCCAATATCTCTCTTCGTCTCTCTCACTATCTATCTCCCCCTCTCTAAGCCCTTAATAAACATTCTCTTTCTCTCTCTCTCTAAACCCCCAAACCCATATCTCTGTATCTCTCTATCTAAACCCCCAATCCCAACTCTTTCTCCCGCTCTAAACCCCTAACCTCCAAAATATATAGCTCTCTTTGTAGACCCCCACCTCTCTCTCTCTCTCTATCTATCTAAACCCCTAACCCCAATCCTCTCTCTCTCTCCATCTAAACTCGTAATCCCTATACTCTCTCTCTCTCTAAACCCCTTACCCCAATCTTTCTCTCTCTCTAAACCCCTTACCCCTATATCTCTCCCTCAAAACCCTTCACCCCCAGTCTCTCCATCTCTCTCTCTCTCTAAACCTCCTAACAACCAAAATCTCTCTCTATTTCTCTCTAAATTCATAACCCCCATTCTCTTTATCTCTTTCTAATCCATTAACACCCAATATCTCTCTCTCTAAACTCCTAGCCCCCAATCAAACTATTTCTATGTATGTATGTCTCTCTAAACCCCTAACCTCCCATGTCTCTCTCTCTCTCAACCCCTAATCCCCTATCTCTCTCTCAATCTAAACACCTAACCTCCATTCTCTCTCTCTCTCTAAACCCCTAATAATTCTCCATCTAAATCCCTAACCTATCTCTCTCTCTCACTAAACCTCTGTCTCTCTCTCTAAACCCCAAACCTCTAATCTATTTATCTCTTTATAAAACCATAACCCCTAATCTATGTCTCTCTCTCCCTAAACCCATAACCACTCATCTCTCTCTCTCTCTCTCTCTCTCTCTCTCTCATTCTCATTATATATATATATAATCCCCCAACCTCTCTCTCTCTCTCTCTAAATGCCTAACCTCTCCCTCTCTCTCTCTCAAAATCCCCACTCATCACCCATCTCTATGTCTCTCTCCCTCCCACTAACCATCCATACGCCAGCCTTGATCTCTCTCAATATTTAAATCCCTATTATCCCCTAATCTCTCTCTCTCTCTCTCTCTCTCTCTCTCTCTCTAAACCAATATCTCTCCTCCTATATCTCCCTCTATAAAACCTAATCGTAAATCTCTTTATCTCTCGCTAAGACATTAATCCCCAATATCTCTCTCTCTCTCTAAACCCATAATCCCCAATCTATATTTTTCTATATCTCTCTCTGGAAACCCTAACCTCCAATATCTCTATCACTCTAAACTCATAACCTCCAATCTCTCTCTCTCTCTCTCGCTAAAAACCTAAACCACAATCTATCTCTCTAAACCCCTAACCCCTAATCCTTCTCTCTCTAAACCCTTATCCTCCAATCTCCTTATCTCTCTAATCCGCTAACCCCCGATCTCTCTCTCTCTCTCTCATCCCCTGACGTCCAATCTCTCTCTTTGTCTCTTTCTCTCTCTAAACCCCTAAACACCAATATCTCTCTTTCTACATCTCTCTCTCTTTCTCTCTCTCTCTATCTCTCTCTTTCTCTCTCTCTCTAAACCCCTAAGCCCCAATCTCTCTCCTTTTCTCTAAGTCCCTAACTCTCTCTCTCTCTCAACCCCTAAGCCCCAATCTCTCTCTTTCTCTCTAAACCCCTAACTACCAATCTCTCTCTCTCTCTCTAAATCCCTAACCCCAATCTTTCTCTCTCTCTAAACCCCTCTGGCTCACCCTAATCTCTATCTCTATAAACTCATAACCTAGAACCCTCTCTCTCTCTCTCTCAAACCCTAATCGTCAATCTATCTCTCTCTCTAAACCCCTAATCCGCAATCTCCCACACTCTCTGTTAACCCCTAACTCTCTCTCTCTCTCTCTCTTTCTCTCTCTCTCTCTCTCTCTCATCGCCCTCTATGTCTCTCTAAACGCATAACCCATAACCCCCAATCTCTTTCTATAAAACCTTAACCCCTAACCCCCTCTCTCTCTCAAACCCTAACCACCAATATCTCTCTCTCTAAACCCCTAAGTCGAAATCTTGCACACTCTCTATTAACCCCTAACCCTCTCTCTCTCTCTCTCTCTCCCATTGTCTCCCCTTCTCTCACTCTCTATAAACCCCTAACCCTCAATCTATTTCTCTCTCTCTCTCTAATCCCATAACTGCTAACCTGCAACCTCTCTCCCTTTGTCTAAACCCTTAATCTCTCTCTCTCTCTCTCTCTCTACAAAACCCCACTCCTCAACCATCTACTCCTCTCCCCCTCTTTATGTCCCTCTCTCCCCCCACCACTAACCATCCATACTCCTTCTATGATGCTCTCTATCTCTTAACCCTTATTAACTCACTATCTCTCTCTCTAAACCCCTAAACCCCAATCTCTCTCTCTATAAACCCCTAACCTCCAATCTCTCTCCCTCTCTCTAAACGCATAACCTCCATACTCTCTCTCTCTCTCTCTCTCTCTATCTCTTTCTCTCTAAACCCCTAACTACCAATGTCTCTCTTTCTATTTTTATCTCTCCCTAAAATCTAACCCCCAATCTCTCTCTCTCTAAACCCCTAACCCTCTCTTTGTCTCTCTAAACCCCAAACACCTAATATCTCTCTCTAAACCTCTAACCTCTAGCCTATATCTCTCTTTAAACCCCTAATCTCCAATCTCTCTCTCTCTCTCTCTCTCTAAATCCCTAATCCCTAACCCTTAACCTCCAATCTCTCTCTAATTCTCTCTATAAACATCGAACCCACAATTTCTCTCTCTCTCTTAACCACTAATGATGAATCTCTCTCTCTCTCTCTAAAATCCTAAACTCCAATCCCCCCTCTCTCTAAACCCCTAACCACCAATCCCTCTCTCTCTCTCTAAACCCCTAACCACTAATCTCTCTCTCTTTCTCCCTCTCTCTCTCTAAACCCCTAACCAAAAATCTCTCTCTTTCTATTTTTCTCTCTCCTTAGACCCTAACCCCCAATCTCTATATCTCTCCCTAAACCTCTAACCCCCAATCTCTCTCTCTCTAAACCCCCAACATATCTCTCTCTCTAAAATGCCACCCCTAACCTGTCACTTAAATCCTATCCCCAATTTCCATCTAAAATCCTAACCCCCAATCTCTCTCTAAACCTCTAACCTCTAGCCCATATCTCTCTCTCTCTCTCTCTCTCTCTCTCTCTCTCTCTCTCTCTCAACCCATAAACTCGAATCTCTCTCTCTAAATCCGTAATCCCTAACCCTTAACCACCAATATCTCTCTAACTCTCTCTATTAACATCGAACCCACAATTTCTCTCTCTCTCTAAACAACTAATGATGAATCTCTCTCTATCTAAAACCTTAAACTCCAATCCCTCTCTCTCTCTCTAAACCCCTAACCACCAATCTCTCTCTATAAACCCTTAATCACCAATCTCTCTCCCTCCCTATCTATCTCTAAACCCCTAACCACCAATCTCTCTCTTTCTATTTTTCTCTTTCTCCCTAAACCCTTACCCCCAATCTTTCTATCTCTACCTAAACCCCTAAACCCTAACCCCCAGTCTCTATATCTCTTCGTAAACCCCTAAACCCAATCTCTCTCTCTCTCTCTCTCTCTCTCTCTCTCTCTCTCCCTAACCTCCAATCTCTCTCCCTCTCTCTCTCTCTCTCTCTTTCTAAAACCCTAGCCCCAATTTGTCTCTAAAACACTACCCCTAATCCACGATCTCTCTCTCTCTCTAAACCCCTAACCCCCAATCTCGCTCTCTCTCTCTCTCTCTAAACCCCTAACCCCCAATCTCGCTCTCTCTCTCTCTCTCAACCTCTAACCTCCTGTCCATATCTCTCTCTAAACCTCTAGCCTCCAATCTATCTATCTCTCTAAACCCCTAACCTCAAATATCTTCCCTCTCTCTCTCTCTAAACCCATAACATCCAATATCTCTCTCTCTAAATCCTTAAGCCCTAATCCCTAACCCCCAATATAAATCCCTCTCTCTAAACACCGAACCCCTAATATCTCTCTCTTTAAACCCCTAACGTTGAATCTCTCTCTCTCTCTCTCTCTCTCAACCCCAGTCTCTTTATATCTCTCTAAACCACTAAACCACCAATTCTCTCTCTCTCTAAACCCATAACCCCCAATATCTCTTTTTATTTCTCTCTAAACCCCTCCCTCTTAATATCTACCTCTCTCTCTCTCTAAACCCCTAACCCTCAATCTCTCTCTCTCTAAACCACTAACCCACAATATATATCTCTCTCTAAACCTCTAACCACTAAGATCCCTCTCTAAACACCTACCCCCAATATCTCTCTCTCTAAACCCCTACCCTCCAATCTCTCTAGACCCCTAACCCCTAATATTTCTCTCTCTCTCTCTCTCTCTAAATACCTAACCCCCAATCTCTCTCACACACACTCTAATCCCCTAATCTCCATTATCTCTCTCTCTCTCTCTCTCTTTCTAACCCCCCCCTCTCTCTCTCAGCCCCTAACACCCAATCTCTCTCCGTCTCTCTAAATACCTAACACCCAGTCTCTCTCTCTCACACTCTAATCCACTAACCTCTATTCTCTCTCTCTCTCTCTCTCTCTCTCTCTCTCTCTCTCTCTCTAAACCCCTAACCCCCAATCTCTCTCCCTATCTCTTTAATCTCCTAACCTCCAATCTCTCTCTCTCTCTCTCTAAAACCCCAACCCCAACCTCTCTCTTTCAAAACCTACACCCAGTCTGTCACTAAAACCCTACCCCCATTCTCTCTCTAAACCCTTAACCCCCAATGTCTCTCTCTAGAAACCCATAATACCCAATCTCTCTCTCTCTAAACCTCTAATCTCCAGTATATCTCTCTCCCTCTCACTAAACCCATAATCCCCAATCTCTCTCTCTAAGCCCCTAATCTCCAATCTCTCTCTCTAAATCCCTAAGCCTTAACCCCTAGCCCAAAATATTTCTCTCCCTCTCTCTCTCTCTCTCTGAAACGAACCCTCTATATCTCTCTCTCTAAACACATAACATTGAATCTCTCTCTCTCTCTCTCAAAATGCATAACCTCCAATCCCTTTCTCTCTCTAAACCCCTCACCACCAATCTCTATCTCTCTCTCTAAACCCCTAACACCCAATCTTTCTTCTTCTATCTATCTCTCTAAACCCCTAAACTCCAATCTCTCTCTCACTCTAAGCCCCTAACCCTCTCTCTCTCTCTCTCTCTCTCTCTCTCTCTCACACACACACACACACACATCCCCTAACCCCCAATCACTCTCTCTCTCTTTATCTCTCTAAAAACCTAACCCTCTCTCTCTCTATCTAAATCACTAACTTTAAACCCCTAAACACCATTATCTCTTTCTCTAAACCCCTAACCCCAAATCTCTCTCTCTATATATATATATATATATAAATATATATATCTCAATCACTCACTTTAAACACCTAAACTCCATTCTCACTTTCTCTAAACCCATGGATCCCAATCTCTCTCTGTAAACAACTAATCTCTCTCTCTCTCTCTCTAAACCCCTATCTCAATTCTCTCTCTCTCTCTAGGCCCCTAATCCCAATGTCTCTCCCTCTCTCTCTAAACCTATAATCCCTAATCTCTCTATGTCTGCCTCTCTCTCTCTAAACCCTAATGCCTAATCTCTCTCTATCTTTCTATCTATCTAAACCCCAATATCTCTTCCTCTCTCTCTAAACTCTAACCCCTAACCTCTTTTTCTATCTATCTATTTATCTCTCTAAACCCCTAACCACCATTCTCACTCCCTCTATCTATTTGTCAAAATCACTAACCGCCATTCCCTCCCTCCCTCTCTCTCTCTCTCTCTCTAAATTGCTAACCCCCCATCTCTCTCTCTCTCTCTCTCTCTCTCTCTCTCTCTCTAAATCGCTAACCCCCAATCTCTCTCTCTCTCTACCCCTTTCCCCAATATCCCTTTCTCTCTCTTCCACTCTCTCTCTCTAAACCACTAACACCTAATATTTTTTTCTAAGCCTCTCTCTCTCTCTAAACCCTTGACCACCCATCTCTCTCTTCCTATATCTATATCTATCGAAACTCCTAACCCTCAATCTCTCTCTCTCTAAACCCCCAATCCCCAATCTTTCTCTTCCTATCTCTCTCTTTGAACCCCTAACCTCCAATCTCTCTATCTCTCTCACTCTCTAAACAACTAAACCTCTCTCTCTCTCTCTCTCTCTCTCTCTCTCTAAAACTTAACCCACAATATCTCCCTCTCCCTATAAACCCCAAACTCTCTTTTTCTTTAAACCCCTAACCCCAAATATCTCTCTATCTCTCTCTCCCTAACCCCTAACCCCCAATCTCTCTCTCTAAACCTATAACCCCCAATCTCTCTCTCTCTCTCTCTCTCTCTCTCTCTCTCTCTCTCTCTCTCTTTAAACAACTAAACCCTAATATCTCTCTTTCTCTAAACCACTAATCCCTACTCACTCTCTCTAGATCCCTAACCTCTAACCCCCAATCTCTCTCTCTCTCTCTCTCAAAACTACTACCCCCCAATATCTCTCTCACTCTCTCAACCCCTAACCAACAATCACTCTCTTTCCATCTCCCTCTCTAAGCCCCTAACCCCCAATATCTCTCTTCCTCTCTCGCACCTCTCTATCTCCCCCTCTCTAAACCCTTAATAAACATTCTCTTCTCTCTCTCTCTAAACCCCCAACCCCATATCTCTCCATCTATCTATCTAAACCCCCAACCCTAACTCTTTCTCCCGCTCTAACTCCCTAACCTCCAAAATATCTAGCTCTCTTTGTAGACCCCCACCTCTCTCTCTCTATCTATCTATCTAAACCCCTAGCCCCAATCCTCTCTCTCTCTCTCTCTCTCTCTCTCTCCTCCATCTAAGTCCGTAATCCCTAATCTCTCTCTCTCTCTAAACCCCTTACCCCAATCTTTCTCTCTCTCTAAAACCCCTTACCCCTATATCTCTCTCTCAAAACCCTTCACCCCTAGTCTCTCCATCTCTCTCTCTCTCTAAACCCCTAACAACCAAAATATCTCTCTATTTTTTTCTAAATCCATAACCCCCATTCTCTTTATCTCTTTCTAATCCATTAACTCCCAATATCTCTCTCTCTAAACTCCTAGCCCCCAATCACACTATTTCTTTGTATGTATGTCTCTCTAAACCCATAACCCCCCATGTCTCTCTCTCTCTCAACCCCTAATCCTCTCTCTCTCTCTCTCTCTCTCTCTCTCTCTCTCTCTCTCTCTAAACACCTAACCTCTATTCTCTCTCTCTCTCTCTCTCTCTCTCTCTCTCTAAATCTCTAACTCCCAATCTCTCCCTTTCTATCTCCCTCTCTCTCAAAACTGCTAACATCCAATCTCTCTGTCTCTCTCTCAACCCCTAACTTCCAATCTCTCTCACACTTTCTCTCTCTAATACCCATAACCCCTAATCTATCTATCTCTCTCTAAACCCCTAATGAATCATCTCTCTCTCTCTCTCTCCAAACCCCTATCTTGAATCCCTCTCTCTCTCTCCAGACCCCTATCTTGAATCTCTCTCAATCTCTAGACCCCTAATCCCAATCTCTCTGTCTCTCTAAACCCCTGAACCCAATCTCCCTCTCTCTCTCTCTCTAAACCTATAACCCTCAATCTCCCTCTCTCTCTCTCTCTCTAAACCCCTAACCCCTAATCTCTCTCTATCTCACTCTCTATCTAAACTCCTAACCTCCAATCTCTATCTATCTCTATATCTACCTAACCCCCCCCCTCTCTCTCTCCTTCTCTAACCCCCAAAACTCTAATCTCTCTCTCTCTCTCTCTCTCTCTCTCTCTCTCTGAACCCCAACTCCTCACCCACCTACCTATCCCCCCTCTCTTTGTCTTCCACCCGCTGTAACCATCCATACTCCCCCCATGATCTCTCACTCTATCTCTAAACCCAAATCAACCCCTAACCTCTCTCTCACTAAACCCCTAACCCCCAATATCTCTCTATCTATAAACCCATAAACTCAAATCTATGTCTCTCTCTCTAAACATCTAACCTCCAATCTAACTCTCTCTGTAAACCCCTAATGCCCAATATCCCTTTATCTATCTCTCTCCATCTCTAAATCCCTAACCACCAATATCTCTCTCTCTAAAAAACTAACCCTCAATCTATCTCTCTATAAACCCTTAAACCGTAACCCCTAACCTTCATTCTCTCTCTCTTTAAACACCTAACACCCAATCTCTCTCTCTCTCTCTCCAAACCCGTAACACCTCTCTCGCTAAACCTGTAACCCCTAACCCTATATCTCTCTCCCTCCATATCTATCTCTCTCAACTCCCCACCACTAACCATCCATACTCCCCTTGTGATATTTCTCTTTCCTTGAACCCCTATTAACCCGCAATTTATCTCTCACACACACTCTAAACCCCTAACCTCCAATCTCTCTCTCTCTCTAAACCCCTAACCCCCAATCTCTCTCTCTCATTGAACACCTAACCCCAGTCTCTCTATCTCTCTTTAAACCCCTAACCCACAATCTATCTCTCTCCCTTTAAGCCACTAACCCCCAATTTCTCTCTTTATATATCCCTCTCTCTCTCTCTCTCTCTCTCTCTCTCTCTCTCTCTCTCTCTCTCTCTCTAAATACCCTGCCCCCAATTTGTCACTCTCTCTCTAAACCACTAACCCTCAATCATTGTTTCTCTTTGAACCCCTAATCTCCAATCTCTCTCTCTCTCCAATCTCCTAACCACTAAAACCTAACCCTCTCTCTCTCTCTAAACACCTAACCCCCAATATCTATGTCTCTCTCTAAACGCTAACCCCCAATATCTTTCTCTCTCTATGTATCTAAACCCCTAACCCCCCCTCACTCTCTCCCCAAACACCAAGTTCTCACCCACCTACCACTCCCGCTCTCTATGTCTCTCTCCCCCTACCCTAACCCCCAATCTCTCTCTCTCTAGACCCCTAACCCAGAATCTCCCACTTTCTATCTCTCTTTCTTAAATCCCGTAACCCCCAATCTATCATCCTCTATCTCTCTCTTTAAACACCTAATCACCAATCTCTCTATTTCTATCTCTATCTCTCTAAACACTACCCCTTAATATCTCTATCTCTCTCTAAACCCCCAACCCCCAATCTCTCTCTCTCACAATAAATCCCTTACCACCAATCTCTCTCTCTAAACAACTAACCTCCATTCTCTCTCTCCGTCTCTAAAACCCTAAACCCCAATCTCTCTCTCGCCCTCTATCTAAACCCTTGACCACCAACCTTTCTCTCTTTAAAACCCTAAACCCCATTCTCTCTCTCTATCTAACTATCCATCTAAATTCCTAACCCTCAATATCTCTCTCTAAACCCCTAATGTCCAATTTCTCTCTCTCTCTCTATGTATATATATACATACATATATATAAATATGTATCCATCTTTCTAAAACCCTAACGTCCAATCTCTCTCTCTCTAACCCTAAAACCTAATCCCTAATCTCTCTCTCTCTCTCTCTCTCTAAATCCATAACCCCCAATCTCTCTATCTCCCTGTAAACCCCAATGCCCAATATCTCTCTCTCTAGACCCCTAACCTCCAATATCTCACTTTCTATCTCTCCCTCTTTCAACCCTTAACCTCCAATATCTCTCTCTCTCTCTCTCTCTCTCTCTCTCTCTCTCTCTAAACCCCAATGCCTACTTTATCTCTCTATTTCTCTCTCTTTATCTATCTAAACCCATAACCCCAATCTCTCTCTCTTTAAACCCCTAACCTCCAATATCTCTCTCGCTCCCTTTAAACCCCTAACCTCCAATCTCTCTCTCTTCCTCTAAATCCCTCATGCCCAATCTCTCTCTCTAAATTCCTAACCCCCAATCTCTCTCTATCTAAACCACTAGCATCCAATCTCTCTTTCTCTCTCTCTAAATTCCTAACCCCTAATCTCTCTCTCTCTCTAAACACCTAACCTCCAATATCCCTCTCACTCTCACTCACTCTCTCTCTAAACCCTTTACCCCCAATCCCTATCTCTATCTCTCTCTCTCTCTCTAAACCCCTAACCCCCATTATCTCTATATATCCCTCACTCTCTCTCTGTAAACCTGTAATCATCTCTCTCTCTCTCCATTCTTCACCCATTTACCCTTCCCCCCTTTCTATGTCTCCCTCCCCCTCAACACTAACCATTCATAACATCCCCATGATCTATCTCTATATCTAAACTACTATTAATCCCTATTCGCTCTCTCTCTCTCTCTAAACACCTAACCACCAATATCTCTTTCTCTCTCAAACCCTAACCTCCAATCTCTCTCTGAATTCCAACCTTTACCAGAAGGTTGAGGAAGGAAATCCAGTGATACTACTATTGTATGTGGATGGCCTATTTGTAACAGGTGAGGATGGTTTGATTGTCGATACCAAGAGGAAGCTTGCTGCCGAGTTCGAGATGAAGGACTTGGGGATGATGCACTATTTTCTAGGCATGGAGGTGTGGCAGAGTATAGATGGAATATTTCTTGGACAAGGGAAGTATGCAGTAGAGATCCTGAAGAGGTTCGGGATGATGGACTGCAAGGCCATGGCCACACCTATGGCACCAAACCTAAAGCTTCTGTGTGATGCTTCATTTGATCTGGTTGATGTCATTGTGTATCATCAGATAATTGGGTCCTTGAGGTACCTGACAAACACAAGACCAGATATCTGCTTTGGTGTGAACACATTGAGCCAGTTCCTGACAAATCCTAGAGGTGTTCACCTGGTTGTTGTAAAGCATATTCTGAGGTACCTGAAGGGTATGGTTGACTATGGGCTCAAGTATGATGTGAATCAAAATTTTAACCTGCAGAGTTATGTGGATTCAGATTGGGCAGGCAGTACTACATATAGGAAGAGCACTTCTGGGTGTTGCTTCAGTATGGGATCAGGTGTGATGTCTTGGTTTAGTAGGAAGCAGTCCTGCGTAGCACTGAGTACAGCCGAAGCAGAGTATGTTGTAGCTTGTTCGGCTAGTTGTGAGGCAATATGGCTTCTGAAGCTACTGTATGAGTTATTTGATCTCCCACTAGAGGCTACTGGTATCTTTTGTGACAACCAGAGTTGTGTGAAGCTGTCTGAGAACCCGGTGTTCCACGACAGGTTGAAACACATTGAGATCAAATATCACTATATCAGGGATATGGTGCAGAGAGGAGTAGTGAAGCTTCTGTATGTTGCGACGGATGAGCAGATTGCAGATATACTGACAAAACCACTAGCCAGAGTGGAGTTCGAGTACTTCAAAGAGAGGCTTAGTGTTCTTCAGATTGATGACACTTCGAGGAAGAAGTGATGGACACATTTGCTGAAGCCATTCCAAGCATGGTGAGAGAAGGATCCTTCTATGGATATGGATGTAAGCACTGGATGATGAGCATCAGGACGATGCTCCAGTTACTGCTCTGTATATGCATCATGTTGTATGCTGGATATGATCAGTTGGATCATTTATATGTATGTATGCACCATGTTGGATGCTGGATATGATTAGTTAGATCATTTATATGTATGTACGCATCATGTTGGATGTTGGATATGATTAGTTGGTTCATTTATATGTATGTATGCATCATGTTGGATGCTGGATATGATCAATTGGATCATGTGTATGTATTTATATATGTATCAGGTGGATCATGTATTTGTATATGTATCAGGTGGATACATTGTATGATCAGGTAGATCATGTATGATGATATGTATCAGGCAGATACTGTGTATGCATCAGGTGGATGCATTGTATGATCAGGATGATCATGGATGATGAGCTTCATGATGTTCCTCCAGATGAAATGCATCAGGACGATGCAGTGATGATGATCAGGATGATCATGTGTACATCAGGATGATGTATGGTGAGTATCAGGTTGATACTCTGTGGCCATGGACAGGTTGTGCAAATAAGCATATAATATCACCCTGGGAGGTTTGCATATTCTCTTGCTAGGTTTTTCCGATGGCATATAATAGCTCCCTGCGAGATCTGGTGAATTCTCTTTCGAGGTTTTGCACTGGGAAGACATATAATAGTGCCCTGGGAGGTTTGCAAATTCTCTTGCTAGGTTTTTCCGCTGGCATATAATAGCTCCCTAGGAGATTTGGAAAACGCTCTTTCGAGGTTTTGTCCTATGGTATATAATAGCGCCCTGGGAGATCCGATAGTTTGGGATGAGTTCCCGTAATAAGTCCTGGGATGCTCTTTCGAGGTTTTGCCATGACCACATATAATAGTGCCCTAGGAGATCCGATAGGTTGAGCTGTGTGCTCGTAATCAGTCCTGGGATTCTCTTTCGAGGTTTTGTGGTGGGGTCACATGTAATAGCTCCCTGGGAGATCCGATAGGTTGGGATGTGTGCCTGTAATAAGTCCTGGATGCTCTTGCGAGGTTTTGTGACGTACGTAATAAGTCCTGAGGATTCCACAGTATGGCCAGTGATGATGAAGACCTGCAGGTGGTGGGCCTACATCCAGTATGAAAAAGGATTGGCTTTGTAGAACTTCCTATGACGAGTAGATTCAGAGATTGATTGAGATAGCAGCAGGAGTGATGATGATGATGATTCGAGGATGATGATTCACTGATGATGATCCAGAAAAGAAGACTTGTGCTAGCAGATCTGTGTCGAGAAATACCTTCTTATTTAAGAGGGAGTGTTGATGTATATGTAACTTCGGAATGTATTTCATATATGTATATTATACTCCTATAGAGATGGTATTATTCCTCTATACGGAAGTGTTTGTATTCCTATAGAGATGTTATTATTCCTCTATACAGAAGTGTCTTCATTTATATTGTAAGTGTTGTAACTTATACTTGATGGGTTATTAGACCACCTTGTTGGGGTCGGCCCTGTATAATTCATGTGGGTCAAAGGATTATTAGACCACCCTATTGGGGGTCATCCATGTGGGTCAAAGGGTTATTAGACCACCGTATTGAGTGTCGGCCCAGTCAACATTGTGTTATGTGGTTAAGTTGAGGCCGACCTAGTAAAGGTTATTAGGCAAGTCAAGTAAAGTATAAATAGAGTGCAGGAGGCACTCTATTTTATCATTCTATTCTCACACACACACTTTGGAGAGTGGCGCACTTGTGGAGGAGGAGAAGCTGCTACTAGGATATGTCTATCTCTTATGCTTGGGTTGTATCATTGCTCTATCTATCTCTGAGGAAGTTATTGGGGTTTTTCACCTTTATGGTTTTCCCCAAGTAAACTCTGTGTCTCTTGTGTGCTTGCATTATTGTGTCCATGATTGATATGCTGTACATGTTGTTCTCTCAGTTAAGATCCTAGATCATATTGAAGTAAATTCTAAAAAACTAACACCTCTGATACCACTATAGGTATTAACTCCTGAAATTGTATTATTCCATTCACCAAACATTCAATTTATACATAATTTATGTGACTTTTGGTATTCGGATTCCAAGTGATCTGTTAGAGTCTCCAAGACTCTTTAGCTTCCCTAACTGAAATCATAATTATTTATTAACAAAATTCTCATAGGATTCTAACAAAAACAAACCTTGAAAATTAGCCCATGGGCTAAATTTTACCCCCTAAAATTTTCCCTAGTGTCAAATTATATGCACCTTCTTTCATATTTTCGTAGATCTCTTTATTATTAGAGTGTTGTTTTAATGTAATGTTTTATATTCAAATGCACCTTGAAACATGTATTTTTCCAGAGTTGTTGTATTGAAGAAACACCTCTCCAATTTTTTTAGATTTGGTATTAATATCTGAAGAAATTATCTTGAAATAATAGTTGTATATGTAAGATATCCCTCTCTTCTAGGTATGCTTAATTATCCTCAATTTAAAAACTTTAGATGTGAAAAGTTGGGAAACAACCTTTTTTGTGGGTTATATCTACACCATCTATCTAGTAGCCTACAGGTTTTTTAAGCCCTGGCTATTACTATGATGTCGAACATGCACGACAAAAACGGCTATTACAACTGTCCAAACTAGATGAAAGTAAAGAGATGGCAATAGAACATCAACAAGTCCAAAAAAAACAACAAAAATCTTGGCATGATAGAAACATCAAACAGAAGAATATGTCAGTTGGTGACTTGGCACTACTTTATAATAGCCGCATAAAAGGGAAACCAAAGAAGTTGCACACGGAGTGGATGGGGCCCTATATCATCGAAATGATAAATCCCAATGGTTCAGTTCAAATAAAAAGTTTACAAGGTAGTGTTTTCAAGAAAGTGGTAAATGGCGCCCGACTAAAACGGTACAAGTCATGAAAATTCAAAAAAAAAATGGTTACAAATAATTGAATGAGAGAAAGTACTATAACTAATCAAGCAAACAACAAGGCAATTCAAATGCAGAATGACAAGATATTTGCAGAGTAAGGATGGAAAAAGTAAAGAGAAAAGCTCGATGCACAACCATCGATACTATAGACACCGACAAGAGCGTCGACGAATTGTTGAGGAAGAACAGACACGACATAAACTATGGAACACAAAATGACAACACCTAACAAGCAAAGTCCGCCGCCACGACACGTCAAGAGAGGTACCGCACCATCATGATGAGAGGCAAAGGACAAAACTAATCGCGGACCCAGAGTAAATGCACCTGATAGGGTGCCAATAGCCTGTCATCTCAATTTAATTCCCTCATCAAATTAGCCATTAATACAAGCCTCTATGTCTTGTTCCCGCGTGCTGAGTAGCTCCTCCATAAATCCTGAGCTTGAGGATTCTTGGGCACTCTTTTTCCAAGAACTTGAACTACAAGATATAGAGCTCCCTGACCTTGTTGAAGCAAATCTTGCATTGTCAAACCCTGAATCCACCATGGCCCCAAGGAAAACCCAAATGGAAACCAGGGCCGCTGCAACACATGTTAGAGAGCTGGAAAAAGAACAATCCCCTCTGGAAACAAGATTGCAAATAATTCGGAACACTAAGGTTCTGGAACAAGTTGTAAGAGAGCATAGAGGGAAATTGAATATTGGGGGAAGGAATCAGATGGCCAATGGAGGGAGGAAGCACAACGACTGAGGACCTCTACAATTCTGCATTATATGAAGGCACCTCTCTTGGAAAGTTTTGGAGGACTAAAAGAAATTATTGCAGAGTTCATCGTTAGCCGCTATCACAACGGTAAGTTCTATTTTGACGTTCCAGTCAAAGTTAATTGTTGGCTTTCAAACTGATCTAGAGGTTTTCAATATAGACCCAGGTTCTTTGCGGTTTAGCTTAACCAACAAAACCCCTTTTCACCGTCCCTTTCGATAACAACCTGCGAATAGGATGAGGTCTCACCAGAGGCGAAGCTATGGGGGCGCTGTGGAATTAGATTTCCATAATGAAGTGATGAGTTGTTTAGAGAAAACTACTGCACAGCGCACAGATTAGACTCGTGTTGCAGGATGGGGACTATGCGACGATAGACTGCGTCGCGGTCCTTACTTCTGCAAGTGAAAGTGTTGCGCAACCAGCGCATCCACAGACTGCGCGGTTTAGATAAAGTGTGAATCACAGGATAGCGCAACTGACTTGTACGCTTCCTCTCTGAGCTTGCTCACTGGGGAAACTTTACTATAACACTTAACCAATCAACTACTACCTTAGACTACTTGGATTTATAACAATTGCAAGCAGATAAAACATGTAATGCTACGCACTGTTAGTATTGTGCATCAACAAAGTAACTTAACCCGAATTCTTCATACACTTGTGATTATTTAGAAAAACGATACTTCTGCAAACATGAGGTACTGTGCATCCAACATTCCTTCATTCACGCAACACTTAACATATTATTCCCATCTTTCTCCTATGGTGAATACATATAAAAGCATTAACATAGCAACTGGTAAATGGGACTACAAGCATTCATGTAAGCAAATAGATAAGTGCAAAATGAAAACAATCACACTACACAAAATTTAACGTAGTTCACCCCCCGAATGGAGGCTACGTCCACAAGAACTGTTGTTATATTAGTCTCTAGGAAGGGTACAACAATTCTTTGTCTACGCACTCAGCTATAGACTCTCTTCTCTCTCAATAGGTCTATGCACACACAGCTGCAAAGCCTTTACAATTAATCTCAAAAGATTCAGCAATGTTTAGACTTACAAAATGAAGAGTAACCCTTTCCCATACAAAATTCCTTATTTATAGATCACGCTCGTGGGTCGTGTCTTTACAATCAATACGTCAAAACCCTAAGGTTCCCAAAACTGGCGTGGCTAACTACCACCCTGGATATCGCCATCGACAACCTGCTCCGCCTGCTCATGGCCGTCCTGCTGGGCCACTCGTGGTTCACACGCTCTTCTGACAACTGCAGTCATCAAAAATAGTTACAACTGCATCATGGCCTATCCCTTTCTGCTCCTTCCGTCTGCCTGTCGCCATCGGCATAGTGGCCTAGCTTCTCAACTGCTTACTGCCACTCTCCTTGGCAGGTCACTTTCTTCCTTCAACCTATTCCTTAATCAAAATAGGTCACTTCCTCATCTGACCTTTACTTATATTTCTTACCAAAAAATGTTGATGCATGAATCCTGTGCACCAGCGTACTGCGCAATCCCGTCATACCCATTGTCGATGCACACAATGCACAATTCTCAAAATTGCCCACATGCCATGTCGCAACGCGCAATGCATAGTTTCCAACACTTATGCATTTTCTCCAACTTGGGCCCCACCCAATAGGCCCTTAACACTCACTTGTCGCTCATCCCGAGCCACTTCCACTTGCGGACTATGGTGCCACATCTTTCGGTGCACATATCTTTGAAGTAAAATTTTGCAAAGTGATTGCTAGCTCTACAACCATGTTCTTGGCCTTTTGCTCAAATCCTTGAAGCATCTCCAGAGTGGCCTGCAAGACCTTTTCTTTGGCCACCTGCTCTTTCATGGTGCCTTCTGCCGCCTGAAGTTCTACGAACTTCTCATCGAATTGTTGCATCAATCCAAGGCCTTCTTGTTTAATGGCCTACAACCTGGCAGATGTAGAAGCCTCTTTCTCTCTAAGCGTGACCAGCTCTTTTTGTAGCTCCTTGATTTCATTGTACTTCTGTATTTTCTCCCTAGCCGACGCAATTTTTAACTCTGCATTTGCAGCTTCTACCTGTTGTCGTGTCCGATGCAGATCCCTCTTTATCTTTTGAAGTGCGAGATCCTCATTCAAACCTGTCAATGTTGTATTTACTCCTTCAAGTAAATCTTGGCACCTCGTCACTTTCGATGAAATGCTATCCATGGTTGCTTGTACTTCCTCAGCTGGAGCCGCACACTGATCTGACAGGATAACTGGGTGCCTAGCCTCCAGCTCTGCAATCTTCCCTTTGTAGGAAGTCTCCATCTGTATCATATCTGATGTGAGGGTTTCTACCTGTTAGAAAAATAGGATCGCAAAGCAATAACAATAAACAAAAATGCAAATATAATCACACATACACATTACAAGAGAGACACAGATATATCATGGTTCACCCAACTTGGGCTACATCCACACTGAAGTTTCCAGTCCTTATTGTTATTCCGTCCAGCAAAGTGAAGGGATACAACCTGCAGCACAGCTGCTGCACTTCCTCTTCACTGTCTCACAGTCTCTCTTCTTGATCTCACAGATATTTACAATGCATAATACCTAATACATCAGCACTAGCCGTATTACAATGTCTTTCTTTTATAAAGGAAATACAATGGGAAAATACCACGGGATACCCAAAACCATGGGTCCAAAAACTGTTGGCGAAAACAACCCCAAAAAAATTTCTAAGTGTACAGTCCTATGGGGTGCACGACTGAGACAATATCATCTATGAGATTGAAGATCTGGCTCCATAACCAACAATCTCCCTCTTGGAGATTGATTACAATAAATCCACCGTTGTTGTACTTGTTGGACCTTGGACTTGGCAACTTTCTCATCTTCACCTTCATGCTAGAAGGCCAACTCAAACCGAGCAGGAACTCAGTTTCTCTTTGGTCACTACCTTTGTGAACATGTCTGGCCTTGTACCACTTATTACTTCCTTCTTCTTCCTTCAACCTGTAAATCCATTTGTTCTGCAATTCTCTTTTACCAACAGGAAAATGAACCAAATCCCAAGTCTGGTTTCCTACCAATGAGTCCATCTCCTCATTCATGCCTTGCTCCCACTTCTTTCTAGTTTCCACCTGCATTGGTTCTTCATAACATTCTGGTTCACCAGCATCAGTCATCAACAAATAATACATTGAAGGAGAGTATCGTTCAGGGAATCTACTTAACCTGGTAGATCTTCTTGTAGTTGCAAGAGTTTCAGGCACTTCCTATTGTTCTTGATTTTCTGGCACCTTTGGAACTTCATTTTCTTGAATTTCATCAAGTATTGTGTACTATGTGTTTTCCTTTTCTTGTTTCTTTCCCTGCAACTGATCTTTATACATGACCTTTTCATTGAATATCACATCTCTACTCCTAATGATTTTGTTATTTTCATATTCCTATAAGCGATAACCAAAATCATCAACCCCACATTCAATAAAGGTACATTTCTTGGATTTAGCTTCAAGCGTTGTTCTATTATCTTTATCAATATGGACAACTGCTTCACAACCAAACATTCTCAGAAATAAGTAGTTTACCTTTTTACCTGTCCATTCCTCCTCTGGAATACCACCATCCAAAGCACTTGAAGGCCTTATGTTTATTAAATAAACAGCAGTATTTACAGCATCTTCCCAAAATTGTAAGGGAAACCCTGCATGCAATCTCATACACCTTGTACACTCCATGATCGTTATGTTCATCCTTTCAGACAAACCATTTTCTTGTGGTGTTCCTGGGACTGTCTTCTCTCTACGAATCCCACGGTATGAACAGTAACTATCAAACTCCTTGCCGCAGTACTCACCTCCATTATCAGATCTGAGACGCCTCAACCTTTTTCCTGTCTCATTCTCAACCAAAGCTTTCCACTTCTTAAAAGTAGCAAACACATCAAATTTCTGGCTAATGCAATAAACCCAAGTTTTCCTAGTTGCATCATCAATAAAAGTAACATAATAATGAGAGCCACCAAGAGATTGTACCTGAGCTGGTCCCCATACATCTGTATGCACAAGCTCTAACTTTTCATTCTTCTTCTGTTTCCCAACCCTGAGAAATATTACTCTCTTCTGTTTTCCATAAACACAGCTCTCACAGAATTCCAAACTTACCTGCTTCAAATCTAGCAACAACTTCCTTGAGTGGAGAATCTGCATGCCCTTCTCACTCATGTGGTCAAGCCTATGATGATACAATGTTTTATCTGTTCCCGTGGAAGCTAAAGAGATAGAATGAAAATACAACGTACCTACCCTGTCTCCTTTTGCTATCACCATTGATCCTTTAGTGATCTTCCACCACTTTTCTCCAAGTGTATATAGACAACTGCAATCTCCCAACTGCCCCATTGAGATCAGATTTCTTTTCATAGTAGGAATATGCCTAACATCTTTCAATAGCCAATTTGTTCCATTCTTAACTTTTATCCATACCTTACCCATTCCAACAATTTTACATGGCTCATCATCACCCAATAAAACATGTCCAAAATCGCCTGGAACATAATCATGAAAGTATTTCCTATGGGGTGTAGCATGACATGAAGCCCCTGAATCTACTACCCAATAATCACTAGTATTATCTAATGCAAGAATCAAAGTATCTTGTAACACATCACCTGCTACATTTGCTTCGTGGGTAGTTTCCTGTTGTGCATCTCCTTTCTTCTTTAGAGATCTGCAGTCTTTCTTAAGATGTCCTTTCTTTCCACAGTTCTATCACTCTATCTTTCCTAGTCAGGACTTGGATCTACCCATTTTAGACTTGCCATGATTACCTCGGCTCTTTCCTCTCTCCTTTTGTCTTCCCATGCTCTCCATGATCAATGCATTACCTCATGTCTCGCCTGTGCTTTTTCTTCGCATTTCCTCGCTAAGAATAACACCAATAACATCATCAAATTTCAAGGTGTTTGAACCAGAGACAGAGTTACTTACAGCCATGACCAAGATATTCCATCTTTCTGGCAATGAACACAATATTATAAGAGCTCTAACCTCATCATCAAAGTTCACACTTACAGAACTTAGTTGATTTGTAACCGTATTAAACTCATTTAAATGATTAATAACAGATCCACCTTCAGACATCTTCATATTAAATAAACGATTCATTAGAAATACCTTGTTGGAGGCCGAGGGTTTTTCATACAGCTTACCCAGTGCGATCATCAAACCCTCCATGGTCATTTCTTTTGAGATATCGAAAGCCACCGACGAAGCCAAGCTCAGCCGTATTGTTCCCAAAGCCTTCGTGTCAAGAACCTCCCATTCTTCGTCCTTCATGGCCGTCGGCTACTTTGCTCTTCCTCCCAATGGTAGGAATAGATCCTTTTGGTACAGATAGTCCTCCATTTGCATCTTCCATAACTGGAAGTTTTGGCCATTAAACTTCTCGACCTTAAACTTTCCTTCTTCTACCATTGCTCCCACTCGAACCAAAAACCCTAGCTTCCTGCAGGTTTATCTTCCAAATAGATTTTTTGGCTCTAATACCAATTGTTAGAAAAACAGGATCGCGAAGCAATAACAATAAACAAAAATGCAAATATAATCACACATACACATTACAAGAGAGACACATATATATCATGGTTCACCCAACTTGGGCTACGTCCACACTGAAGTTGCCAGTCCTTATTATTGTTCTGTCCAGCAAAGTGAAGGGATACAACCTATAGCACAGCCGCTGCACTTCCTCTTCACTGTCTCACAGTCTCTCTTCTTGATCTCACAAATATTTACAGTGCATAACACCTAATATATCAGCACCAGATGTATTACAATGTCTTTCTTTATAGGATAAATACAATGGGAAAATACCATGGGATACCCAAACCCATGGGCCCAAAAACTGTTGGTGAAAACAACCCCAAAAAAATTTCTCGGGGGTGTTTCCCTCGAACCCCAAGGTTGGGGCATGAGTGTACAATCCTCTAGGGTGCACAGCTGAGACAATGTCATCTATGAGACTGAATATCTAGATCCACAACCAACACTACCTTGGACCCAAACTTCTTTATTGTATCCTCGACATCATCTTCTTCTGCGCATTCGTGGATTTTCATGCATACCACTAAGACGGTCTCTTTGAGCTTTCGGTTCCTCTCATGGACTTCAGACAATTCCTGCTCTTTTTGCTCGGATTCCTGCCTGACCTCTTAAATATTTTCTTTGAGCTAGACGCTCTGGTCATATGAGGTAATGCCTCTTTCTTGTATCTCCTCCAAAACTTGCAGGTGTAGCATTCAGGTCCTCCAGCAGTAATGACCCAATGTTGAGGTCAAAATGTGCCGAGTTTTTCGCTGCCTCGCGCACCTTATCATTTGGGAAGATAAAGTGCATCGGTTTGATATGCGCAACCCTGGGGTAGGGGTTTACTATGTAGGGTGGCCACTTTCGTGCACTCGTTCCTCCTGTCTTCCCTTCAGAGCTTGATGACTAATGGCCTAAGCCCATATGTGCCACCATTGTCTTTATTATTTCTACAGCTTGGATTATGCTTATCTACAGTTTTTCATGTTTAGCTTCTTTCTCTGCGCGGGTCTCTTCCCATGCTTCCTGCACTTTGGTTGTGATAATCTCACAATCGTCTAGGTGTAGTTGCAAACCAAACTCAGGCTTCTCATCCTTCCTCTTTTTACATTGGCCTTTTGGTTCTACAGGACTTTTAGTGGCCTTCCTTTTTCCCCCTGCTGACTCTGTAGGCTCACTTTATGAAACCTCTTTTTCCTCAACAATGGTAGTACCTTCAGGTAGCCCCCCCTTCTTCTCTCCCTTTTCCTCTTCTGATTCTTCCTTATCTTCCTCAGTGCCTTCATCATCTATGTCTTTTAATTCAATTTTCTCCGAGATGGGTTCTATTTTTTTTCATAATCGAATTCAATATCCAGTGACGCAGGAACTTTCCAGTCCGCATCCCATCTCTCCATCATCGCCTCGATCGTCTCCTGATCTAGTCGATAAAACCCTAGATACCACAATTCCTCCTTTGTGTCAGCCCTTGGCTGAATGAATGACCAATGTCTCTTCACCATAAACCTCATAATGCATGTATATGTGTCGGTCAGTGATTTTGTGATTCGCGATGTCGAAAGAATCGCATCGCACAAATGGTGATAAAAAATGTAAAAGACTTCATTTTTCTGACGTTGTCTGGACGCCTTCGGGCTCGCCCATAGGTTAGCGAAGTGCATTCCACGACCCTATCCTGCTGAGGTTGGGACACCTTGATACCCATCCAACTCTTTCCAGCCTACAAAGGCTGCCAATATTAGTAGCCAACTGAAGTGGAATGGTGTTCCATTATCCTGTGTGTCCTCAATGTCTGCTAGAAACTCATTGAGTAGATACTGGCAGTAATTATAAGGTTTTCCACTCAATGTATTGGATGCTAGCGTGATCGCGACCACAAGTACCTCAGGTGGTCGACACTTGAGCAGTAGTTACCCTGCGAGCAATTGGGTAGTAAATTTTGTAGCATGGTCATTGATATCGTTGGTCGGGAATCTATGCCCCTTCCGGATCACACCGAATTATTTCACAATTTCGACGGAGAGAGATCTATCCTACGCCCTCTTTACCATTAAGTCTACAGGATCCTCGCCTCTCTTGTTAAGCTTTGTGATATGATGTATCATGTCTATACTGATGTCGACGTGCTTAACCAACCATAAGAATCCTTCATGTACACAAGTCAGTAACACGTGCACCACTGCTGAAAACTCGGTGCTCTTAGTAAAATGTGGCATTTGCAGTAGATTCAACAACCCTAATGGTTGGATGGCCTTTATCCAATCTTGGACCTGCATGCTTTCAACACCAGTCTGGGCATTCACAGTCCGGATGATGTATCCGTCAGGTCGAAACTGTGAATAGTTCTTCAGCTTTGCCAATGTGTTCTCCAGTAAGTCATGATCATCCATTTTACATCCCGGCACGCCGCCCAGTAGGTTTTCCATAATCCTCACCCAAGTAGAAATGGTTGGGATCGGGATTTCATATATAGTATTTTTCTCCAAATGCACCAGCGTGGCATCGTCTTTTCGTGGTGGGATATAGTCATGCACCAGGTAGATGGGTTGTTCATGAACTGTGCACTACTTCTGCTTTGTTGGTGACTCTAATCCTCCCTGGTCTCACATTGGTTGCTTCCCCTTACATGACTCTGCAGCCTGCCTTGCTGAGCTTCTAGAAGAAGCTCCCTTCGTTGCCGTCATAGCTCCTGGAATCCTTGATTGCTTAAATGACCTAAGGACTTCCTGCAAATGTACCTGCTCGCTCATACACTACTCACTTCGCTCGGCTCTCTAGTAGCTCCACAAGCAATGGAAAATACTTCGTAAAGGAAATAAGTGGCCGAGTGAGGCCTATTTATAGTCTCAGCATTCTTCAACGTGGCCTTCGACGGTTGCCGAGGCACTTCATGCTACATTCATTGTCCAGCTCATGCCTATGATCTTGACCCTGCCATTCAATCCTCATCATCATGCCAACTCTGTTTCCTTAAATGCCAAAAGGTTGCCAGGCAGGCCAGAGTGTCAACTCCATTAGGTCAGCGTTAAATTTATCATCCTACCAGTCGGATTCTGGTGCTATGTTAATCACTTCGGGCTTTATGGCGCTCCAAAGTGTCACATCTGCCCTAAATTTTGAAGTTTGCTAGTGCCGCCAATTTGGTTAACGACCCACTAATTGGCCAACGATTCTCATGGTCATGATTTCCGTTATGATGTGCTAGTGGTTTTTAACGAGGGTCACTTCTGGACGTGCATCCTACATGCTCTTCTACGCGGCAGTGGTTTCGCCGTGTTTGTGCCATTCGTATTTTTAAATGTGTTGCGCAGCTTCTCTATTTTTTTTCCTCGTGCAGCTTCGGGAGTGCTGCGCGGTACATATGCCTCCATTTCATCATGCAAGATTCTGTGAAGCAGGATTATCGCGGTAAAGATTTAGTCTGCTTCCATTTATCAAACTTGGCAAAGTATCTCCAGCTAAGGTATCTAACTGGACTGCGCCACCGTTAGTAACATGTATTACATTAATCATTTTTTATTAATTTCCTAGGTTTAGAATAGGTAAGTTACCTAATTTTGTCTTTTATGGGACCACATGCCATCCTGAGTCACTAGAGCGCACTTGGATAGATTCTGGATAAGATATTGCGTGATTTTGTCTGATTTCATGCTATTCCTAACTTAGAAGTGCGCCTTCCTACTTTAGATAGATTTATCCTGCTTTTTATGCTTTCTAGTGGATAACGTAAAGCTAGTTGACTTATAAAATGGATCTTTTTGGCCAACTCTCCCTTCCTGCTTTTCTTCTCTCCAAAATCCATCATCACTTTCCTTTTTCTTCACTCATGAGCTGCCAATACTGCTTTTTCCAATTCGTGAGCCTTTAGACTAATTTGGAAAGTGTTTTTGCCACCTAAGGGGTTTTTTAGCTTTTAGTAAGCTAAAAAACCCCTTTCCTTCAAGGCATTCTATTTTGTCTCCTGAGATGTATTATTTATTGTATTCTAATTAATGAATATGATCATCATGAATTGACATTAATTGTGTTCAGTCTCACATATTTATGCTTAGTTTTTTTTCTTAATTATGCAAATCTTTGAGCAATCTTTTAGTGAGGTCTTCTATGTTTCAAGATTCTCGGCTTGTTGAATTCTTACATGGTATCAGAACCATAGAATTCTCAAATGTTATCAGAGCCATAGAATTATCACAACATAGGGAGGTCCTTCGGAAAATTTGGAGAGGAAATCACTCAATAATCAACAAAGATCTCAAGAAAAGTTGATCAAGATAAGATCCTAACAGGTCTCACTAGAGTAATTTTCCTCATCACTAATAGATGTCTTTCATTTTCATATAAATGATTAGGGATCGTATTATATATATATATATATATATATATAATGTTTCAGCTAAGCCAGATAGCTTGAAATTACTTAGGCGTGTGTACCCAACATACAATGCTTTGACCCTCCTATCAAAGAGATGGGAGGAGGAATTCCAACATTTTTTTCCTACAATCACTATTTTTTAGTATTTCTCGATCACATGGATAAATTCTAGAAAATGTTTGCATAGTAAAATGCATAATTAATGCTTTAAAGGAATTATTCCCTCCTACTCAAGATGGAATCCAGAGTTAACTGGTAACCTAAAAAAATATTTGATGTTGCCTCTTTTTCTCTTCATTCTAGACTTGATTTTCATCCCCTCGTTAGGGAAGGGGAGGGGGGGGGGACCTGTGTGTTTTGTGACTAAATTTTATCAGTAGCTCAATGGATGAAAACCCAACAGAATATGACGCAAAGACATTCATTTCTTTAGATCCTCGAATTCAACCATTGCAAAGTGCCCTGTGTAGAACCAATTCGCCCAGAGGGGTACATGTAACATGGATACCTCCCAATTTATATCTACAACAAGGGACATCGACAGCCTGTAGTCCAAAACAGTGGATTCATGCACAATCCTCTAGTGAAATGTACAAACAAACATTGATGACTAGGGCTAGGGCAAGTTGTAGTTGCACGAGGATAGTGTGTTGCTCCATGGCATTCTCCTAGTCTTCATCATTCGTAGATTCAACAAACAATGTTAGGTAATATTATAGGGACAATCTTCAAAGGGTTCTAATCTATAACATATAGAGTTGGAAAACATGGGATTGACTCACCCAAGGTTGATTTATTGGGTGACTTGCCCAAAATGATTATAGAGGCAACGTTTTTTCCAATATTGGAGAGAGAGGAATACAATGTGAGTTTATGGAGTTCAATATTGGGGGATCAAAGCTAGAAACTGTTAATCTTCCATTAGATCCATTTGTTGTTCCCACTAATCTTGTGAATATCATCTTAGTAATATAGGGATGGCCATCCTTGAATTGATTGTAGGTTTAGGAAATTGGACAAGGCACCAACAAAGCCAATGGTTGTCTTTGTTGGTGGCCTATCCAATTTCCTAAAACTATCATTGATTATAGTTCAAAGGTTTATGACACTTTGTTGATAGAAGGTGCTTCAGTGGTCATAGCTCAAAGATTCAAGAATATCTTGAACTCCTACCCCAATAGGTGAGTTTTAGAAAAACGCATTGGACATCTTTGAAATGATTAAAATAAGTAAAATATATTCTATACATTTGTGAGTGCGATTTATAACTATAAATGCACCGGTGTGTTGATAAATTTACATACACATCGTGTTAGTTTAGAATTAAAAAAAAACAAATCAAAAAATATTTTTTACAATGCTTCTCAAGAGCCATTCAAACATTGGTGCTCAACTATCTATAGGAGTGCCTCATTTTATAGTGTTACTAAACCGCCGGATTCGTCGATTTGTGTACATCCAAGGTTGATTTGCATTCGTTTTACAATCTCCAAACAACACATTTTTTTCATTTTTATTGTACACGACAACCATGTCTCCTACAAAAGATACCAGGTAAACCAATTGTTCTCCTTCAATTTAAATTTTCAACATATTAAATTTTGAAATTAAGATTTATATGTGTAAAATTTGTAAAAAAAAATCAAAATTTTCCATTGGTTATCCCACGGAACTCGGGTCGCACCAAAAAACAATTCGTTTACAGGTCCCACCACTATCAGGGCATTTGTTTCATATATATGCATTGAATAATTCGTTTACAGGTCCCACCACTGATGCACTAGATGATTTACTCAATGTGATATTACCAAGTGATATAGTTCTTGATAGAGAGATACATCAAGTTCTAGTATCTTCATCAGGGATGATTTTAAGAACCCCCCCTAAATTTATATGTATAAAAAATGGGCATATCCCCATGATACACAGGAAAGTGTGAAGGCTATTTTATCAATAATATAATATGTATATATAATTTTTCGGCAAATCTTTCATGGAATTATAAAATCTTGTAAATTTTGGGCAAATCTTTCACAAAATTATAAAAAATTGTAAAACATTTGGCGAATCTTTCACAGAATTAGAAAATCTTGTGAAATTTTGGCGAATCTTACACTAAACTATAAAAACTTGTAAAGTATTGACAAATTGGTTGAAATTTGACTTAATAAAATTTCCTAGATGATTTTGTATTCACTTTACATTTCCCATGTACTCTTGCATTAGGACACCTTGTAAACAAAATCCAAGCTCTTTAGGTGACCTACTCTATCATTTTCTAGTCCCACTGATAGATCCCTTGTAATTGGTGCCTGAATGACACACACCAAAATGAAATCTGCTAGGATCTACGACCATGACAATATTCAAGCCGAAGAGTAGGTTACAAGGAATCATGGTTCAAATTCACAAGTGGATCACCCTTTGAGATGTGTTGCACCTTCAACCACTCATCACAACCTCCAAGATAACCTACCAAGCCTGACTATAACACTATTTTTGAAACTATGCATCTAAGGTCAGGGAGTCACAAATCCATGTGTCCTAAGCACCCTAACCACTCCAAATGCCAAATCCCTAAGTATTGCACTTAGGTGGTGCTCTCTCCAAGTTTTAGGCAAGTAGATGGTTGCATAACCATTTATTTCAATAGCACTTCTCCAACAAACAATCTAAGTAGGGATCCCACATGTGCCAATATAATCTTGTTTCAAACAAACTACATTTCCACCCTTGAGTATAACACATTTCCTCAATTTGTGCATCCAAGGTTAGGACGGCACAAATCCACATGTGTCAAGCACCCTAATCACTCCAAACATAAATCCCTCAATATCGCACTTAGGTGGTGCTCTTTTCGAGTCCAAGTGTTAAGCAATTAGATGGTTACATAACCATTTCCGTTGAGTGCACTTCTCCAAGCAACAACCCAAGTAGGGTGTCCTGCATGTTCCAAGGTGGGTATGCACATGCCCACATGTGAAAACTCATCCACTCCACCTATTTTCATGCAACATGTGTTCCCTCCTAGCAATGCATCTCCAATTAAATGTACCATGGTCCATACTTGTCCATGTGTCAAAAGTAGATGAAAAATCACTACAAGATAAAAACACCCATCATTGAGACGCTCTTCCATGAAACACTCTCTCACTAAGAAAAGTTCCCCTCACACAATAAGTGCTCATAAAATTGAAGGAGAATGTAGAATAAATTCGAAGAAACCAAACCAACAAGTCCTTCATTCTCAATGCTAAATTGCCTCATTCTCGAAGCTACTAGTCAACAGTCACCTACAATTTTTTAATTCAACCTAAGTATATTTTGTTCCTTTGTTCAAAACCTAAGTATCACACGATAATAGAATGAACAAATATTCCTAAAATCATGAGAAGTAGAATAATAGTGGCTCTGGTTAAATGAGGTAATCCAAGTAGCTAGGTTACAAGGACACAAGTGTGTTTTTAATCCTCTGTGATACAACTTAATAGATTGAGGTTAAGATGGATCTATTCTAGTTATCTAACTAGGCAAGGTGGATGAATGTGGATAGAGTTACATTCTGGATATCATTACATTGCCTTGGATGTGCAAGCATGCATCATACATGCACAAAGTATCTAGGGTGTGGGTGCAAGTCTTCCAAGCCAAGTGATGCATCTCCCTGCAACTTTGCGAGATTTAAGAGCCTAGTTATTTAACAAAGAGTTAGGTTGATCAACTAAATTATGGAAAAAAATCCCTTCGAATAATCAGTTTCCTAGATTTTGTTACTGTGCAATTATTTTTTTTATGCTAACTCATGAAAAACACCAATTGATTATTTGGTTATTTTCAAGCGTGGTATCAACTACGTAAGGCATTGGTAGAAGAAACTCCATGGAATGTTTTGAAGGATAAGGGTATTGATATTGTCACAACAAATTCCAGAATGGTGATTGGAAAGCTTTTGCAGCCTACTCTGAATGCAAGTTGTGTTGCAATTCTACAATTAATGAATGGTAAAAACATGGTTCTTAGGTCAAATAATATGGGTGACAACAATGCATATAGACTTCCTTTATTTTCATTGTCCCATTTTCTAGTCATTTCCATTACATTCCAAAGCTCTCATTTGGATGTTCACAAATACAAATTTTTAGTGTCATGGCTAATGTCAACTTTGATCAGATAAGATAAGATAAGATAATTTTATTAATGTCCAACTAATGACCATAAAAGAGGTTAATGGGACAAACCTAACATAAGCTTTATTTTAATGGCCTCAAATGTGACATGGAACTCAACCACCCAAAAGAAAATTTGACCACTAGAAAACCAAAAAAACAACTCTCCATGTGTATGAACTATCTTATACACATGGCGCGAGTCAAAAGGCAATTTTTTTCAAGGGGATGACTATATCTTTAGTGTCCACTAAGAAGGATCCCTAATCTTTATCCTACCTTGATTGAGCAGCTAGTGCCATGACCTATTTTCTTACTTCCGTTAATCACAAAGATAAAAAGAAAAATGGAAATATTTTCAGTGTGAATCCATGATTTTCAAGCCTGATTTAAAAATTCTTGCTCTAATATTACCAATTTCACTATATTTTAAGACTGTTACGACACACCAATCCAACTCATGAGAAAACTTTTATGAAAGAAACATACAAGAACTAGATAATACATGCAAATAAATTAGAACTAGGAATAATTCCTAAGAAGAAATTTGGTATAGTAAATGGTAGATAAGCTCAATAATTAAAGTTACATATTTGTCATTCTCATATTTCCGTTCATTACCAATGAATTTAACTTTATTTATGTATGGAAAATAACCTAAAGAATATACCAAAAGGTGATACAACAACTAAAATCCTCAAGTCCCTTCTTTCTTTCACCACCTTAGCTCCTAGGGATATCCTAATGTTTTAGGCATTGTGATAAAATGTAGTTTCATTTTCTCATGATGGAATTTTGGTGAATGAGTGTATCAAATTCACATTTTCTCATAAATAACTACAACAATTTTAGCCATTGTAACCAATAATATAAATATGAGTATCCGTAAAAATTCTCTAAGGAAAGGTGGCACTAACATAAGCTACAATACTCAGGCTTCTTTACAACAAGATGGTGTTACAATGAAAGTGTAAAACTAGTAATAAATTGGATATATATATATATATATACACATAGATAGATAGATAGATAGATAGATAGATAGATAGATAGATAGATAGATAGATCTATCTATCTATCTATCTATATATATATCTATATATATATAGTTTGGATTGAAATCATCCATTACAAAGCATTGATGAATCCCATAAGGTTGACAAGTGGATTACTTTCCCTATATTGCTAACATATCAGTTTCAATTTTTCTTTAAAATTTGTGATACCACCCATGTGCATTACTCATCTTTTCGAGTGCACTCTCTTGCACCTACTAGTGGTTGGAGAAACTATGGCAAGCTTTCCTTTGGGTTGAATTTCAAGGGATAAATGGTTTTACTTGGATAAATTGGGATCTTTGACATAAGGGCGGGGGCTGTAAGGTTTATCGTTACACCAAAACCTACAGATGTTGGTAAACATTTGAAACCAGGAACATATCCCATGATCCCAGTATGGCGATTAGTCCACATTATATTACCAAAGGTGCAATGATTATAATCAATACTCCAACACCCCCCTCCCCTCCCCCCGACATAACTCAAGGGAATTGACCATGGGACTTGAGCTTTGATACCATGTAAGGTTTGTCGTTACACCAAAATGTGCAGATGTTGGTAAACATTTGAAACTAAGCACATAGTCCCATGATCCTAGTGTGGCGATAGGTGTACATTATATTCCTAGATGTGTGGCGGTTATAACCGATAATCCAATAGGGGAGGTTTGCGAATGACTAGTCCCTTTTAAAAAGCTCAAGATCTATGTACCAAGTGAGTTATATGCATTGTAGACGACCAAGAAAATTGGAATTTCATCCTATGCAATTCCATTCAAAGAGGGTTTCTGTATGGAAAAAAAATTAATTAGAATATAGTCCCAAGTATAAGATGTGCTTTGAAGAGATTAATCAATATTTTAGAGCAATGTGCTTGTTTATATAAAAATTGCCTAATATATATGGTATTCAGCTTATATCAATGATCTTTTATGTGGTTATGATAGTGATTCCTACATGAAGATCACAAGTTCCAATAAAGAGGGGGTTAGGGGATGTACATCTCAATAAAAAGTAGTAAACTAATAGTCATAGAGTAGTGCACCTAACCGGTGAGATTCCAAGTGGACTAACACATAAGTAGCTAAATATACAACAACATTAACCACAGCTAATTAAAATAACCCCTTAAAAAAGTGAACACGCAATCTATCAAAACATATATAACTAAATTATCTTAATATTGCAAAATATAATTCCTCATTTAAAAATATGTTTGAACACCTAAAATATTCTGCTATATTTGAACGTAGCAGTCTATTTATTCTCAGTTTTTTACTTTACGGTCATAATCAAAATTAGACGGAAAATATGCTCAAAAAAGATTGAAAACTTATAATATTTAGACTACACCATTTTAAACCCCTTAATTGATCAAATTCATACACATCCATAGTTTTCTTCACAATGTAAAATAATAGAACTTGTATCATAAATGTATACACTCTTAATAAGATAATTAAAAGCATATAAATTGATCATTTTCTTCTTAATAAATAATAAAATAAAAGAATACAAATTGATAATTTTATTTTTAATAAATATATATGTAAAAGAAAAACTATTAGATATAAATAAAATAAACTCTCATTTTGAAATCATTTGTATTTGTATGTGAAAAAAAATTACGTTAATTACTTTAAGAGGAGAATGGTGCCTCATTAATTTTGAAGTAAAACGGCCGCTTTTATTTTATTATTGAAATAATGATACAACGATAGTGACCTAATTAATTTCTTTATTTAATAAATCTCCTATGTTTTAGGATCCGTCTTCTTCCTCTCTTTTCATAGTAAAAGAATTATACTTCATATTAAAAGTATTAAAAACAAAACAAAATAAAGTATTAAAAACAATACAGAATAGCAGAAACTATACTTTTTCGGTACCACTTTTTTACATATCTAGGCATAGATTGATTTAATAACACCTTTTACTCAGCAAGGTTATTAACAATGGAAGCTTCCATCTTGTTAAAGACTTCCATCAAATACTTCTATAGCATCTTAAGATTTGCAATAGTTGATAATTAGATGAAGATGGAAGAAAATTAATGTGTATATAGTACTCACATCAGCACCCAGGTATTGAAGAAACTAGTAAAATAGAATCAATTAACTATCAAATGCTGAGTATATGTGTAAAATTCATGTTCAGGGTTTTAAATTGTTCAAATGCCAAGCGCGTTAGCAGGTGGATGAAGAGGTTGTTCAATTGGAAAATGCAATTGGACCGAGGCCTGGCCAAAGTAGATTATTTTCAAACACTTGCAGTTTTAGTTCTTATACAAAATTGACTTTAGTGGAATATTGTCAATCTGGAGATGTTGCAGGGTAATCTAAGAGAAGAGTCTTCAAGATCACTTCACCAAAAATGCCACTGAAATGTCTGTGTTGTTCTAAAAACAGAGTATGGATTTTTCAAAGATTGCAGCATATTCTTTTGTCTTCATACAAAAAATAGTGATGATTCTATGAAAGGCCCTCTCAGAGAGGACCAAGGAAGCCTTCAAGGATGTTTACAGCTGGAAGTTCATGAATTGTCTAGATGTTTGGGTTAAATTTCTTTGTACTCGCAAAGGAACAGATGATTTGCAACCATTGGCATATCCATTAGTTCAAACCATTAATGGAGATGCTCGATTGGTGCCTACTGCTCGATATTTTCCCTTGAGGGTGCATTGTGCAAAAATGTTGAACAGACTTGCATCTGCGACTATGACATTAATTCTTGTGGTTTCACTTCTTTTGGATATGACAGAGTTCAAAGAATTAAGCAGGTCACCCACGGAGGAATTGGAAAACATAACTCTTTTGGCAACAGGTGGCAATCGAAGAATTTATGAAAGATGGTTATTTCCACAAGTGACAATGCGTTTTAAGGATCAGATTTTCAAGCAGAAGATTGATCTGGTAATCCCAGATTATCAGGGTTGAGAGAAGGATCAACTGGCAGTTGAACAGAATATTTCCAGATTTTTTGTGATTAAACTTAATTATCATTTTTTTAGATAGATTCGATTTCCAAACGCTGGCAATAGCTTGTTCTTTGTATTGCCGTATAAAAGCTAACATTTGGAATGTAATGGGGAGGTTCCAGCCGAGAAGCTGGAGAGAGTTGTAGGAGGCAGAACCTTATAATTATGTGCTCCATGCACTCTAGTGCCATATAATAATATCAAATGGAAAAAAAGGAACAGAGAAAAAGAGAATCACATAATATTGCTAAATAACATAAGAGTAGGGTGCTAGCTACAAAGATAATTCATAAATTAGGCGACGGGACATTAGATCAGAATAATCCTGGAAAGAAATCACTCCTCACCCCAACAAAAATTAGCTATATATATTCACTTCAAAAATTTGTTGTTTTTTTAAGACAAATGATGCAGATCGCTATTACAAGAAAGAAAAACAGTATGTTGGGTGAATAACCCTATTACAAGCACTAGTTTGTTGTTACCGAAAGTAAGGTACCCTAAAAATTCCAACTTTGTAGCCAGTTGTGCCAAATCTCTAGCCACAAAGTATAGATTCCACCAAGATAGTCACAGGGCATAAGCTGTAGATTCCTTTCTTGCATTGTGCTTGTATTTTATCCAAATGAATATGAGACGATGTCAGCTCAGCCTCACTTGAATAAGCCAGAAACCAATAGTCATATGTTGTGAAGATTGAAAAGGTAGCATTGAGTAACGCTATAAAAGTTAAGACATGAGATAAATTGGAGTCTGTTTGGGTTGTTTGGGTTGTAAGTTGAGGTAGTGATTTGTTTGATCATTGAATTATTACAATGTCACTGGAACCTACAGAAAACCATGAATCCCAAGTGCAGTTGGAACTTGAATGGGGGATTCCCACTGTTGGGTGTCATATCTACACAATGACTTCATTATCCATCTAATGCATTTGACATGGTTCAATATTCTTAATGTCTTATTCAATGAAAAAAATTTGGCAAGTTAGAGGATCATACTTGTGAATTGTGTTCTAGATTGATATTACTAGTAAGTTTAATGGGCGCTTCTTCTCTAGAACCATCTAGTTTAGTTAGAGTGTATCTTTATGAGACATTTAATTTCTTTGGAATATTAAAGAAACATGATCCAACTAAGGCTTTTTAATATGTTTCATTTTATCAACATTATCCTTGATTTCTCTTCAATTTTAAGGTGCTTGTTAGGTGATTCCTAGATCCTGGTATTTTCTTTCCATTCAATTTTTTTTCCTCTTAATATAGGCTCTCACAATGACTGAACTATAAGTGAGAGAGGAATGCCACTTTGGAGGGAAAACAATTTAGGAAACATGTGATTATAATAATAATGGAATACTACTCCAGAAATAAAATAACTAATAACAAAAGAAAATAATATAATGGAAAATGTCCATACATGTGCTTGGAAGATAACCCCAAAAATCTGAATATCCTAACATTTTTTTTTTTATGGAATCTTGGTGGCTATTTCTTGAGTTAAGTTATGTTGTTGTAGGTGGAGTCCACCTTATGGATATAAACTGAGTATTGCAGCCACAAGTCTTCCCCATCATAGTATAGCATTGATAAACTATGAAAATATATGGCATGGATAGAACATAGCCATAGAGGAGCATAAGGCTAACTTTTATCCCCTTAATATATTTTGAACAAAAAATGTGCTAGAACCTATAAAAAAGAAGGATGGGATTGCTATATGGAAAAAATATTTGGACAAGTTGTACATTAGTCACAGAAAAATAGTTTATACTCCTAAATGTGAAGAAAAAGGGAAAAGGAAATCATTTGAAAGATGGAGAATATAGAATAGGAAGACACATTGTAGAGCAATAAAACTCTGGCCAAAACCTACAATAGAGAATTAGGATAGGTTTTTCAAACATTCTAGACCATTGTGTTGCTTATTAAAATGTTGTTGGTTCAACTGATGCAAATTATGGGATTCCTTGTATGGTTGGTGATGCTGGGAACACTGCTCCTTAAACTTATCCTGGAACTTATGATGGAAATCATTCTCTTGGAACTGCTGGAAATGTTGATCCTTATTTGAATGATCTTGGTTAAACTGCTCATGGGGATGCTTATTAAACCGGTGTTGCTGATGATGGGATTGCTGCTCCTTTAACTGCTCTTGGGAATGCTCTTTCAAATGTTGCTTTTGTTGGGCCCAATAATGCTGGGAATTCTATGTATTTGTGAGGATTGACTATGTACTTGAATCCATGGATAAGACAATAAACTTGCACTTTTCCTTTGAGGTTTACTAGTCCCCAAGTTTCCTTATAGTTATCTAAATACATCTGAAAATAAATGACAATACAATCCAATCTACCATTCAATGTATATATTATGAGGAAATATTATTTGAGTTATCTACACACTATTATATGTGGCAGATCTCCCTTGAAAAAATCCACTAATCCACCTTTGTATGTCTAGTTTCCAATCCTTGTTTGGAATTTGTATGTTTTGAAGAGAGAGAAGGCACTTGTTTTTCATTTACTATGTTCATGTTTTTGAGAAAGTTGAGATTAGAAACCAAAAACTAAAAAGGTCTTGGTTAACAATTAGTTGATGGACTGGTCCAAGCTAAAGGGTCAAACTTTAAATAAAAAAATTATTGTAGGCCTTATTAGACTAGTTCTGACTAAAAGATCAAACTTGTGCTAAAAATTAAGGAGAGAAATCCCCTCTTATCCCTGTTTTTCCCTTACAATATGACCACTTCCCTGTCAATGAAGGAGGCACAAAGAACCTCTCCATACCTATTTAACAAAGACTACTACCAACAATATTTGGGATCTATTGTTGAGATGTATCTGGATCTCTAGCTATGGGATCAAAGGAAGTTATTTTCAAATTTCAACTAGTAAGCAATAACCTTTCCTGCTATAAAAAGGTCAAGGTTAAAACCTGTAGACCCTTTCCAAATTTTACAAACAAAAACCTTCTTTCAAGAGTCATTTTTTTCAGGGTAAAATAAAGTTTATTATCTACTATGTTCCAGGCTAGATGTTGTGCAGATTCCTTCCTCTTAAAAAAACACGTTGTGTAGTCTGCATAATTATGTATAGAACAATGTTTTTTGTTTGATTTGGCATTTGGCACTTTAAAAAGTCCTATCAAAGTCTTGAAGCCTACTGGTTGATGATTGTATGGGTAGGGTTAGCCTCTCCGGATGCACAGAGGTTTGAGTGATAGGTTTTTTCCACTCATATAATACTCTAGATTCTAGGGGCACATGTACCAAATATAGGGTTTTCCCACTCACATGATACTCTAGAGCGTAGGGGCACATGTGTTAAGATTTAATATGCTAAGACAGAAAATATCAGCATTGCATTTCATTTCACAACAATAGCATATATAGGATCACTGAAAGAACAACAAGCACAGCATAAACACAAGAGACATAGATTTATCCTAGGAAACCCCTAATGGGGTAGAAAACCCAGCAAAGCTTCCTCAATATAGATGACCATCAAATACAAAGATGCAAACCATAGACATGAGCTCCTTCTCCTCCATAGCAGACCTCTCCCTCACCTATGCGCTATTCACAATTGAGTGTAGTGTGTGTGTGTGTTAAATGAGGAACACACCTCCTCTATTTATACACATCTCCGACTTGTATTTTATATTAACTAGGTCGGCCCCAACTTAACCACTGGGTTAAACACCCCATTACAACTGAATGGGATGACCCCTCTAAGGTGGTCTAATAACCCTTTGACCCACATAACACATACAGGACCGACCCCCACTAGGGAAGTCTAATAACCCAAGTTACCACATTCCGACGGAGGAATAAACATCTCCAGATATACAATAAGGTCTTCACTGAGGAATGAAACATCTCCGGAATAATAAAGTACAAATATAATATTCTTAGAAGTTACAATATTTCAACACTCCCCCTTAACGAGAAGGATATTATAACAACATCTGCAGGAGCAAGGAGTCATCGACTACATCATACTTGATACATCTATAAATCATTGGAAGCTTTCTCAACATCATCAGTAACTCAACTAGTTACTGGAATATCTTCAGGTCTTCAATACTGGAGTATCAGCATCGTCGGTATTGAGTCTTCACCTTCTGCAGCACTCGATTAGCTACAGCATCGTCATCAACTAGATCCTCTCAATCAACATCATCACATCATCAACTGGATCCTCTCGATCAATAGCATCATCTGGATCATCTCGATCAACAGCAACATCTGGGTCATCATGATCAACATCATCATAGTAGCATACTCTGCAATACACATGATCCAATTACAAGATGATCAATCCCGCTCACTTTAGGACATAGGTCCATGGATGATACAATCCAGATCAAGTTCCAAGATGATCAATCCTTATCACTTTAAGACAAGTCTCATGTCTATGGACGATGTAATCCAAATCAACTTCCAGGAGGATCATTCCTTATCACTTTAAGACAAGTCTCATGTCTATGGTAGATGCAATCCAGATCAACTTCCTGGAGGATCATTCCTTATCACTTTAAGACAAGTCTCATGTCTAGGGACGATGCAATCCCATCAAGTACATTTTGAACCAAGGTTCCAGTGATGATGCATTCCTATCACATACCTTTTGAACCAAATGTTCATGGATGATGCAGTCCTCTCACGTACCTTTTGAACCAAATGTTCAGGGACGATGCAATCCTCTCACGTACCTTTTGAACCAAATGTTCAGAGATGATGCAATCCTCTCACGTACCTTTTGAACCAAAAGTCTAGGGACGATGCAGTCCTCTCATGTACCTTTTGAACCAAATGTTCAGGGACGATGCAGTCCGATCACGTACATTTTGAACCAAGGGGTTCCGGGATGATGCAATCCCAACCTATCCACTAAGGACTTCATTCTCGAAGACATCTGTCTACTTATCAATTCTGGGACCGAAGTCCGGGGAAGATGCAATCCCCACCTATCCACTAAGGACTTCATTCTCGGAGACATCTATCTACGGATCAATTCTAGGACCGAAGTCCAGGGAAGATGCAATCCCCACCTGTCCACTAAGGACTTCATTCTCGGAGACATCTATCTACGGATCAATCCTGGGACCGAAGTCCAGGGAAGATGCAATCCCCACCTGTCCACTAAGGACTTCATTCTCGAAGACATCTGTCTACGGATCAATTCTGGGACCGAACTCCGGGGAAGATACAATCCCCTCTCGTCCACTAGGGACCACATTCTCGGAGACATATGTCTACGGATCCTTTTAGAACATGTGTTCAAGGATGATGCGATCCCCTCGTCAACTTAGACCCTGTCTAAGGCCCATTCACCAACCTCACTGTCGGCATCACCAATATAGGTATCCACATCATCGACCTCACTGTCGATGCAGGCAATCTCATCATCAGCGACCATATCACTCCCCCTTTCGAGGAGGGTCCTTCTGAACTACACCAAGCTTGTCTCAAAAATACTCAAACTTTACTCGAGACAAAGGTTTGGTCAATATATCAGCAACTTGTTCGTCAGTGCTTACATACTCGAGCTTGATAGCTCCTTTCTGCACCATATCCGGTATATAGAAATATCGGATCTCTATGTGCTTTGACTTATCATGGAACACTGGATTTTATGTCATCTTGATACAACTCTGGTTGTCATACAGGATCTCAGTGGGTTCCATCTCTAAGTCAAATAAACCATATAATAACTTATGAATCCATATCACTTCGCAATTAGCAGAGCAAGCAACTATATATTCCGCTTCGGTTGTGCTGAGAGCCACACTAGACTGCTTCCTGCTACACCATGAGATCATGGCAGATCCTAGACAATAACATCCACCCGATGTGCTCTTCCTGTCTGATACACTTCCTACCCAATCAGCATCTGTGTAGCCATACAATCTGAAGTCATGATCTCCAAAATAATATAGACCAAAGTCTATCGTACCCTTCAGGTACCTCATCACATGCTTTGCAGCTATCAGGTGAACTCGTCTAGGTTCCACTAGATACCACAAATCAAATGTTTGGCTTGGTATTCATCAAATACATCAGTGACCCAATCATCTATCTGTACAGAATCACATCCACTAACTCTAATGAGTCATCAACTAATATCTTTAAGTTGGAATCCATGGGAGTGGCCATGGCTTTGCATTCCAACATATCAAATCTTTTCAATATTTCTTAGCATACTTTCCCTGGTTGAGAAAGATTCATTCTGAGCCTTTTCATGCTTCCAGTCCTAGGAAGTAATGCATCAATCTGAGATCATTCATCTCGAACTCTGTAGCTAGCTTCTTCTTTCTTTCCATGATCTGTTTCTCATTCCTTGTCAGAAGGAGATCATCCACATACAATCGTAGTACTATCCATAAACTTAAGGTAAGGGTTAGGATCAACTTTATTCTTGGTAAAGCCCAAGCTTATCAAGAAGCTATCAATTCTTCCTCTGTGACTGAACATCATTCACGCTCTGCATTGAGTGATCTTCTGCATATCTATCTATGCCATCTCTCATCAAATGGGTCTACTGATATGCACCTCAAGATCATTCGAACTCTGTGGTGAGTTCCTTCTATATATAGATACTATCTTCAACCTTGTAGCAAAGGTTGAAATCTGCATCACCCATGGTAATCATTAAGCTCATCAATCCTGGGTACCCGTACAAAGCTTTCTTCAATTGAATCCTGGGAGTTTTTCTCGATTCGCACTTCTTCTTCAATCACACCATTGAGAGAACAGTATTTATCTAGCTACTTGGATCAAACATCTTGTCATGATCCTCTTCCTCTTTCTAAGAGAATCTTCTAGCCACAAGCCTTCTATAGTATGTTTGATTTGTAAATCTTCTTGTTGAACATCCATCACTTGTTCAATGTTCATCATTCTTCATGATCTTTCCTACAAATCAAAATTAAGTACATGATTAGTAATACTTCATAATCATCAAATCATGTTGACATGATAACCTATTATGCATACAAATATGATTTTCATAGTTATGCCACAATCTTGACCAATACTTTGGCACAACACTTTTCCATATCCTGTATGCATACAGTGGCTATCTAGATGCCTTCCATCTCTACCAGAACATACTATCGAGAGCGTGCACAGCTCTCAGCATGTCAGCAAAGAGGTTTCATTCTAGACAATCAACAATGGAATATTTGTCCAACTTATCAATCATATGCGTATTAGTAGTATATTGTTCAATGCTATATGAGTGTTTACACTCAGCATGATATATTCTAGAAATACAAATATGCATACAACTATTACAAGCAATATCATTTACTATTTCAGAGATTCAATTAACAACTCAAATACTTATCTTTTATGTTTGTGTGGTTGCCTCCCGCTTGATCTTCTATATGTCTTCTATTCATTCTATACCATTGTGCATGCTCAAGTGTGCACTAGTGTCGTCATCATGATCTCATACATAATCATACATTCATTAGTATAAACTCAATATTATCACAACATTATGATTCTAAGTAATCTTGAATATGTATGGTCATGATCATTCAATACATGGGTATACTAAGATCCTAGCACAAAGTAGGATTCTAACATAGGAAGACATACCTGAATTAGATACATGCTTATTTATTTCTAACATACCCAAACAATATCTTTAGTCTCTTCAATGATTTAGAGACCTTGTGATAGTAACCTGCATACCTCATAAGTTAAGCATAGTAGAAATAAATCATACATACCTCGTAAGTAGAGCTTCTAAAGACTATGGATAAGTCTTTGTCTTTATGTCATCATGGTCATAGAACTTGATTTGTCTTTCTTGATGTACCTGTCTTTTGTTAGCAGACAACATCATCCTCATACAACACCATAGGTGCATTAGTACAATCATATAACCTTGATCAAAGAATGTCTTCTATCATTCTCATGCATTCATATTTTTACATTAATCAAGATTGTACTAACCTAAATAATATGAAAACAACCATATTATGAACTTAATCAAGAATCAGATTTCAAAACATACATGTATCTTCTTAAGTCATACCTGTCGAGATTTCTTGTAGTCTTCTTATGTAAGGCCTTAGCCTCATCTCCCCCTGAAACTAGATCTGGAGATCGATTAGGGTTTTTCAGAGAAACCCTAAAAATTCAAATTTTGACTTTCACACTTCTGAATGGATGGGAAGATGTGCCTTGTTGAGCTGATCAAACTAGCATACTTCAATTTTGAAATCTCCAAAATTTGACCCCTCAAAATTGCCTTTGAAACTTCTGGATCTTCTGGACAGGATCCCGAACTAGGGTTTGATGAATCCCACCCTTATTCCCAATCAAAAGGTTCGATCCAAAGCTCTAAACTCTTATTTTTCTGAGGAGCTTCCAGCCGTGGTCATAGACTTCAAAAATTCCAACTTTTGCAGAAGCCCTAATTTTTCACCTTTCCGATCAAAATCCTGAACTGGGGTTTGATCAAGCCCGGTCTTCTACCCTACCAAAAAATTCGATCTTGGTCTCTAAATTTCGATTTTGATGAGTAGCATTCAGCCGTGGACTCCGTTTACAAAAATTCCAACTTTCTTTGAAACCCTAATTTTCCATAGCAGTGACGATTCAAGAATGAAGGTGCTCAAAATCCAAATCTATTTTGACAGAAATATGCACCTGCTTGTTTCTGGTGTAACTTAGAAATTACGATTCCACGGGGTCTAAGACTTCTTCCTGCGATATCCCGACCTGTCCTCTTTCCAACCCCATAGGTCCGACCTCAATTGGATTTTCAGAGAGAGTTTTATGGCAAGTGTCGCAACGTGACCTGTTTATGGGATAAAACCGGAGAGCAAACTTGTACGACGTGCCACATGTTACTAGTTCAACTTCGGCCTCTGAAAAAGTTACCTGAGATAGTACATTCCATGCACTACCTGTCACATTTTACTAAATTTCATTTGGATCTTCGTAGCCCAAGTTATGACCTTTTTTCCTAGGTCACCTGATTATGACTAAGATCTGGAAGAGGCAGAAACCCTAACTTGTACTGATCATAACTCACAAAGTACAACGAATATGAGGGTTTCCTTTGGACACAAGGTACATGGGGATGTTATATACGACCTTTAAAGGTTTAATATCCTGAAACTTTGCCAAAATGGATTTATAGTGAAAGTTCCACGATGACTGGTTTTTGCTATACAAAACCCTAACCTTCAAATTGTCGCAAGTGAAGCAAGTGTCGTAAGTGCCATACCTTACCTTCCTTTAGGTTAGCTCTGATACCATGTTAATATTTAATATGCTAAGACAGAAAATATCAGCATTTCATTTCATTTCACAACAATAGCATATATAGGATCACTAGAGGAACAACAAGCATAGCATAAACACAAGAGACACAGATTTATCCTGGGAAACCCTCATGGGGTAGAAAACCCAGCAAAGCTTCCTCAATATAGATGACCAGAAAATACAAAGATGCAAACCATAGACATGAGCTCCTTCTCCTCCATAGCAAACCTCTCCCTCACCTATGCGCTATTCACAATTGAGTGTAGTGTGTGTGTGTGTGTTAAATGAGGAACACACCTCCTCTATTTATACACATCTCCGACTTGTATTTTATATTAACTAGGTCGGCCCCAACTTAACCACTGGGTTAAACACCCCATTACAACTGACTGGGCCGACCCCTCTAGGGTGGTCTAATAACCCTTTGAACCACATAACACATACAGGACCGACCCCCACTAGGGAAGTCTAATAACCCAAGTTACCACATTCCGACGGAGGAATAAACATATCCTGATATACAATAAGGTCTTCACGGAGGAATTAAACATCTCCGGAATAATAAAGCACAAATATAATATTCTTAGAAGTTACAATATTTCAACAACATGTACCAAACATAAACATTTGTAGGTGATTTGGAGTGTATCCTAAATCACAATATATTAGCAACATATCACCTATGGGGTCTTCTTAGCTAGTGTGTATATGCCCAAGCAGGCTTAGACACAAGAATCTAACAAGGGGATGCATTGAGCATTGAATATCTCCAACTAATCATCAACAAGTAACATAGTTTTCATCATATTTAGCTTGCTACCATTGGTTAGAGTTATGACCCTACAACTATCTTGGTAAGATTACACCTAGGTTATGTTATTTCTCAAGGTTGAATGAAATCTTGTAGGTCTATGGAATAATGGAAACAAATGTGGGATTAGGAGCATCCACAAACACCCAAGATGAAAGTATACACTATGGAACGACTAGCTTGTTTTCTCCAAATACTGAAGCAAAAAAAGTTGATCCTGTTTGAGAATTCCTCTACCCCAAAACCAATGAGCATAATTGTGGCTTCCTAGTCCATTTGTCATGACAGGTATGTTCCTCTTGGACTTTCTTTGGTTCATAATAATATACTTCACAAAATTAATAATCAAGATACTGAACAAGACACAACCTTAAATATACAAAAGAGTTCAAATCCTACTGTAAACTCCTATGAAGTATTTCATGAAATTTGTTTACCAACAAATAAAACTTTGAGATGGAAGAATATATTTATGGAGAGGGAGGAAAATACCAAACCAATTCTCTAGAAATTCTCAATTAGGTGAACCTTGAGAAAATTGCATCTTTTGAACAAGGAAACTTCTATAAAATAAATATTGTTGATATGTATCATTTCCTTAAATAACCAGATCTTTTAAAGGTCGGATTTTAAAAACTTCATAATTTGACATTGCTTTATTGTAGGTTATTTTAGCAATCTAGAAGCTACTACTTCAACTCTGGAAGCTAATGGTTGAATCAGGTAAAAAGAGGTAGACTCTGTGCATTCTCGCACTCCATACAAACCTAGAGTAGAAAAAAAATAGTATAACAAAGAAGCACAAACTGGAATAGAAAAACCAATATATAAATTAAACTATATACAATATAAATTAAACCTAGAATAGAAAGACAGTATACCGCAATGTCCCTCCCTCACTTAGGGTTGGATAATACAATGGTGAAATTCCAAAGAGAGGATCAGTTCTCTTTTCCCCAAAAAACTATCATACTGTGTGAACTCTTCAAAATACAAACACAAATGGTAATCAAGTAATGAGACCACAATAAAGATTATATCTCAGGGACTGTAGTTGCTACCTAATGGACTACAATTGCTAGTTTCAGAGGCATAGTCTTGATGAGATGATTGTGACTTCTCTTTTCCTTGAAGACTTGGGAAAAATTATGCTTGCAAGAAAATATGCCTTCTAATGAAACATAATTAGAAGGAACAATTGCACACCCCCATGAGAACTCTTGAAACAAGACTTGTGGTAGGATGAGCATAATTAGTGGAAAGATGGAAAGCATTGATCAAATATGAAGTTTCAACTTGTTAATATCCCATATTTGCAAATGATTCGATACTTAATCTCAAACATAACATAAGTTATCCTATACATGACATTGTAGGTTACTCCCGTTGAATTAGAAGTACTTCTACTTTATGATCCTGAGATTACAGATGTTGTAGGTATACCCTAAATACATTTTTTATACTCATTTTTAGCATGCACTTCTGAGTAATCTTTTCCTTTTTTAAATTTGTTTGCCATAAACTATGTTCAAAAACTGCCATGGAAACTAATTCCAAGAGGCTAGCCCATCCTGGTGCTTAACTCTGGGATTTCATCTTGAAGCCCCTTGACCTATTGACCCAAAATACCTATAGGTGTTGTATTTGTAACTAGCTGATGTGAACTTCCCAAACCAAAGTGAAGGCATGGATGCCTAATAATCATGGATTTACACCAACACAAAATCAAAATCATTGCATGACAAGTGAAATACATGCCAAAATCTATTTTAATAACACTACAACATTCTTTTACACTATAGTTCCCGTAGCATTTACTAAGTTCCACAATAGAATGCTAATAGTTGTCCATTTAATTTATGTGAATCTCACTCAACCTAATAATCATATTTTCAATAGAATATAAGCCAATGTAACCCCTTTGCAGTTTATGTCTATAACTTCTAAAAAAATTAAATGGGTTACTCATTCAACACAATCACAAAATACTGTAAACAAACCTTGCAATCCCAATCCAACCAACCATTGTCCATGTGACCATCAAAAAACACCTTGATAATGCATGAATGACAATAATTTTTACTTTTGGCAAGTCTACAAAGATATTTTCTCTCTCCAAGATTTCAAAATTAAACACACGGTGAATGGTATATTGCCAAAATAGTAATTAGCACTGTAACAGTGATAAGCCACCTTTTAGAAAATGCATAAAATATAGCCAAGGCATATTTGAAAATATCATTCAAAGCATTTTACCTGAGAACAAATTGAGGAAAAATATATATTATTATGAAGCTTCCACAATTGAGAAGGTGCCACCACAATATGCATAAACTCGTAAAGTAGAGCTCACTATTGAACATTCTTTGACATATAGGATCAAATCAGTGATAGAAAAAATCCCCACAACCCTCCATCAAATCCTAATATAGGTCAGATCAAAATATGCATGTAACCACAAGCAAATCATTAGTATGGAGTAGATAACTAGATAACATAATTTGATTTATAAATGCTCAACAATTGACAGCAAAGTTGATCAATGGGACTCAAAATCACAACCGATGTGAATAAATAATGGGAGTAACTTGTAAGTACTAACGTGGAATGAAATCTATACATAGGGATATGCCCTAAAGTAGAGCTTTAGCAATGGATTAATGTATTCTGCAATAAAATGGAAAAATTGATATAAGAGCAGTCATGCATCAAACTACTAGAAAGAAAGAAAATGGATGGCCACAAGAAACAGAATTGTAATCCATTCTCACCTACCACGGGAAGAGAAAGGGTAAGATCCACAGGCTACCACAGAAATGAAACGTTGAATGCAGTTCCTTCACACAACATGCATCATCACAAAATAAAATGCATTCTCTTTACACATCTAAACAAGATCAGTATGTCCAATACGCCTTCACACAATGAAACAAAGATTCTATGGAGTATGTCCAAATATCTGAAATCCCACACATTAGGGCACCAACATAAGACCTCAATGAAGTTTGAACACAACCTCGGGAAACTTAATTTCTTCTTTCATCAGTATAATCTAAACACCAATGAGTATTGCAATAATAATAATAGTGCATAAGAAATGTCGAGGACTATTAGAGAAGGATCTTATGATGTTTTAGTATCGGAGAATCTAAAAACATAAACAGGGGCATATCTTATAATAGTTTCATGTTTGGGTAAAAAAGGAAAAGGTTTTAAAAAATATTTACCACAATCCCTGACCAGATTCCATCCACGCCACTCTGGTCATAGCACCATGGATCTGCAACTCTACATAACAAGTGGTGTCTTCAAACTGCAGAATATTAAGACCACGCATAGGAAAATGTAAAGCATAAAAAAAGAGTGGTATTCATGGAAAATTATTGGATTTCCTAATGCTATATATAGAGAGACTAATCAATCTTTGTAAATCCTACTCCAGAAAATCGAGGGTGATACGGTCCCAAAAAATTCCCCATTCCATAAAATTGGGGAAAATGGAAGAGGGAACCTGAAAATCGAGGGCGATATGGTCCAAAAAACTTCCCCATTCCATAAAATTGGGGCGAATCGAAGCGGGAAACCTGATTCACACCAAATTTCATGGGTGAATTGAAGAGTGAAACCAGTTTCACACCAAATTTCATGGGCGAAATCCAATTTTTGTCCATCTCCGGTATGGGCTAAACTTCCACACATAATTTTAAAAAAAAATGGGCGAATGATAATAATGTTAAAAACTCAATGCCATATAAAACATTCGCCCAACCAAAATTGGAAACCCCTCAAATTTCGCCCATGGGCGAAATTTCGCCCCTAAAATTATCCCTGCTCTTCATTTTACTTGAGATGGATAGTGGTTTAGCCTTTACCTCTTCTAATGGACCTAATGTGTCTAGCTCTAGTAGCGGACCTAGCTAGTATGTATGTGTGTCTATATGTGTGTGTGTGTTGATTTGTAAAATGTATTATGTGTATGTTAATGATTTATATTATTAATGATTACATTGTTTTTAAATTAAGTTTTGATTGATATATCACTCATTTAAATTTGAGATGCCATGTTATTTGACTACATATTTGAGATGTAGATTTAACATCTATATTGGTTATTGATATTATTGTTTATATATATTATGTTTCTACATATCATGTTCATGTTCATGTTGTTTGATTTGTAAAATGTATTGTGTATGTTAATGATCTATATTATCAATGATTACATTATTTTTAAAATCAGTTTTCAATGTATCACTCATTTAAATTTGAGATGCCATAATATTTCCCCACATATCTGATATGTATATTTGACATTTATATTAAATTTGATATTATCCTTTATAACCCAATATACAATAGAATGAGAACTATATAGAAAGAACAAGAATTATATTCATAAAAAATCATATGTTTGCATCAATAACACCAAAAAAAAAACCCAAAATGAAAAATGGTGATGTCGGTATAAAATTCAAAAGCAAAAAATTTATTGAAATAGAATTCAAAAAATATTTACAACATTATTAAAAATTGTAAACAAATTTTTTTAAATCCAAAAAAAATTATAAAAAAATTGTAAAAATCAAAATCGAAATGAAACAAAATTTTTATAAAAAAATAGAATTTAGAAATAAACATTGAAAAAAACAATTAAAAACTTTTTTAAAAAATCCAAAAAAACTTAATTTTTTAAATTTTTTGAAAGAAAATCTAAAAAAAAAATTGAAGAAAAAAAAATTAAAACTTAAAAAAAACAATTTTAAAAAAATTATAACAAATTTAATAATTTAAAAAATAAAAATAAAAAAGCCCCACCTGCTTTATTTGTTTTTAAAATTAAATTTGAGATGGTTTACTCAAGTAAATTTGAGATGTTTCACCCGGGTAAATTTGAGATAGCATACAATGTTTAACTCTAGTTATATAAAATCATTTCATTTGGATTGTGATTGTAATAACTTATAATCATTTAATGTTATTATATGCATTATGTTGATTAAACATGTTTACAAACTTAATTATTAAATTATTGAATCAATAATTGTTGAATTTGATTAATATTTTTATTCAAGTTTTATTAAATGATATTTTTTAAATTTATTCTAAAATACTTTTACTAAACTTATCATTATTTTTTAATAAAAATATAGTTATAATAGTTAAATCCAACTAAATAATTATTCCTTCAATTTTATATAGTGATAATATAATGTGTACCAAATCATGAAAACACTTATAAAAATATTTGACTAATGTTTTACATTAATTTGTTAATTAATTAAATATTTTATTAAATCATGAAAATAATTTTGACTTTTTTATTAATTTTTCTGAAAGTTTTGGAAAAAAATTGAAATCAATTTGTTTGATTAAATCTTCTATTAAATCATGCAAATACATCTAAATTATTATATTTAAGTATAAAAAGAGATAAGAAAAAGACCTTCAAATAAACTAACATTCATGGTAATAATTGTTAATATTAATCTTATAAAATGAGAGAACATGGAGATCTTGCAATTAAAAATGATTCATAATTCATTAAAACCTTGAATTTCCACATTATTTATTTATTCTTCAACATGATTGTTTTAAATGGTTGTAATATTTCCATATCCAACATCATAAAATGAATAAAAAACAAAATTTATCAATTATAGATACCCATAATAAAATGCCATAACCATAACATAAATATCCAAATAAAACATGTACATATCATTAATCGTTTCCGTCATCCTGATTATCTTCTTTGTTGTCCTTGATAACAGTGTTGTTCTCAAAAATATGCTTTGATCTCAGATCGTGTCTTGGTACGAATGACCAATCCCTATCTAACACATCTGGGTAAAAGAACACTTAGTTTCGGTGTTTTGAGGAAACATAAGGCTCCGTCTTGTCATTCCACATCATTTTAGAGTTGATCCATATTAGTCCAATTTCACAATCTTCCTTTACGTTATTCTGGTTGAAATTATCCTACCACTTACACTTAAAAATAACACATTGGAAAGATGGGAAGTCCACTTGCATGATCTCTTATATCTTTCTGGTGTAACCTAGATTCCCCTTTATTAGGTTCTAGTCATGAGGGCTAGCATGACTAGGTTGGTTGAACGTGGACTCCACTCCACAATCAAGTGTGACATGTCCATCATCGACATTATTAATGTGAAAAGGATGTCCATATGCCCACATACATGGGAACAAATGCACATATGAAAATGCAAACAATGGATATTGGTATATGTTTAGTAACCCAAGCATTATTAAAAACATAATACATGTTATAATTCAAATGTGCATTATAAAATAAAAAATATACATAGAGAGATTATTACAAAGTTGTTGCACCCAAACGCTATGTTTAGTGCATCCTCTTCAGCACACGGCTAACGATCAGACACACTATATTTCTCTCTAATCTGGTCAACCACCTAAATTGAGACAGATCATTAGCATATTTTCTTTTAAATGATCAGGATAAGGCATGCTTCTACTGTTCAACCTCCTGGGTTAATTCATATAATTGTCTAATTTCCTTCTCTTCTCTTCATACAATGGGACCCATGGTTGTGTTGCCTCCTTGTTGTATAGAAAAAATTTATTGATGACATCAATTTCTGCATTCATTGATGTATTCATGAAATGAAAACAAATAGTATGAGATCAAATGTATATTATCAAGTTTAGTGTAAACAGTTACTCTATAGAAAATTGACAAAAAATAAGTGACTTACTCATTATCATGCACCTTTTTTCAATTCATTTGGAGTATCTCCCCTTCCCTTTTCTCCTCATCCTGTTGGTTGTCCCAAACCACTCCGCCTAATGTGTCATTGATTTGCTTGATGTATTCACTAGCATAATAGAATGACTCGTATAATGTACCCTTTTGCCATAGACCCCTCAAATTTTTCCCTTTTTCAAACAAACCCCTTCAATTTTTCCATGTACCTCTCTAAGAAGAACATCTAACGATATGAGACCACCCCAACTAATTCAATCTCATCAGTTAGGTGAATTTGAATATGGACCTGTAAGTCCATGAAACTTGTGGGCAGTTCCTTCTCAAACATACATACAATCTCAACAATCTCTTGATGCCACCATGGAATGTTAACCATGTGAATCTCTTTTGATGCAATCCAATGTAGAAATGAAAATAATTTAGATATGGCTCGTCGCAATTCATAGGAGAAGTTGTGTTTCACATAACCATGCACAACAAAATGATAATGACAAGTTACAAAGTAAACACTTACGAAATTAATTTGCATAAACTGTGAATGCATAACATATTATAACCTACACTAGAGAGAAAAGAAGCATGTGATGAACATGCATAGCCTTAGAAGGTTCAGATGGTCATGCGATTTCAACCTCAACAATTGTACTTCTATTATGAAGCGGCGTCGTAGAGTCAGCCTATATAATGAAGGCTCCTTCACACTCAATATAACATCATTTTCCAATGAAAGATCACGTTTCTTCAAAATACATGGAATGTCACCTTCTTTAAAAGACTAATAGAAATCGACCTCTCCTCTAATTTCTTTTCTTAGCCAATGTTTATTTTTAGTATTTGAAGAAATAAGATCTCTCATAACAACCAATATGTCATTTTTTTTCGATGATATGTGCCTCCAGAAAGAAGATGAAACATTTTTTATATATGCATAGGTTCTAGTAAGTCAGAAATCTTAAGATGCTCCCAATATGCAAGCTCATAAAACACATATTTCCTTTTCATACCAATGGGCATTTTGTTAACATAAATGTCGAAAAATTCAGAATCATTGAACATAGGTTCCCCATTTGAATCGAACAAATCTATGATTTCCTTCTCCTTCTCTATGTCATATGCCCTAAGCCAATATGTCAATGTAATTATTCCAGGTCTCCAAGTTCTCTCTATTTTACCATCGAATGAAGATGCTACTCTTCTATAAGGATGGTATTCTTAGAGGAACAACCTCAAGAAATCGTACACCGACTTGCTTAGGTGGTTGGAGCACCTAGCCTTTATTGATGGTCCCAACATTTACATCCATGATATCCTTTTGTTACAAGACCTATGATGTTATTGTATACAAAACACTTCAGCGCCAAAGCAGGCGGGTGCACCAAATGAAGTTTGTCAAATAACATTGTAGGTATAAGCAAATCAATCAACATACTTACCATAGCAAACTCCTAGTCCAAGACAATCATGCATGGTGTATTCACATATCCATACAAACTAAAAGACCTCTTAATCAGGATGGATATTTATACATTGTATAGATGTATCCCTTCCCATAATTTCTTAAATTCATTAATTAATGGTTGGAGTTAGAAATCCATTTTCTTCACTTGTCTTCTATAATGAACTATTAGAGCCAATATAAGATTTATGTTCTTCATGGACAACCATAGAGGGATATTGTTAATGATCACTACCATTGGCCAAACAAAATAGTTGGTGTTTTGGAGGTAATACGGGTTAACTCCATCCATGCCTATGCTCAATCAAAGGATTTGTACTTCATCCTTGAATTTATTAGGCCCTGCATCCTCTATATTCTTCATGGATACTGAATCTGCAAGAATCCCCATAGCTCCTGACTCAATAATGTGAGGCATTCCACCCCTGCAACATGGCTAATTCTTTGCAATGAAAAATCTTGGTCTTATAAGCATGTGCCACAATATCTTATGAGGAGGACCATGTGCCTTACCCTTTTTTTTATATGTGATACATGCCATCCCCATATTTAAGACATTTCTCTTTTCTCGTGTATTCACCTCTGTATAAAATACAATTATTCAGACAAGCATGATATGATATGTACTCAACACCCAACTTTTTCAACAATTACTTAGCCTCTTCGCAGTTGTTGTGGAGTACATTATCACTTGGAAGTACCTTATCTTTAAGTAACATATATTTATTGGGAAATATAAATGTACATTGTCATTAAGCATGCAACAAATCCCTTTTCATTGTTGACTTAATGGAGACTTGATGGTTAGTTACCTCAGTAATGTTGAGAAACAGATGTCTGACATACCATATATTGATTTCAAGATATACAACAACATTATTATCCCCAGTTGGGTAGATCTTGATCCATGCCTAAAGAGAGGGGTATTGGAAGTAGATGTCATGCTTTTGAAGAAGATATCGATGATATCAACATTGTTCCTGAGCTCGTATTGTTGGAATGCATTTAACAACATTCCATCCATGGTATGGGCATCCCATAAGAAATCATCCATACCAACCTCTATATCATTGTTTTCATCCCCAACTTGTGAAGAAATATTGTTACTATATATTTTTTGAATTGGTGACTTAAGACATAGTGGGAATTAAATAGGCGGTTGATTCAAGCATGATTTGTATGCTTCCTCTCCAAGATCTACTCATTTCGTAACCGTATCTCGATTTGACATCATACTGGGGTGTAGCAATAGATGGTAGATAAGTTGATCGTCATCAGAATCTCAATCGCAAAAATATTGAACATTAAATTGATGATATTATTAAACACAATGCATTTAGTAGTTGATACATTATACCAAACATTTATTATAAGCATAGAAAAAAAATTTCCCGTAATATACATACAATCAACTACTTTATAAAACAAATGGTGAATTAAGCAAATACATTAACATTTTAAATTCCATTGAAAAATAAAAAAATACAATACTCAATGGTCATTTTATTACGCCCCAATGGGACATCTAAAAGTAGTCCCAATGCAAGTTGTTTTTTACAAGGATTTGGTGGTCTACGAAAGTTATGGTTTACTAACAACTCATTACCAAGAGACAAACTAGATATTGCATGCGCAACAACAAATTTGGATGTTTTCTTTTTCAGAAAGAACTATTTGTCTATGGAGTGTTCCTCAAATGAATAATTTGCACTGAACAATGAGCACCTACTATTATTTTTGAACCCTACAATGTTCCCATGAGTATGTGGATGACCATCAATATATAACAAGTTTTTCCTATTAAAGTTTCTGGAAACATAAGTATTCATGCACATACTTGTTAACACCTAAATTTTGTCTGCCTGCCTTGTCATTAGCCCCATCAAACCTATACATCATTACCACATTCCATTTACACTATTTTGACCTTGGTAAAACCAAAAAATCAAAGTCGCACATAAAGAGGGCCATTTTACAAAGTTAATTTGCTCAATTATATAAAAAATGAGCAACTTATTCCCTGACTTGTTTTTTTATGTTTCTCCTTTTTATCACTCAACAAAAAGAAGAAACCTGACATAGCCCCATTTGTAAAAATGATCAAAAAAAATTGAAAGGCACAAACTCAAAGGCAAAAGCAAAAAAACAATATCAAAGGCAAAATCCAAAAATAAAAAATCAAAGCCTTATCCTTATCCCAAAGTTATCCATCATGCCTATAAATAAACCATCAAGGTCCTTCATCCATTAGTTCCAAAGCCCATTCTCCATACATTACTCAAGTTGTTACTCTACGAAAATATCCCTAAGACCAGAACTCCCTTTGTGTTCCATTCTCAACCTTCTGGAGATTGTGTACGTGATGCATGGTTGGAGAACCATGGACTGCAAGGAGACCAAGCGAACCCTCCCTCGAACAGTTGTAGGGGCCTCTCCTACTGTAACTCAAAGGTGATCTTAAATCCTTGTAAATTTCATTTTTACATAATGAAAGAGCATTATTTATTCTTTAAAAGATGTTTCAATCTGTTTGCTTGATAAAAAATGCAAAAAGAAAATATTAATTTAGATCTATTTTAATGCAGTTTGCTTGTTTGACTAGTTTAGTTGTTTCATTTCCATTTTGTTTATTTTATTTTCCAATGAGACTTTACTAAGTTTAGCACAACCCTTAGTATGTGCATCTTAGGACGTACTGGTGTGAAAACACCAACAACATTTTTTGGTGACCATACTAAGGACGATCTCTATCGTTCTCTAGTTGTGCTTGTCCAATCTTTCTGACCATTGTTTGAGTTTTATTGCTCTTTGTTTGACTTGTTATATGACTATTTGCTATTTCCTAAGTTATTAGAGTCCTAAAACCAACCTGAATCTACCCCTGTTAATCAAGCTGAGCCTTTATTTTTTCCCGATATCCTCTCTGCAATATTTTCGTCCGCTCAAAAAATCAATGAAAATTGCAGATTTTTAAACTAAAATATCTTGGCCTCCCAAACTCGGATTTGAGTGATTTTTTTTCAAACCATGTATTTTTTCAAGAGGAATTTAGATATATAATTTGTTTCTATAAATTCTTCTTAAAAAGATACAGAAATCCATCTGTGTTTCACCACCCTCCTTTTTTTAAATAAAAAAAATGTAAGCAGCAGTTTTTAAATTTTTTCTTGCGATCGTTTGCTTGCTATAGTGGTCTTATGTAAATCTTTTTCATTTCTTGCAGCAAAGAAAAAAGGCTGATTTTTTAGTATTTGTTGCTTCTTTAGTTCTATTAAAGATTCTTTTTTACTGCATATTTACTGTTTCAGCAAGTGCTTGTTGAAAAAACAAACTTTCTATGCTTTGAATGATATATGCTTAGTTGTAGCCTTTCTACTTTGAAATGATGTTTTAAGAAAAAATTAGACTCAGTATTGGAATTTGTTCATTGTACACACCACCAGTGCACACAATCACTCCCTAAATCAAACTATCACTTGGCTCATGCCGCTAGTGAAGCCTTAAAATTTACCTTAACTCAACAAATATTAAACTCACTTGAGGACCAAAAAGAATTTTGTAGTTAGGTTAGGACACAAAGGATAGGAATCCAAATAATTCCCCTTTGTCATTTACATATGAGACATAGAAGTTGTCTTTTTAGGGGACCAAAATCCTCTAGTATGTGTGGACACGGTTGAGACTGATTTATGGAGGGGGCTATCATCTAACAAGGGCAAGTGGCAAGACTGGAACTAGAGGACTGGGTGGAATGTCGGTCTCCACTTAGTACTAAAGGAATTCAGCTCGTAGTCTTCAAACTAAAGCCGTAGGAAACCTTTCCTGGAGTGTCCTGAACGAGGTAGCCTACAAGCCTTTCTTCTTAGGACTCTTTTACCTTGGACCCCTATTGGTAAGGGGATATTCAAAAGCCTTATTGGTCTTCCATTTCATTTTGTCTAACTCTGGATTTCATCACCTTGGAGGGGAAACGATTTGTGAGGGCTTGCATCTTTTTAGTTGGGTGATTGCTTGCCCCTTTATCTAATAGGTTAGCGGGTCATTTTCTCTTTTTTAGGAATGTTTCTTTTTGGCTTGTTTTCAATTTTATTGATCTCACCTCGCATTAGGTATTTTGAGCTTCTTTTGGCTTGTTTTCCATTTTGTTGTACTCACCTTCTGCACACTCGGTTGCATTAGGTTTTTCAAACTTTCTCTAATCATAACCCCACATCTGTTGTTAATTTAGGCCTAGTCAGTATTGATCCTATAAGATACTCTCAGAGGATTCAGAGTGAACCTGCTTAGTTCAGTCGTTTAGATTCTACAGTTTCCCCCCCTTGCCAAACCTATGCACTATCACCCAATTCTGGCTCCTTACAGTTAGAATCGCTTACACACCCACACACTAGCAACTCCATGGCTACTAGCATCCCTCCTCCATGGAACCCTCCACTAGGGAACCCACCCCCTCTTCCAAGGAACTCCCCAAAAGGGAACCCTCCTCCTCCAGGAAACCCTCCACCAAGATTCCCTATGACTATGAGCTTGCATTTTATGGCTAGCCTCAACCTCCATGATTTGGAAAGGCTGACCAATGATCTGATCTGCCATGATCGTAATTGGCCCCCTATTCCAACCAAACTCTTGTCGAAGATCCCGAATTTCAAAGGGAAGGCTGGGGAAGACCCCCAAAATCATATAATGTCGTTTCACCTATGGTGCTCGTCAAACAACATCATGGACGATTCTATCAGACTCCGCCTCTTTCAAAGAACTCTTGATAAAGTAAGTTTGGAGAAGATGCAAAGGTTACAAGTAGTTAATTCCATAAAATAATAGAAATTGATCGGAGCATTGGATCATGGATATGAAATTTTATGAGTAATCCTTGTCATGATTATTATCAACACCTGGTAGAAACTTTTTTGTGGTTCTCCATATATTTTCCTCTATATGTGGTTGAAGTTGATCTCTAAACCTAAATGCACCTATAGGAAAAGTGTAGAATTGGGAAGCAATTTGAAAGGTTGTAACATTTTCCCAAAAATAATAAATGGACATAGTTATAGCCATTGGAAATTCTATCCATAAGGGAACAAATGTGAACAATTAGATTCTGAAAAAGTGATTCATATGTTTCTAAAAATTGAACACAAAAGTGCCTGTAGTCATAATTGTTGAATAAGAAATGGGATTCTTCTTGTTCCATCAATTCTGCAAGTCATTCTATAATTGAATCTTCTGTTGTCATATGTGTCGCATGTGCAATATATAGGACAGGAACCAAAATTTCCACTGGAAATACTACTTCTCAACCATATACCAGCTAAAATAGAGTTTGTTTTTTTAAGTTTCTTTGTAGTGCTCATGTAGGCCCATAACACAGATGGAATCCTATCATCCAAATCATCTTGATTTTTGCAACATACTTGTGTCAGTCTGGTCTCCAATATTTTGTTGAAGGCTTCTACTATGTCATGTGCTTGTGGATGATACGGAATGCTTCCTTGATGTTGTATCAAGAACTCCTTCATCAGTGCTTCAATTGTGGTTTTAAGGAAGTATGCACCCTGGTCACTTGTAAGACTTCTAGGACACCCAAACCGAGTGATAATGTTTTCATAAATGGATTGATTTGGTGTTTCTACAAAGCTATCTCGGACTAGTGTTGCTTCAGCCCATATTTTTAGGTAGTCTATTGCGATAATGATATAGCAAGCTTTAGAATGTTTTGCAGGCGGGTTGATAGGTCCCACAAAATAAACCACCCATTTTCAAATGACTACAAGGCCCTTACTAGCCGAAGTGGAAGTTCATCTCGTCAAGACGCTTTAACAACTCATTAGCAGACATCGCATTTTCTAGCGTACTCCTTAGCATCTTTGAACATCGTGGGCCACCATATCCCAGCTTCGAGTATCTCCCTTCCAATGGGTTTTGCAGTGCGCCAACATGGCCACCTGCAACACCGACATGAAATTCCCACAAAATGCTTTATCGTTCATGATATAGTACACATCGGCACACAATTCCATGAATTCCCAACTTGTAGAGTTGTACTGCAATCAACTAATATTCCACAACACGTACAATTAAGTGGTGTTTCTATGTTGTAGAATAAGCATCAGGTTCTTTCCTGGTTGTAAGAAATAATGCAATTTCTTCTAACTGATCTGGAATAGATTCCACCTTGATTAAATATTCATCTGGTAGTTAGTCATCAATAGGTCCTTTAGCTTCCCTTGTTTCTATTCTCGATAAGTGATCGGGACCATAATTGTATTTCCCAGTTTGACTAGTACCTCAAAAGAGAATTCTTGAAAGAGGAGTAACCATCTACAGATGCGGCCTTGTAGGACGGGATTATCCACCAGATACTTGATAGCCGAATGATATTTGAAAAACTTGAAGTGTCCTACCAATAGGTAGTGGCAAAATTTATGCAAGACGTAAATCATTAATAATATTTCCTACTTAGTGGTTGTTGAACTGCGTTCAACTTGAGATAATTTCCTGCTGGCGAAATACACTAAGGGATCCATCTCGCCTTCTCCTAGTTGACCTAATACAACACCAAGGGAAATACCTGATGCATCCACATGTATTAACCATCTTTTATTTTAGTATTACAAAGGCCTTTTCATAGTCCTCAGTCCACTTAAACGCTTCAACTTTCATCAATAGTGGTTTCAATGGAGAGGTAATAGAAGTATAGTTGCGGATAAATATTATGTAATATTATGTATGTCCTAAGGTGGATCACAAATACTTTACCGATGTGGGTTCCTGCAGATTCACAATCGCCATGATCTTCTTAGGGTCTACTAGAACTCCATCACGACTGACAATGTATTCCAACAGATTTCCAAAAGGAACATAAAAGATGCACTTTCGCAAGTTCAAAGATATATGCATCTATTGGCGTCGATCCAACATTAGTCAGAGTAATGCAACATGATCTTTAAGAAATATGTAAACTATACAATCATCCAAGTAAACTTCTAGAAACTTGTGAAGAAATTCCCTAAAAGTTGCAATTACAATACTTGAGAAAACAACAAGTGCATTCTTCAATCCAAAGGGAATGACATTATAAGTGAATGAACCCCATTCAGTTGTGAATTTTGTCTTCTTCTTGTCTTCTTCCACAATTCTAACCTGGTGCTAATTTGAAAAATGTATGTGAAAGAGTATGCCTCATTCCTATCCACTTAATATAATACTTCATCGTTGAAGGGTGTGGGGAATGGATCATGGACACATGCAACATTCAAACTGTGTCGTAATCAACATAGACTCCAATATCCTTCATATGTTTCTTTCTTTGGATTATTATGGGGTTGATCCAATCTAATTCAACCACTGGGAAAATTAGAACTGTTACTATTGGATACTCATTCATTGTTGGGAACCTGGGGGATGTTTGGGTGGACCCCGATTTATCTGCCAACCTGTTGATGGCAGTCAAAATTATATTTTTTCATGTAGTTAAATCCTTCAAATCAATAATGAGGCTATTGAAATCTATTATGTCCTCATCTTCCATGGTCTCTTTACCTTTGTCCTTCCCAAACTGAGTCTATGTTCTTGTACTGTTTATATCCATGTCTTCTAGTTCTATATCCTCTAACTCCACCTCTTCTTCACTTCTTCCCCCATTCTCGGATCTCTGCATTCTATAAGTAATATTTTGCAAGTCTTTTGGTTGCATTGAACTGTTTATAATCGCATGCTCCCACAGCTGGCAAGGAAAATTCTCTGGTACCACTGTAATATCCCAAGTGATATGTTATGTCTTTGTGTAGAGTTTATGAAGTTGTTGTTGTTCCTTTGATGTCTCAATACCCAAAAATTAAAAATAATATGCTTGCATGATGTCATATGAGAAATGCATGGGATTGCATGAACCCTAAAACCAAAGTAATAAGATTTACAACATAAAGAAATTCAAAAGACATGAATGTACATACCAAGGTGTTGTGCTTGCTCCATATAATGATATTAAGCTGACATGTAAAACATGCATGAAGTATAGACCCAGATTCGAAAGCTTCTCCTGGAGGTAATTTTCCCATGCAAGAATGGTGCCTTCTTCAGTCTTGAAATCAATGATAAATGCTCCATAAAGTTAGTGTAGGCTCCTATAATCAATAGTTAGGATTATAGTGGCCTTCTGAACAAGATGGAAGAAGCATGCATCCCATGCATCAACCCTAGGTCAAGTTGTGAGTGTGGATCTCAATGGCAATTCGCCCATGCAAAGTAAGTGCACCCTCCTCAATATCTAGATCATATATATATCTCCAGAAGGGTGATATGAACCCAATATTCCATAGTAAGGATTATAATATCCCTCTCAACAATATAGAAGAGAGATGCTGGCCATGCATCAGATTTAGGTTGAGATATGAGTTACCTCCAATTGATGTAATTCGGCCATGCAAAGTGAAGGCATCCTCTTCTTTATTAGTTCTCTGGAATTAGACTCTGAAATAGTTGAATGGATCCAATAAGATGAAAGAAGGATCAATAGCAATATGTTTGGTGAATAGTCAGAATAATAGATCCTGAATGGCTTAAATGAATGTGCCCTCAATCATCTCAGAATATGTGAGGCACCCTCTCCATCCTTTGTCTTGAATATTTGAGAAGAATATTGATCCTTAATGTAATGATGAAGAAAAATAGTAAACATGTATGATTTACCCATGGAAGTGATTAGGGTAGATAGATTTCGCTACTGAAACACACTTGTTGGCTAAGGGATGCACCCTCAACCCTAGATTGTCTCACAAACCTCTCAATATGAATCTCATTGATCAATAATAACTTTAGCATGCTAAGTAACTCGCGTTTTCCTTCTTTTATCATGTTGATATTGCATGCCCTAAGTCACTTTTCTTTTTTGAAGTTGAGATTGCATGCACTCACTTCTGGATGCATGCAGACACTTTAATTATCTTCAGTTGCATGCACTATGAATCTAGCTTGCATGCAATGCATGTCAGTTGCTACTTGCCCTAATGGCCTTCTTTTACCTATTGATGACTTGATATCACTGTTTCATATCGTCTTTTATTCCAATGGCATCAGTCCTCAGTCAATTCCCTGATTTTTAGTACCTGCTCGAACCTATGGGAATTAAATAGGTTAGTGGGAGGAGGTTAGTGGGAGGGTTCTTAGTGCTTAAGAAAAAGAGGATATTATAGTCCTCCCCACTCGAAATTGCTTATCCTCAAGCGACTGTAAGCATGGGTGCTACAGTACTTGTTCCCCTTCCCATGTGGCTTCTTCTATTGGTAATTTTTTCCATTGAACTAAGTATCCCCCTATGATTTTGTTCCTTAAATTTGTTTCTTGAACTTGCAGGATTCATTCTGGGACCAAAAACAGTTGTCCCTCATCATCAATGGGATGTAGCTCGGATGAAGTAATAATCTATTTCCCTACTTCTTTCTTGAGGCTAGACACATGGAAAACATTATGAATTTTACTTTCTTTTGGTAACTCGAGCTCATATGCTACCTCTCCGACTTTCTGGACTATATTAAAAAGACCATAAAAGTGAGGATTTAATTTCTCTGTTCCTTTCTTCTTAAGGGATGATTGTTTGTAAGGTTGTAGCCATAAGTATACCAAATCCCTTACCTCAAAGATGCGCTCGATTCTGTGACTGTCTGCATATAACTTTTGTTGGTTCTGTGTGGTCTGTACATTTTCTTTGAGTACTTTGAGAATATCCTGACTTTCCTGAATCCACTCCGTAGCTTTAGGTACCCTGATGTCACCGAATACTAGGTCTACAAAAGATAAGGCATCATAACCATACAATGCTTTAAAAAGAGTCATCCCGATGGACATATGGTAGGTAGTATTGTAGCAATATTCCCCTAGGTGGAGCCATTTAATCCATGTCCTATGTTGATCTGCTACATATTTTCTTAAGTATCCCTCAATCCACTTGTTGATTATCTATGTCTATCTATCACTCTGAGGATGATAACTAGTACTCATAGCCAATTTTGTCCCAACCAACCCGAAAATCTCCTGCCAAAATGCTACTGTGAACTTACTGTCCTTGTCACTGAAAATAGTCTTAGGCAGCCGGTGCAACCTGAATACCTCCATGAAAAACAATTCTGCCACCTGTGATGCCCAAAAGTCTGAAGAAATGGCAAAGAAATGAGCGAATTTAGTCATCCTATCAACAACCATGTACAAACAGTCTGTACCCTATACCTTGGGAAACCATGTACTAAATTCCATTGAAATACGTTCCCATTTTTGCTCAGGAATGGGTAATGGTTGAAGTAGACCATGTCAGATGAGTATGCTCTATCTTATTCTGTTGACAAACAATGCATTTCCTCACATGATGCATTACACCGTTCTCTAGTCCCTTCCATGAGAACATCTCTCTTATTTGTCTGTAAGTCTTAAGGAACCCCTGGTGTCCTGCCAATGGTGAATCATGAGAAGCTTGCGGGATCTTTTTCTTAAGTGCGGACTCGGGAACCAAGTAGATTATTTTCTTATAGTACATAATGTCTTCTATCACCCTATACCTGTCATCTTGTATCTTTCCTTCCAGTAATTCGCAAGCAAACTTATTTTTCGAATATTCGACCAAAAGATGAGATCTCCAATCTATGTAAATGCTCATAAGAGATAAATATGTCAGCCATCTAGAAGGGGCATCTGCTACCACATTGTTTTTCCCTTTTACATACTCGATCTTGAAATCATAAGCTTGGATATTACTTACCCATTTTTGTTGTCTTTCATTCAACTCTTTCTGTTCCAAGAAGTACTTTAAGTTGTTATGGTCTGTCTTGATTTTAAATCCATGCCTACTGAGTATTGTCTGAATTTAGTTAAGGCATGAATAATTTCTAACATTTCCTTATCATATATTGAGTAGTGATGCTCATGGTCCTTTAATTTCCTTCTCTCGAATGCAATAGGGTGATTGTTCTGCATCAACACTGCTCCAATACCCTCTCCTGAAGCATCACATTCTAATATGAGTGGTTGGGTAAAATATGGTAAGGCTAGTACTAGGAATGAACTCATTACCTTCTTCATTTTCTCGAATGTATGATATGCTTCCTCTGACCAAATGAATGCCCCCTTTTTCGTAACATCAGTAAGGGGTGCTACCATATGTGAAAGCCCACTAACATATCTCCTGTAATAAGTGAAAACGCCCAAGAATCCTTTTAATTCTGTCACATTTTTAGGTGTAATCCACTCCAGTATGGATTTAATATTTTCTAGGTGTAACTGTACCCCATTCTATCCTATCATGTTCCCCAACTACAACATCTCCTACATACCAAACTCACATTTGGAAATCTTTTCATAGAATGATTGTTCTTCTAGAATTCCCAGTACTTCATCTAGTTGCTTTAAATGTTCTTCCCATGTTTTATTGTAAATTAATATATCATCAAAGAATAATAGAAGAAACTTACGTAAATGAGCCTTGAAAGTGTGATTCATGCATGACTGAAAATTGGTTGGTGAATTAGTGAGCCCAAACAGCATCACCAAAAAATCATAGTGTCCATAGTGGCAACAGAAGGTTGTCTTTGGAACATCCTATTCCCTTGCTTTTATTTGATGGTATCATGACCGGATTCAATTTTAGAGAAGTATTTTACCCCATGTAACTCATCCATCAATTCGTCTATTCTTAGAAGTGGATATTTGTTCTTAATGGTTTTCTTTCTAAGGGCCCTGTAGTCAATGCACATGCGTAAAGTCCCATCCTTCTTATGCAAATGGACTAGAGTTGGGTCTTATGTATCCCAATTTGAGCAATTCTTTAATTGTATTTTCTTTTTCATATTTATACCTCTTGGGATGTCGGTAAGGGGTAGTGATGATCGCTTGGGTCCCCTCCTCTAACTCAATAATATGATCAAATCAATGATCAAGAGGCCTACTGTCACAACCCCAATTTACTCCATTTTAAAAAAAAAAGTTATATGTACATGTTGACGACATTAATTCTTATGTCACAGGTATGAAATACGAAGAGGATGTAGTGTGACTCTGCATCGTCTATTTATAAGGTATAATTTGTATTTCTATACTATACATGAGTCAAATATTTATTACATTTTATTTGCGGAATAAGAGCCAGCCTTGGCTTGGCGAATACATATCATGCAACTTTAATATTTGACTTTGATATTGTCGTAATCCATTAATATTACTGTCAATTTCTTATGTAGCTTTTATTAAAACTCTTATACGTTATTCTAATTTAATTTCCCAGCCATAATCGATTTAAGCTATCGAACTTTTTATGTTGTTAACATTCCAGTTTAGGTGGAGAGTCTTACTTATGGTATTGTTACCATAAGTCGACTTCATCCATGACTTATACCTAAGTATGAATCATAACCATTATGCTCGTCGAGCTTCATGTATTGTAAACCAAAGTATTTTTAAACCCATTAAACTTCATATAGCATATGCCATAGTATACATATAAACTATTCAAACTTTATATAACATATATCAATGTATTGAAAGCTAACATATGGTTAATAACCATCGTATAAACTATTCAAACTTATACATCATATGCTAATCGTATTGAAATCTAAACAAAACTAAGCGTATGGTTAATAACCATAGTATAAACTATTCAATTCATAAACTATGTATGAATGCGACCATATGAACTTGGCTTGCCAAGGGTCTACGCTATGGTTGTGAGGTTCACTACCATGGAATGCGATCCAAATCCCAAGATTATAGTTGTAATGCATAACCTGGATTCATAATATTGGTTATTAATATCTTGTATTAATTCGTTGGTTGTATAAATCTTTGTTTATTAAATATTATATTGACAATGTATTCTCAGCACATTAATGCATGGTCTGTCTGGGTTAATGCAGGACCACCGATGACTTCCAACTCGGTAGAAGGTTGGTGAATCCATGTGATGGCTTAAGCACCATAGCATGTACTGGATCAGCCTCCCTTGCGTTGCAAAGAAATGGACGTTGATCAAGATCCTCAGGATCGTAACTGGTTTCCATCAAGGTGTAGTTATTGGACAAGGCAATGTATTATTCATTTGGTCTTCAAGAGTGCAGTGTTATGTTGCTGCGATGGGGGTGACTCTCTGTGTAGATCTTTCCCAGCTATGCCATTGCCTTGGTGAAATGTAACAGGTTTCAATACTGTATTATTTTGATTAAGTGTTTAGCAGTTGCTATGGCCTCCCAGTGGAGTGCTCACGAGGGATTTCCCTCCAGACTGTAAAGTCTTTGGTTTACACAGTTTGGCTTCGTGACTTAGATTAAATGGGTTTGGGCTCTTCCAATTGATTTTAATGGTTTCACATGGATTCCAAAGGGATTTGGAAACCATCCTTACAGAGTGCGATAGAGGCTCGGCTCCCGCCATCTCTAGCCATTCTCCCAAAGAGCATGGTAAGTTCGATATGTTAAAACCTTAACGTTTTTAATTGTATAACCAGTATGTTATTACTAACTATCTTTGTATATTCTTTCATAGAGGCTTTGTTTTAGAGTTCATGTTTTTTATTAAAGATAACCCAAACTTATATTATTTTTACTTTATGCTTTGTAGGGACATACAAGCTACGTTGATGCTTCAGGAGACACAGCGGCCGCCATAACTTCTGGTAAGCTCTATCTTTTTATAGCTCGGTCATTTTGTTATGGTTTGATTATTACCCATTAGGTTAAACCCTAACTTGCTCGTTTTACTCTTGCTTGCAGGTGGTCTCGTGGACACGCGTTGTTTATGTGATAATGGTACAACTACCCTTGGGTGGTAAAGCCGGTAGCATTACCTGGAAACATGTCTACAATCTTGAGTATGTTATTTGCTTCATGTTTCAAGCTTTCGCGTGGGCTGAGACAACGACTACGACTACATTAAAGATTTACTTGTTATTTACCAAGACGGTCGGCTCTGTTATTTATTTACAAACTTGATAATAAGAATGCATGGTTGCTTTAATCCATTTCTTGTGTTAATGAAATGCTTAAAATTCTTAATCCTTAACTCGGTTATACAAAGATGAATATGATTCGGTTAGATGAATGCATTTGTTCTTTATACTTATGAACCCTTACGGCTTTGTATGTGTGTGTTTGAACTCTTATCTCTGTAATGTATACAGTCTTACGGCTTCGTAATGAAGTTTAGTTATTTGTATTACTTGTTAAATGTTTCGACAATGTTCATCTCTGATCTTATGGCTCTGTTAAACCATTTGTTAACCTAGCTCGCTATTTGAACAAGCCTCACGGCTATGTTCTGAACCTTGCAATTGTGATGAACGCGTTGCAAAGTAAACCCTATGAACCATACGGCTCTGTGAAGCGAATGATTATCTACAGGGATAAATTCGTCAATATATAATTACTTGTTTTAAATGTTTATTTGCTATCCTTTGTATGGCCTTATGGCTGTTTCGTTTATTAATAGAGTGCTAACGAGCCTCTCGGCTCTGTAACGTTAGTGGATTTAACTATCTTCGTGTACAATTCGTGTTTTCTTGGCAATGTATGATAACTTGTATATAACAAGTGTTTAAAAATTAACCCTAAGAGTCTTACGACTCTGTGATATCATTGTCATGCTCGATTTTTAACTTGGTATTATTATATGAGCCTCACGGCTCTGTTTGGCTATAAGCACTTGCGTATAAAATTGTATTAACAATGTTTTTATCTTTGAACTTAAACGTTTAGTAGCCTCTCGGCTCTCTGCGTAAATGTATGATTGTGAACCAGAAATAGAAATTGTGTTTTGTGTTTTATATATATATATATATAGATAGATAGATAGATATAGATATGTATACATATATATACATACATATCTATACATATCTATACATATATATGTATAGATATGTATGTATAATGTATATATATATGTATATATATATACATATATATGTATTATACATACATATCTATACATATATATGTATATATATATATATATATATACATATATATATATATGTTGTATTATTTATATGAAACTATATTTTCATACTATATGTTTATACAAAAATGGAATGTGCATTTAAATATAAACCCTAGTTCTATTTAACAATTTATTGATAATAATTAAAAAACAGAGATAAAGTATTATCCATAATAAATCTATCTACGGCAATATAATTATAAAATTCTAGATGTAAAGAACATTGATAACAGAGCATAATAGAATACCACAGTTTCATAAACATAGGAGACTTCAGAAGTAAAATTTACAGAACATCTATTCAATATAAAATACAGTTCATTATTTGCTACTCATTATGTACAGTAAATACTAATAGATAATAAGGAAATGTATTAAAAACAATAATAGAACCTGACTGAAAGAACAGACCGAATCCAATCTAAAGTTCGTCGTCCCTCCCAACCAATCTTCCAGAATAGCCAAGCTTACTTGTTCTGAAACCCTCGAGCCTGTTTGTTGGACCACACAGACAAAGATAGTTGAAGCAACCCAGAACTATCACTCTGTTCTCCTCCTCAACTCAAAAAATAATTTTCCCTCTTCCATCCAAGCCTCCTGCTTGTCTGATGGGAACAACTTAATAAAGATTTTCCTAGGACTTAGGTTTATGATGAGCCTCGTGCTCTAGAACCTCCATCTGGAGTTCTAACCTTAAAAATAGGGATGATGCCTCCTGCACCTGTTGAGGTATTAATTAGTGGTTTTCACCACTATGGGAAATCTTCCCAACACATGTCATTCCTCCTTGTGGGCTAGCAAACAATCTTTCAATAGCTACTTCAGATTGGATTCTCCTGTTTTATTTATTAAAAAATAAAAATATTACAATATCCTCAAACAAGTGTCTTTGACCACACTTGTTCAAATAATTGTTCAACAATAATTAAAAACATTATTACAAAGTATTTAAACTTTAACTAAGGTTCTAGGGGTATTACACCTATCTGATGGAAGATATCGGAATACTTTCTTGTGCTTCTGTAGTAGTGCTTGTATGTCCACTAGATGTTGTGTGGTGCTATCCGATGGCTTCCTGAATGTGACCAAGCACTCAGATTCCCACTCTATGTCTCCCTGTTTGAGCACAGCCTCCATCCTGTGTTATGATATTGTTGGAAAAATAGGATCGCAGAGCAATAACAATAAACAGACATGCAAATATAATCACACACACATTACAAGAGAGACACAGATATATCGTGGTTCACCCCAACATGGGCTATGTCCACACTGAAGTTTCCAGTCCTTATTATTATACCGTCCAGCAAAGTGAAGGGATACAACCTGCAGCACAACCACTGCACTTCCTCTTCACTGTCTCACAGTCTCTCTTCCTGATCTCAGAGATCTTTACAATGCATAAAACCTAATACATCAACCCTAGCCATATTACATTGTCTTTATTTTATAAGGGAAATACAATGGGAAAATACCACGGGTTGCCCAAAACCATGGGCCCAAAATCTGTTGGCGAAAACAGCCCCAAAAAATTTTCTCAGGGGCATTGCCCCCGAACCCCCCAACCAAGGGGGATGGTCCCCCCTGGAACCCCGTGGGGGGGCGATGCCCCCCCACACCCCCCTGCTAGGGTGAGTGTACAATCCTCTGGGTGCACGGCTAAGACAATATCATCTATGAGACTGGAAGATCTAGCTCCACAACCAATAGATACTGCTCTAGGAAGGTAGGCATGCATACCTTTCAAAACAACCCATTGTCTATCTGGTCCCTGAAACTCCATATCCATGGTTTGGTAGTTCATAGAATATTTTCCATTTGAATAAATCCATTGAACTCCCAACACCACATTCATATCCGGTACATCAACCACATAAAAGGAATATGTCACTGTATAGTTTCCTAGGGTTACATTCAATTTTGGAATCCAATGAGTGCACTCCATACTGTGGTTTCCTGCTATTTCCACTGTAAACCCATCAAATATCTCATTCTAGATGCCTCTCATCTTTAACAATGCAAGATCAATAAAGTTGTGTGACATCCCACCATCAATCAGAACTCCAACTTTGTTACCTTGTATGGCACCTCTTATTTAAAGAGTGTGGAACCTAGGAACTCCAGATAATGTAGCAATGACACCTCCATTTACATCCTCTGAAAATTGCTCCTCCTTCGTTGTATGAAGTTCCTCCCTTTGTACCTAGTCCTGATCCTCCTCATCCTCTTCATTGTTGGAGTACACCTCTATGTAATGGGCCTCTTCCTTCCTGGAACACTTGTGACCTAGTATCCATGCCTCCTGGCAGCTAAAGCATACTTTCTTCCTTCTAAGTTCCCGGCGGGTATCATCATCCATCCAATATCTTTTGGGCCAATCTTTCTGGAAAGGTATCCTATCCTTATCTTTAATAGGAAAAGTTGTTTTAGGAGGAAACTTATTTTTTGGAATGGCATCCTGCAAATCTCGGGTATGACTGATGGAATCATGCAATGTGGTGGGTCTAAAATACTTAACCCATTCATGCAAGGGTTCATTGAGGGCCTCGGTAAAAAACATGATTAACTTTCTCTCTAAAATATCTGTCACCATAACTGCTACCCTTTGGAATTCTCAAATGACAGCTTCGGGACTATCTATCTGCTTGAGTTGAGCTAGCTCTCTGAAGTGAACCTCGGGATATTTCTTGTCAAAGCACTCGATGAGCCTTTGTGTGAAATCAATATAAGAGGTGATAGCACTGTGACCCAGTGTCACGAACCCGTGGTACCACCACTCATGGGATTCTCTATCCAAATGCAAGGTATCCAACTTGATTGCATCTGCCTCCATCATGGTGTTAAGTTGGAAGTAAGGGTCTAACTTTTGTACCCAAATCTGTGTTGGGCCACTCATGGTCCCATCAAAAGTAGGAATAGTCAATTTCCTGTTGTGGCCACAACAGATCCCATGCTTAGTTGAAGCACGGGGCCCCATTCCTAATAAATACAAAGTATTTGGGTGAGATTTCTTGTAAATATGAGATTTTGGTTTTTATCCCTAAGATCCCTTACCCATACTTTTGTCCTATGTGTTTTCCTTTTGATCTAAAAAAAAATTCTAAGTGTTTTGGGCTTGCAGGAAACTTCAATTTTTGAGTATTTGATCATTTACTTCCATCAACCCGAAACCCGACATTTAGGAAACCCGAAACTCGCAACCCGACAGTTGCGGGTTGCGGGGTTTGTCTGTTTGTGGTGGAGTTTAGGGAACCCGAAACCCGCAACCCAACAGTTGCAGGTTGTGGGATTTTATTTTTTGATTGATGTCATCCCGAAACCCGCAACCCGATAGTTGCGGCTTGCGGGTTTTCTTTGTAAATAATATCGGGAAATTTTATCCCGAAACCCGCAATTGCGGCTTTCGGCTTTCGGGAATCTCTTTTAAGTTTGATTTTTTTTTGTGTTCCCGAAACCCGCAACCTGACATTTTCGGGTTGCGGCTTTCGGGAAAAAAATTTCGATTGTGACTTTTGTTTCCCATTCCCGAAACCCACAACCCAACACTTTCGGGTTTCGGCTTTCGGGAATTCTTTTGCGCTTTTGTTTTCTTGCAATCCCGAAACCCGCAACCCGACACTTTCGGGTTTCGTCTTTCGGGATTCCTAAATAAACTTTCAAAATAAGTATGATCCCGTATCCCGCTTTGGTTAATCCTAGTCATTCGTTTATTTTGATCGCACGGTCATCTTTTAATCTGGTAAATCCAATAAATAAGGGTTTTTTCTATTTTATTTTACTGTTGAAATATTGTTCTGTCGCGCTATTATTTCGTTGCAGGAATTCCTGTCAAAAGATGTTATTACTGGTTTTCAGTTACTCTAGGTTGGATTGTTGCCATTACTGCACCCTGTGTTCGTTAGTTCTGGTTTTGTATTTGACATCCTTTTGCCATTGTTTCAACTCCTTAAGATTTCATATCATTACACCTATTTCAGTCTGAAAGGTTGTTTCGATTATTCTATTAAATCAGGTCACCAGGATCCGATTTGATACGTGCAAAATGGTTGCTAGTCTATGTATTGAAGCTCTTGTTTGAGTCATTTCGCAGTCAACTTTCTAGCCATAATTTCCATTTTGGTCACAAATCTGAAGTCATGATTGTTGATGTGAAAATACTCGTAATAATGAGTTTTTGAAAGCAGTTTTAAGTCGTGTGAGCTTCGATTGGTTGTGTACTTTCACACGGGTTTAGATCCAACTGATGCATGTCTTCTCTCGTTTCATTACAGTTTGGATAATTGCAATGAATTGGTCATATAATTTGAATCATTACCACTCGTCCTGCCCAATTACTGTCATCTTATCGATTGGCCTTAAATTGGAAACAAACATGAAACCTTTAGCTCGTCCCTTGCATTCTTTAAAGGGAAAAATTCTATGTGATAATATTGTAGGCCTCCTTCTTAACGTATCTAATATAAGCAATATGCAGACAAGTAATGAATCTCCCAATGTCTGTTTTAAAGATGAAGAACTCTATCCCTTACTATATCAAGAACCTATGTCACCACCTTTTGATTTAGGTGTTCCTGATTTAAGTAGCGATAGCGGTGAAGAAGATTCTGAGACTCTGTCTGTCTGCATGCAATTCCCTAATGAGAAAAAGAAGAAAGTTCCCAAGGAACTAGCTGACCATGACGACGATGTTATACGAGATTTTATAATCAACCAAGAACATGATGTTCCGCTGAATTCTGCTGAAGTAGATCCTTTAATGGATTTTTCCGTTTTTGAGAATATAGTTCCTGATCTAGAAGTTCCCACGGCAGATTCTCCACAAGCCAAACCAACTGTTGCCGATAGTCAGCAATTTGGGATTGAATTTTTGTTGTGTCGTGAATATTTCTTTGATTAAAGGACAAATCTTTAGAAAATCATTTTGAGAGGTGATGGAAATCATGTAAAACGACAAATGGCAAGATTTCTTGGATCAATAGTTTGATTCGATTTTGTAATCCTTATTTTGGGAAATCTCTATCTTTCTATTCTGTTGTAATTTCCTATTTAAAGAGGAGGACCTCTCGTAGTTAGGGGTTGGTAATTTTGGAGTTGCAAGTCAGCAGGAGACTGGACTGGAGATACTCTGTTTAGCATAGCCTTTTGTAATTTATGTACAAGACCTGTTTTAATATAGTAAAGTTATCTTTTGATCTATCTTCTGTCATTCCTCAAGTTTCTTTGAGAATTTCTTATTCATGCTTCAAATTGTCATATGTTATGTACCTAATATTTTGCTAAATATTTATTAATGCACAGATCTGTTATATTGGTTTCTCTATATGGCTGGTCTATGTCCCTAAGTATTTCATTGAGTTTCTTCAATTCAAATACTTTCACTTTCTATTTATGGAAATGATTCGTTGCATATACATATAATCAATGTTAATTTTTAAATTAGCAAAGTGATTACAGATTGGATCTTGGACAAGCTCAAATACTTGAAAGATTGTCATTTAATTTTCATTAACTGGCAATAATTTAAGTTAACAAGTAATACAACGAAAGACATTTCTATAAAATGTATTTAATTACTTGTTTATCACATCTCAAGACTGATCTGCACATTATCAAGCTTCCTTTTAGAATAGATCTAACTTAAATTAGTTTCCTTTTCTGAAATAGGTTAGCTTAGCTTAGCTTTACTTTTTTTACATATTTGTTTTCCTTGATTGGAAAACTGACCTAATTGGTCAAATCATCAACTCTTAGAGTGTCGGCGGAGGCTGAATATCCGTGGAGGATCACCATACCAAACAGGTTGGGGATAGAACTACACTTGCGCAGGGTCTTTCAAAGCCTTTCAACTTGGGTTTTCTTCCTCTGTTTGGAGCCTTGGAACCATTCCAGCACCTTTGCACCTAACCTGCACAACCGAGGCCTCAACAAATGGCGCTAGAAGGAGGGCCACTAGTACAACATGCCTAAACAATCTACTAAGAAACCTCCTCCAACAAATACTTCAACGGTTCAAACTCGAAGCCAATCAAGGGCTTCAACATCTAAACAACCCACTGAGTCACAATCCACTATTGTTCCTATTACACCTGCTCAGGTCACTACTATTATTGCTACTCCTACAGCACAACAGGTTGGAAGGGATGTTGTAATCATATCCCCCACAAGAGGATCAATTCCCCTTGAAGACATTTTGAGCCAGTCCCATGACAGTGTAACTAGATTGGAACAAAGAATCATTATTGAGCGAAGCCGTGGTTTGGCAGCTGTCAATTTAGATAACGCTTTGCAAACCAGTGATCAAGAGGTTCAATTAAACTTGATTACATAGACCAGTGATCAACCAACCCAACACTCAGTTGATCCCAACATTCAACATCAACAGACAACTGACCAAAACATACCACACCAAGAATCAGTTGATTGTTCAGGTTCGCCTGAATACAACCTCAATCAACTTTTTCAGGAAGTCTCAGATCAACCAAAACTTGAAACTAGTGGACCACTGCCATCTCCTCCTTCATCCTCAGTCTAAACATTCTTCAAGCCCATCGTCAGAAGAAGAAGAAGAAGAACCAATGATGGCTGGAGAAGGCCAAACAAGACCATGGCTCGACCAAGATGCAGTATGGGTACTTGGAGACCAACATAGACTACCCAAAAACCCTGAGAAGTGGTTACCCAAATTTAACCTAGACGATAAGTCACCTACACTAGATCATGTTAAAACCTTCATGCAGGCTATTAGACTTAGAAGTGTCATTCATGAGGATGTGGTCTATAGACTCTTTCCTTATAATGTTGAAGGAAAGGCAGATGCATGGTATTTTGCTTTACCACCAAGGTCTATCGTTTCTTGGGATGAGTTTGAGAATTATTCATCCAAAAGTTTGGAGATGACAAGACACCACAGGATCTTGTTTTGGAACTATCTTCCATTAAAATCAAAGCGAAAGAAAGGGTTAAAGATTTCAATCAAAGGTTCTCATACTTAAAGAATAGAATTCCCATCAACCTTCTTCCTGTTGAAGAATTGTTGGTAGCCTACTATGAAAAAGGCCCGCCTGCTCCTATCTCAATGTGGGTGAAACGAGCATGCAAAGGAACTTTGTTGGAAGTGTTTGCTGAAGCAATACAAGTTGAAAAGGGCATTTTCTGTCTGAAGGACAGTCTGGAAACCTCAGAAGAACGGCCTTCCACTTCCAGGAAAAGGAATGACAGTGTTCTCAAATCCATTGCACAAAACAAGGATCCATTTGACATGACTGACATGAAAAATTTCATCCAGAAAATGTCAAACGAGATGGTGGATTTGAAAAAGACCAACAATGAAAATCAAAACTAGAACAGAAGTTTTATGAGGCCACCTTTTAGGAGACCTTATCAACCTCCACCGAATCCACCGCCTCCTAATCCAACAGAATGCCTCATGAATGAAGAAATTTATTCTATTTTTAGACCCTTAGCAATAGAATCTCAAAACACCCCTGAAGTTCCTAATGATCAAACTGATCCAGACCCACAGTTACCTGAAGAAGAAGAAGAAGATGAACAGGAGGATTCACAAATCAACACTGTAAGTTATTTTTGAGAGCTTCCTATGTGTGAAGAAGAAGAAGAACCTGAGACTGTGTTTAATGTTCAACATCCTTATAACACAAGGTCTAAACCTCAACCCCCTCCGAAACCTTCATCCTCCACACCGATTCCTGGTAAAGGCAGGATTGTTCCCCACAAGGATATAGTCATCCCTGAAATGGAGTACAATTTAGTTGAAGATCTTAAAAGAGTTAAGGCAAACATATCTTTGTTTGAATTGTTGAAAATCCCTTCCATGAGGGATACTTTACCCAAAAGTATGGTGGTCAAACAACCAAGAGAATTGTAGAATAATAACCTTGACTCTTTCACTAAACTAGATGATCAAAAGTATGGTAGCAGAAGGACACCTCCTTTTTTGCTTACTTTTGAGATTTTCAACTGAAATGTACATAACTGGATGATAGACTCTGGTGCCTCATCAAATGTGATGCCTCTGTCTTTTTGTAGAAAGTTGAATGCCACATGGGAACCTTGCCCAACTCAGATAGTACAACTTGATAGATCAAAATTCAAAGTAGTAGGGAGACTTAGAAATGGCTTAATTACATTATCAGCTGATCCTCGGATCCATCAAACAATTGATATAGTCATTGTTGATATCCCAGAAGCATATGGTATGTGGCTTAGTAGAGACTGGTCAGAAAAGCTAAAAGGTTATTTTGCTACTGATTGGTCCCATTTGTGGTTACCCTACAACGGTCAGCCAAACAAGATCAAGATCAGTAGGGAGCCTTACATGAGACAGACAGTCACAGACTTAAATGACTCAAGTGAGCCTGTGGGTTATTTCAACACACACATTGAGCATTTTACCTTTGACACCTTCTTCGGGAACTTACCAGCTGACATTTCACCACAGGAGAATGCACAGAACGAATCTCAGGTAACTCATCTCACTTCTATGCCATTCTCAGGAGATATTGTACATAATGTTTTTAATGTAAATACAAATTTTAGATTGGACCCTATTGCTTGGGAATTGTTTTTCAACGACTCTAAATCTAAGGATGGAGCTGGTGCAGGATGTGTTCTCATAGATCCAAAAGGGACAAAAACTATGATTGCATGCAGATCAGAATTTGATTGTACTAACAATGTGGCTGAGTATGAGGCCCTGATACAGGGACTTAAGAAAGCTATCAACTTGAAAGTACAGATCATCCATTGCTTTGGAGATTCAGAAATTATTGTGAAACAGGTGAGGAATAAGATACACTTCTTGTCCCCTCACCTGTTGAATTATCACAAATTGGTAAGAGATCTTACCAGCTCCTTCACTACATTTAATATTAATTCAGTCCCTAAGTCTCAGAACTTCGATGCTGACTTCTTGGAAAATACAGCTTCCAGCTTGATTCCACCAAAGGGCCTATCTCCTCAAACATTCTGGATAGAACTGATGTATATGCCTTCTATACGAGATAATGTGACAAACTGGAAAGTGTTCGATGACGATCAGCAGATACTTGATTTTCTGACAGCCCAGGACACATTCCAGGTTATGGCTATAGACGAGGATGAACATTAAAAGTCTCTCTCTGATTCCTCGAACGTCATCCCAAAGTCTGTGATCAATTTGGAGAAGTTCTATGATTTGCAAGACAAATTCAGACACAAAACCAATTGTAAAACAAAGAGCTCTTCACTTAACTATGAGCAAGTCAATTTAGGGACCGAGCAAGAACCTCGTTTTATCAATATAGGAATTGATTGTACTCCAGAAGAAAGGCGAGCTATCATTAAACTGTGTAAAGAATATAAAGATTTCTTTACCTAGACCTATGACGAATTGAGAACGTTTGACACTAGCGTCATCTACCACAACATACCCATGAAGCCAGAAGTGAAACCATATCAACAGAAACTGCGGAAAATGCATCCCATTTTAGATCCTTCCGTGAAAAAAGAACTGGAAAAGCTACTCACAGCCCGAATTATTTTTCTGGTGAGGCATACACAATGGATAGCCAATTTGGTTCCTGTACGCAAGAAAAGTGGTGAAATCCGATTTTGTGTCGATTTCAGGAATCTGAATCGGGCTTCTGTTTGTGTGTCGATTTCAGGAATCTGAATCAGGCTTCCGAAAAAGATAACTACCCTGTTCCACCCATGGAACAGATTCTCCAAAGAGTAGCAGGGTCAGAAATGTTCTCTCTCCTGGATGGTTTTTCAGGGTACAACCAGGTTATGGTCACCCCGGATGACCAATTAAAAATGGCTTTCAGAACCCCTTGGGGCACCTTCGCCTACAAGCGAATGCCTTTCGGTTTGATCAATGCAGGAGCCACTTTTCAGAGAGCTATGGATATAGCTTTCCTAGGTTTGATGCATAATTTCGTCGTGGTTTATTTAGATGATCTTACCATATATTCAAAGAGGCAACATGAACATTCGTTTGGTCTAGAACATGTTTTCGAACGTTGCAGGAAATTTGGCATCTCCCTGAACCCCAAGAAATCCATTTTTGCAATTACAGAAGGGAAGCTTTTGGGCTTCATTGTTTCAAAAGAAGGTATGATCATCAACCCCGAATGCACAGACGCTATTTCAAAAATTGGATTACCAGGTTCGCGTAAAGCAAAGCAGTCCTTCTTGGGTAAGATCAACTTTGTACGTAGGTTTGTACCTAATTTTGCTCAGATAGTTAAACCTTTACATCATTTAGTTAAGAAAGATGTACAGTTTACTTGGTCACAAGAACAAAAGGATGCATTCATCGAAATCCGTTAGGCCATTGCTGAAGCTCCCGCTCTTACGTCCCCAGATTTTGATAAAGATTTTATTCTCTACACTTTCGCCACTAATTTCTCTTATGCAGTTGTTTTGACACAAAAACAGGACAGTGATATAGAGATTCCAATCTCTTTTATGAGTTCAACCTTCAAGGGTGCAGAGCTCAATTATTCTCAAATTGACAAACAAGCCTATGCAGTGTACAATTCTGTCAAGCATTACAGGCCTTATTTGTTAAAATATTGAACAAAGGTCATTGTCCCATATTCTGCTATTAGAAATGTGTTGATCCAGAAGGAGTTGGGAAAAAAAAGGGCCCATTGGATGACTGCGTTGCAAGAGTATGATTTGGAAATAAGACCAGCCAAAATTGTCAAAGGACAAGGCCTTTGTCTTCTCACCGCTCAATCCAATGATCCTATACAGCAGGAAACGGAATGGGAGCAAGAGGAAGATCCTCCAACAGTTTTTGTTCATGCTATTGATACCCCGACATTGGAATGGTATGACCATATCAAATTTTTTATGAACCATGGGTTTTCCCCTGAAACCTTGGACTTTAAGAAACGTAGGGATTTAATATTAAAGGCTGCTCCTTATCAGTTTATAAATGAAGTTCTGTTTAGAAAAAATTATGATGGTGTTTTCCTTAGATGTCTTGAAAAGGACCAGATTGATGACATTCTTTTTCAATTTCATGCAGGACCAGCTGGAGGTCCATTTTCGGGCGAGACAACAGCTCATAAGATTCTCAGAGCTGGGTATTACTGGCCTACATTGTTTAAAGATGCTTATGCCTATGTAAGGAGGTGTGAACCATGCCAGAAGTGCACAGGGAAGTTCAAGAAACCTACTTTCCCTTTGCAACCAGTCACTGTTTAGTTTCCATTTCAGCAATGGGGGATGGATTTTGTTGGACCCATAAATCCTACCTCATCCCTCCAACACAGATACATTCTCACAGCAACTGACTACTTCACCAGATGGGTGGAGGCAGTCCCTCTAAAGCCATGTAATTCAAGTCAAATGATTTCTTTCTTAGACAGTCAGATACTCTCATTGTTTGGCACTCCAGAGTACCTAGTCTTTGATAATGCATCCTATTTTTCCTCGATTGACATAACTGAGTGCGCTTTTGAAAAGGGGATGAAACTCAAATTTTATGCTAATTACTACCCACAGGGTAATGGCTTGGATGAGTCTTCAAACAAAAACTTGATCAACATTCTAAAGAATACTGTGGCCTCTCACCATAGAGATTGGCATACACAGCTCAATAATGCTCTTTGGGCAGATCGAATTACTCCAAAGGCAGCAATTGGAAATTCTCCCTACTGTCTAGTGTATGGAAAAGAAGCCATTCTTCCTTCTAATCTTACCATCCCTTCACTACAGTTAGCCCAGTCTGTCCAAGAAGATGATTCTTCTCCCCTCCAATAGAGAATTGACACTCTACTCAAACTAGAGGAAGATAGGGAAACGGCTAGAAACAAGTTATATCATCATTAGCAGATGGTGAAAAGGTGGCTTGATGAAAAATCTTCATCTGACAGAGAATTTTCTGTTGGAGACTTGGTTTGAAGATAGGACAAACAGCACAAAGATAAGAACCAGTATACCAAGTTTTAGCGCCTTTTGATGGGACCTTTCATTGTTACAAAAAAGATGGGTCCTAGTATTGTTTGATTACAGACACTGGAAGGAGTTGTAGACACTTATCCAGTGAATGTTTCACTCCTCAAAAAGTATTTCGTCTGATCAAGATGATGCACTTGTATATAGTTTTGGTTTCTTTATTTCTGGTTTTCTTAGTTTTCATGATTTAGATTGTTTTCTTTTGTTTATTCTGTTGTTAAAACTCTGCACATTTGGGGATAATTAATAATCAGTTTTTCTCATAGATGATTTCAACTGAGGTTTTAGAAGTTTCTACAAGTCACAGTTTCCTCGACCTATGTCAGAACTTCTTCAATAAAGGGTACATAGTCAATGATTGCAGGACCTAGATTGATACCTTTCCATGATGATCATCATCTTATACATGTCTCATTTGTTTAATTGAGGTCTGGGTGATAGCCAAGTTTTCTGATCTCATGTTTCATGGTTCAAACAGCATATTATAATAACCTGCCTAGCTTGTTCTACTCTGGATCCTTTTACAATCACCTTGGTAATAAATCCCTCAATAAATGTAAATTGCAAGGTGGGGGGGTCTTGTTATCAAGCCAGCCCATTAGGTTCATAGGTGCTTAGTGGAATGACATCTTCACATCAAGCCACCACACTTGGAAGATGACTTTCAGTTTTACTAGGAGTTGGAAGATCCTATCACTGGTCGGTCCATTCATGATCTGCAAAGCACTAGTGAGTAACACTACTAATATATGGTCACCAAGCCATGGTAGTGTCTTTGTAATTTACAATTTAATAAAATCCTTTTTTTTTTAAGGATGCATGTTGCATATAAGAACAAAGGGGTCTTATTACAAGCCATCCCTGCCATGATCATGGGCTTGATTTGGACTGAAACTACCACAGCGTCGTCACCAAGCCATGGTAGTTGCTTTCAGTATTTCAACTGGAAGACAAGGAGTATCCTTACTGAGCTGGCTTGATCAGGTTCTGAATTAGGTTTGTGAATGGCACTGTTGATATCTGATCACCAAGACAGGGCAGTGGTCTTATATATGCAAGATCTATTCTATCTTTTCAACTAAAAAAAATGGTGTATATAGCTGAATAAATGTTTGTACATTAATAAAATTTTAACAAACCAAGGTGATGTGTAATTGGGATATCCATGTGCGGTTCTAAGTCTATTTCAAGGTTCAACACAAGCTGCTTTTTCATGACTACATCAAAGTAAAGAAATCTGGTTGTTCCCTGTGCCTCCTTATCAGATTAGCATTATCCTTAAAATGGTCATGTCTAGAGATATATTAATCTTATGTTTCTTGCTCGTTAACTGTCCTTCTATTGAGCATTTTCTAAAATTCAGGTTGAAAATATTGGTTGGCTGACATGTTCTCTTTAGCCAAATTTGTTGCAGAGATAACTGGTTCATCCCATCTAGCCGCCATTTGTTGTGGCCACAATAGATCCCATGCTTAGTTGCAGCACAGGGGCCCCATTCCTAATAAACACAAAGGTAGTTGGGTGATATTTCTTGTAAATATGAGATTTTGGTTTTTATCCCTAAGATCCCTTACCCATAATTTTGTCCTGTGTGTTTTCCTTTTGATCTAAAAAAAAATTCTAAGTGTTTTGGGCTTGCAGGAAGCTTCAATTTTTGAGTATTTGATCATTTACTTCCATCAACCCGAAACCCGACATTTAGGAAACCCGAAACCCGCAACCCAACAGTTTCAGGTTGCGGGGTTTGTCTGTTTGTCGTGGAGTTTAGGAAACCCAAAACCCGCAATCCGATAGTTGCGGGTTGCGGGATTTTATTTTTTGATTGATGTCATCCCGAAACCGGCAACCCAATAGTTGCGGGTTGCAGGTTTTATTTGTAAATAATATTGGAAAATTTTATCCCAAAACCCACAATTGCGGCTTTTAGCTTTCAGGAATCTCTTTTAAGTTTGATTTTGTTGTGTGTTCCCGAAACCCGCAACCCGACATTTTCGGGTTGCGGCTTTCGGGAAAAAAATTTCGATTGCGACTTTTGTTTCCCATTCCCAAAACCGGAAACCCGACACTTTTGGGTTTCGACTTTTGGGAATTCTTTTGCGCTTTCATTTTCTTGCAATCCGGAAACCCGCAACTCGATACTTTCGGGTTTCAGCTTTCAGGATTCCTAAATAAAATTTCAAATAAGTATGATCCCGTATCCCACTTCGGTTAATCCTAGCCGTTCGTTTATTTTGATCGCACGGTCATCTTTTAATCTGGTAAATCCAATAAATAAGGGTTTTTTCTATTTTATTTTACTGTTGAAAGATTGTTCTGTCGCGCTATTATTTCGTTGCAGGAATTCCTGTGAAAAGATGTTATTATTGGTTTTCAGTTACTCTAGGTTGGATTGTTTCCATTACTGCACCCTGTGTTCGTTAGTTCTGGTTTTGTATTTGACATCCTTTTGCCATTGTTTCAACTCCTTAATATTTCATATCATTACACCTGTTTCAGTCTGAAAGGTTGTTCCGGTTATTCTGTTAAATCAGGTCACCCGGATCCGATTTGATACGTGCAAAAGGGTTTCTAGTCTGTGTACTAAAGCTCTTGTTTGAGTCATTTCCTAGTCAGCTTTCTAACCATATTTTCCATTTTGGTCACAAATCTGAAGTCATGATTGTTGATGTGAAAATACTCATAATAATGAGTTTTTTAAAGTAGTTTAAGTCTTGCGAGCTTCGGTTGGTTGTGTACTTTCACGCGGGTTTAGATCCAACTGATGCATGTCTTCGCTCATTTCATTACAGTTTGGATAATTGCAATGAAATTGTCGTATAATTTGAATCATTACCACTCATCCTGCCCAATTACTGTCATCTTATCGGTGGGCCTTAAATTGGAAAAAAACATGAAACCTTTAGCTCGTCCCTTGCATTCTTTAAAGGGAAAAATTATGTGTGATAATCTTGTAAGCCTCCTTCTGAACGTATCTAATATAAGCAATATGCAGACAGGTAATGAATCTCCCAATGCCCATTTTAAAGATGAAGAACTCTATCCCTTACTATATCAAGAACCTATGTCACCACATTTTGATGTGGGTGTTCCTGATTTAAGTAGCGATAGCGGTGAAGAAGATTCTGAGGCTCTGTCTGTCTGCATGCAATTCCCTGATGAGAAAAAGAAGAAAGTTCCCGAGGAACTGGCTGACTGTGACAACGATGTTATACGAGATTTTATAATCAACCAAGAACCTAATGTCCCGTCGACTTCTACTGAATTAGATCCTTTAATGGATTTTTCCGTTTTTGAGAATATAGTTCCTCATCTAGAAGTTCCCACGGCAGATTCTCTGCAAGCCAAACCACCTGTTGCCAATAGTCAACAATTTGGGATTGATTTTTTGTTGTGTCGTGAATATTTCTTTGATTAAAGGATGAATCTTTAGAAAATCATTTTGAGAGGTGATGGAAATCATGTAAAACAAGAAATGGCAAGATTTCTTGGATCGATAGTTTGATCTGATTTTGTAATCCTTATTTTGGGAAATCTCTATCTTTCTATTTTGCTGTAATTTCCTATTTAAAGATGTAATACCCCAATTTTGACCCTTATGAAATATTGGCTTCTAATGTAAATATTGTATACATGTGTTGTATGTTTCCCTAGCGTGGAGCTCAAGGCCAAGGCCCCGCTAGTGTATATTCGGATTTTATTTAAAACAAGCAAGTATGTGATATTTTGATACCCATGTGCTATTAAGCCATGGAATATTGTAAATTGATGTAAATATTAATATTGCAATAAAATACCAAAACTGACTATAGGAGCAACCAATGAGAAGGGTCCATGTGTATCCACTAGAGAGTGGTGAGGGAGCTGTGAGGATGAGCCATATGTTGCCAAATGTCATTGGGAGAACCCATTTTGACTTTCCTTGATGACATTTATTTCTATTGTAAGGAAGTAGTTGAAGATTTCAAACCATGGCTTCAATGGAGCATGGGCAGCCTAGAAATTCGTATTTGCAAGTATGGGCTCTATTTTCTTGTACCACAAGTCACTCTACCTCATGGGGATTGCTTCTTCCTCGTCCCCAATCCATTGTGAAACAACCCAGCATCATTCTTCACCCAAAAATGAATTGCCAGCAGTGAGAAAAACCAGAAATCGCAACTTTGCAAGAACCCACGTTTTGAAGAGCCAAAAATGCCCATATTTGGTATTGGACAGTGAAAACCAATGGGGGATCCATAGATATGAACCTTGGGGCAAAATTGGGAGTATTAGCTACCCCGAAATCCATAGGAAAACCCAGTTTTTGCAGCCCAAAAAACCAGTGATGGATTTGAGTTATTTGTGACAGAATTCTAAGAAATCCAAGTGTAAATGATTGAGCAGAGGATGGGTTTGCTTGATAAACCCACTGAAGGCTGAAATCTCAGGACGCTAGCAGCTGGACATTTCTATGCCCATCCTGGAGAGAACTGGAGGGAAGAGTTGCCTGAGGAACTATGTAGCAGAGAAGGGGACCTTCCTTGTGTTGGATGTGGTAGGTAATGTGGGTGCCTGACTGTTGAGTTCATTTGAGATGCCTATAGCTCTATTTTTGAGCTCACTGGATTAGCATTACCCTCCTCTATCTTCTTGTATGTTTGATAAACCCAACTAGGTGTTGGCTTAGCATAGTTGTTAAGTGAAACCATGGCTGTGAGTGAGCCCAGCTAGTTACTCCTTAGTGGATACACAACCCAGCTCGGGGGTGATCTCTCAGCTGAAAGAATACAAGCTGGACAGAGATCTATGGTTGGGTGGAACGTTGCTCTCACATAGCCAGTTGGTTGGACAGCTTCATCTTCAAGATAAGTGTTCTCTGTGTTACAAATTGTATGCATTTTGTGTTCTGCAATATGTTAATTGTTCATGTTTAAAGAAATGAAATGACTATCTTAATATGGGATCTACGCTTGGCATTGGAATGAGATTGAGTTTCTATATGTTGAATCATCCTCTGTTGTGATAGATATGTTAGGCATTACTGTTTGTGTGCTTGCTAGTATGTTTATTTCCGTTGTGTTTGTTTGAAGTATGAGTCTGCACACAAGAATTTTTTAATTACTAACCATTTTTTAGTAACGTATGAGGCTGAGATTGTAGAACGAAGCCCATATGTTTGGTAGTGTTTTCTCCCCTACATTGGGATGACGGGAGGGGACGCTACAAAAGAGGAGGACCTCTCGTAGTTAGGGGTTGGTAATTTTGGAGTTGCAAATCAATAGGAGACTGGACTGGAGATACTCTGTTTAGCAGAGCCTTTTGTAATTTATGTACAAGACCTCTTTTAATACAGTAAAGTTGTCTTTTGATCTATCTTCTGTCATTCCTCAATTTTCTTTGAGAATTTCTTATTCATGCTTCAAATTGCCATCTGTTATGTACCTGATCTTTTGCTAAATATTTATTAATGCACAGATTTGTTATATTGGTTTCTCTGTATGACTGGTCTATGTCCCTAAGTATTTCATTGAGTTTCTTCAATTCAAATACTTTCATTTTCTATTTCTGCAAATGATTCGTTGCATATACATATAATCAATTTTAATTTTTAAATTAGCAGAGTGATTACAGATTGGATCTTGGACAAGCTCAAAGAATTGAAAGATTGTCATTTAATTTTCATTAACTGGTAATAATTTAAGTTAACAAGTAATACAACCAAAGAAATTTTTGTAAAAGGTGTTTAATTACTTGTTTATCACATCTGAAGACTGATCTGCACATTATCAAGCTTCCTTTTAGAATAGGGCTAACTTAAATTAGTTTCCTTTTCTGAAATAGGTTAGCTTAGCTTAGCTTTACTTTTTTCACATATTTGTTTTCATTGATTGGAAAACTAACCTAATTGGTCAAATCATCAACTCTTAGAGTGCCAACGGAGGCCGAATATCCATGGAAGATCACCATACCAAACAGGTTGTGGATAGAACTGCCCTTGCGCAGGGTCTTTCAAAGCCTTTCAACTTGGGTTTTCTTCCTGCACAACCGAGGCCTCAACACTTCCCTACTGTGCGATGTAATTCATAGTTCTGGTTTAATCCTTGTTGTATCCTTTCGGCCTGTTCTTACTCTTTAAATGACAAAAGTCTGTAAAGGACATGGTCAACTAGAAATCATATCCAAGTGCTATGTACTCCCGTAGATATGCCCCCAATGACTCGTCTGATGCTACTTGTGTTAATATTTAATATGCTAAGACAGAAAATATCCGCATTGCATTTCATTTCACAACAATAGAATATACAGGATCACTGAAAGAACAACAAGCACAGCATAAACACTAGAGACACATATTTATCCTGGGAAACCCTCATGGGGTAGAAAACCCAGCAAAGCTTCCTCAATATAGATGATCAACAATACAGAGATGTATATCCCAAACATGAGCTCCTTCTCCTCCATAGCAGATCTATCTCTCTCACCTATGTGCCATTCAAAAGTGAGTGAATAATGAGTGAGTTTGTTAAATGAGGAACACACCTACTCTGTTTATACACTACTCCGACTTGTCTTTTACATTAACTAGGTCGGCCCCATCTTTAACCACTAGGTTAAACACCCCATTACAATTGACTCTGGGCCCACCCCACTAGGGAAGTCTAATAAGCCAAGTTACCACATTCCGACGGAGGAATAAACATCTCTGGATATACAATAAGGTCTTCACGAAGGAATGAAACATCTCCGGAATAATAAAGTACAAATATAATATTCTTAGAAGTTACAATATTTCAACACCCACCCTTAACGAGAAGGATATTATAACAACATCTGCAGGAGCAAGGAGTCATCAACTACATGATACATGATACATCTATAAAACATCGGAATCTTTCTTCATACATCATCAGTAACTCAAACAGTTACTGGAACATCTTCAAGATCTTCAATACTAGATCTTCATCTTCTACAGCACTCAAACAACTACAGCAACATCATCAACATCTGGATCCTCTCGATCAACAGCATCAACATCTGGATTCTCTCGATCAACAACATCAGCATCTAGATTCTCTCGATCAACGGCATCAACATCTGGATCCTCTCGATCAACAGCATCATCATAGCAGCATACTCTGCAATACACATGATCCAATTACAGAATGATCAATCCCGCTCACTTTAGGACATAAGTCCAAGGATGATACAATCCTATCACATGCATTTTGAACCAAACATTCAGGGACGATGCAGTCCTATCACGTACATTTTGAACCAAATGTTCAGGGACAATGCAGTCCTATCATGTACATTTTGAACCAAACGTTCAGGGACGATGAAGTCCTATCATGTACATTTTGAACCAAACATTTAGGGACGATGCAGTCCTATCACGTACATTTTGAACCAAACATTCAGGGACGATGCATTCCTATCATGTACATTTTGAACCAAACGTTCTGGGATGATGCAGTCCTATCATGTACATTTTGAACCAAACATTCAGGGACGATGCAGTCCTATCACGTACATTTTGAACCAAATGTTCAGGGACGATGCAGTCCCGATCTGCTTACAGGATGATCAATCCTTCTCACTTGAAGACACCTGTCATGTCTAGGGACAATGCAATCCCAATCTACTTACAGGATGATCAATCCTTATCACTTTAAGACACCTCTCATGTCTAAGGACGATGCAATCCCAATCTACTTATAGGATGATCAATCCTTATCACTTTAAGACACCTCTCATGTCTAGGGACGATGCAATCCCGATATACTTAGAGGATGATCAATCCTTATCACTTTAAGACACCTCAACATGTCTAGGGATGATGCAATCCCAACCACAATGCCAGTCCTTTTTCATACTTGATGTGACCTAGATTAAATCTATGATTTTACCACCTGTGAATGATCACCTACTACTGCACTGAGCAGTCCAGGAGCGAACATTACATCATTACAGGACCTGCGAATGATCACCTGCTGCTACACTAAGAAGTCCAGGAGCGCACATTACATCATTCCAGTCAACCACAGAGCCAGTACTATTTCAACTAGGGTGTGACCTAGATCAGATCTAGGATTTACAACCATAGAGCCAGTACTATTTCAACTGGGGTGTGACCTATATCAGATCTAGGATTTACAACCATAGAGCCAGTATTATTTCAACTGGGGTGTGACCTAGATCAGATCTAGGATTTACAATCTGTGAATGATCACCTACTAATCCAGGAGCGAACATTACATCATTACAGGTTTTGTGAATGATCACCTACTACTATGCTGAGCAGTCTAGGAGTGAACATTACATCATTCACCAACATCTTTCTCGAAGACAAGATGTTGGGCCTGGCCCAGATGGGGCATTTTTGAACAGGAAGAATTTTGAGAACTGCAGAGCTAAGCGCAGTTAAGTTTGAACAATTTTGGGATAAGTTTTGGTATGCTGCGAATTTGCGCACAGCATAGTGTCAGAGGAGCTGCAAGGTCAGTGCTGCGAGGAGTACAGCACCGTGATGTGCCACGTCAATGAAGATCCATCTAAGCACAGCATAGACAGATGAAGGCAGTTATTTCAATTAGGTCACAGAAGACCTATTTTTGGCAAAGATTGTCAATAACTACCAAGCAATGGGTAGGTGCAGATCGGCGGTAGGTGACCTATCACAACAGGTAGAAGACTACTACTACTCGAACCTATTGACACGCATATAACAGAAGATCTGTTGCCAGATACCAGTGGTCTGTTTTTGGGAAAATCGCGACAGTTTTGTAAACCTAAGGGTTCTACCTTCGTAAATGTAAAGACATGACCTACGGGTCTTGATCTATATATAAGGAATTTTTGTAAAGGAAAAGGGTTAACTTTCATTTTGGTTAATATTATTGAATATTGTGAGATTTGTTAGAAAAAGGCATTGTAAAGGCTCTACAGCTGAGTGCGCAGAGACCTAAGTTTGAGAGAAAGAAAGAAGAACGTCTGCAACTGAGTGCGCAGACAAAAGAACTGTTGTACCCTTTCCTAAATAATAAACAATTGTTCTTGTGGACGTAGCTTCCCATCCGGGGGGGTGAACCACATTAAACCATTGTGTTATGTGATTGTTGTGCATGATTATTATTAATTTTTTATTTTTATTACTTACAGTGCATGCATAAGGTTACTGTTATCTTATATGTGTTTATTTTTATCTATATTCTTAGCGGAAGGGATAGAATAAGATGATAATAGTTCATGTATGGACGAATGTTAGCAGGCAAGCCCCTATAAATCTCAAATCAATGGATCAATGAGATAACCACACAGTTAATTGTTAGGAGTGAATCGCAATATCAAAGCACACAGCACTGCGTATCTCACTCATCCACATAGATCATAATGTTTATCAGCTTCAATAATGATGAATGCTTAAGGGCTATTGAATAAGAGTGAGTAGAAGTGATTAAGTCTCATAGACCCCACTGCGCAGCCTCTGGACGTGCTGAGGGTGCAAATATCCTTGTTCCTGAAAATACTCAACGCGGAGTAGGAGACTCCGCGCAATCACTAAACACGGTTGCGCAGTCCGTCACCACGCTGCGCATTAATCAGTTGAATCAATCGCATCACAAGGTTGTGGAAACCTGCTTTTGCAACCACCCCCTCAACTTTGCCTCGGGTGAGACCTCAGGCTGCTTGCAGTCTGTTGCCGAAAGGGCCGGTGAATAGGGGTTTTGTTGGTATCTTATACCGTGAAGTACCTGGGTCTATATTAGAAAACCTCTAGAATAGTGTTGCGACCAACAAATGGTTCCGTTTCCACGCTAAGACCGGTGATGCGATAGTGTATTCAGAAAAGTAATGTCCAACAGTTGGCATCCAGAATAGAAAGAGATCTGGGCTTGGTGCGATAAGATCGAAAGAGAATTTGCAAAGAAATAAAACAGACATCCACATCTATCCGACGTACAGTGGTTGAATAGATACTTGTGGAGAGACATCCACAAAATTGTTTGGGCGCCATTTCCAAATGAGCTACACGAGTGGATATTGTGCCTAGCAGAAAGAAAGAATTGTTCCCAAGGTGGAGTACCTACAGAGTGGAGTCCGGAGCTTACTGAACAGATCAACGCAATCGACAGCCCACTGTCGCGAGTAGTTGACTTCTGGGTTGATAGCACACTAGAAGGTTTTGTGACCGATTTTGTTGTAGATACGCTGAAATCATACAGCCAAGATGAAGCATACTTTTTCGAAGGATTCAGAGGTAAGTTCCTGAAAAAACTCAGCCTATATATTAAAATGCTTCTAACTGAGAATGGGTGTTTTAAGAATGCAGCAATAATTCTAAATCTGTCATGGTAGTGAACCCATTCATTGATTCTGATGAAGAAAACCATACTTTGAGGAGTGGAAAGAGATACAAGCCTACTAACAAAAAGAAACCCACACCATCTAGATACCGAAATTCCATGTGATCTCAATAATACAAACACTCAGTTATCAGCCACAATCCACCGTATTATACCTCAGAATCAATTAGCCCTAAACCCATTCACTGCAAGTGTCGCGCAGCCCATCCCACAGCTCAGTAATACTACTAACACTGCAGGACCGAGTGCTCACAACACTACATCTCAGCCCATTCTGTAGAATACTATCCCTAGCACTATCCAGCAACCTGTATCTACTTTTGTCACAGGGAATCAGTCTCAGAATAGTACAAAATCTGGAAGGAGAATGACAGATAACGATACAAAACTGTCGATATTCAAAGGAACGGGTTAGGAAGACCCTGATCAGCACTGGTTTCTATGCGAAGCTGTGTGGAGTGTTAAGCAAGTGACATATGATGCTATCAAGAGAGCGCAACTCACAACTACTTTCAGAGACAAAGCACTGCATTGGTTTATGAATTATTCCCAAGCACAGCCAAGAACCTTAGCAGATATCAAAACCGTGATTGCAGCAGAGTTTAAGAAACCCAAATCAGAATCACAGTGCATAACAGAGTTGAAAGAAATCAAATAGAAACCTACTGAATCGGTCTGGGAATTCAACCAAAAATTCAAAACACTGTTGGACCAAGTGAGCTTTGTTATAGCTCCGCAACAGCATCAAGAATGGTTCATTGCTGCGTTGTTGCCCCACATCAAGCAACCACTAATGCAACAGAAGGTTGTATCTCAAGCTAAGGCCTTGGAGATCGCAATGAAGTTGGAAGCTTCACCAATTGGAGAAAGTATTTCTGGGATGATACAGATCCATAACCAATTGGCTACCTTGACATTAGAATTACAAGGTATGAAGAATGGAAAAGAGCAGAGACATGAACAACGACATGAAGTTTGGTGCACAAGATCCAAAGGAGAGGGCCACACCAAAGAACATTGCCCCTTATTTCAAGAATACCTTAATAGTGGTGCACCAAACCCAATAAATATGAATCAGAACCAGGCACCATGGTTTGAAATTTGTAGAAGCAGAGGAAATAGACCTGAGGACTGCTACCTGATACAAAAATATGTAAATACACCTAAACACTTATACTGCAATTTCTGTAAGTTAGTTGGACATGATGAGTCCAACTGTCGCGCTTATGAACTGATGAATGAAAGGAAGTGAGATATGGAAGCAATGAGAGGTGCTGGAATGTACCGCGTTCAAGAGGAAAATCATCCAAAGAAAGAGAACACCCACTATTATCAAGGAGGATAAAGAGACCGCGGTGGTGGATATCGCGGGAGAGGATAAAATACTGGGCAAAATCAAGGAAGAGGACGAGGCCAGGTCATATGCTATAACTGTGGTCAGCTAGGTCATGTATCAAGAGAATGTCTAATCCATGCACCACATGCAACTACTGTAAATCATTTGAACATGTGATTGAAGACTGCCCCGTGCTTGAGGTAGAAATGCAGAAGAGAAGAAGAACAGAAACACCGAACCCTGACTTCTAGTTAATTGCATCAAAGAATAGACCTACAGGTCAGAGAGTTAATGCAGTAATGCGAAGTGGCACTGATACAAGAAAATACAACAACGCAGAAGCCTCGACTTCTGGAACAAGTGATCCTAAGAAGAACCCTGGAGAAACAGTAGGAATTAGAAAAGCTCCTGGGAAAGCACCTCCATTGAACTTACAAAAAAATAAGGAAATATTTAAAGAAGCGCGGGACATGTTTAAACAACAACCACCTACTTCACCAAGGATCCCGCTGTGAAGTGAAGTACCACAAATAGAAGATATGCCACTGGCATACGATCAGACGCGCACTGCACCAGATACATCTTTTTTTTTGCGCAGTTTCTACAAAGCTGCATCAAGTTATTAAAAAACAAGGACACTCTTATGGAATTTGAAAAACTGAAAAATCAGTATGACTCATGCAGTAAGAAAAGAATAGCACATGGCGCAGTACATAACATTAGAAGTCCCAAAAGAACCGGCAAGGAAATGCGAATCACTGCACAGATAGGAGACTATGAGATGGACGAGATCATTCTTGATCTCGGATATGAAGTGAATGTCTTAACCAAGCAGACATGGCAAGCGATGGGAAAACCAAAGTTACAGTGGTCACCTATATAGTTAAGAATGGCTAATAAAGGTATAGTTATACTACTGGGAAGGTTAACCAATACCATTGTCGACATTGATGGAGTGCGAAGTTATGCAGACTTTGAAGTAATTGAAATTGTAGATGATAGCAATCCTTATCCAGTAGTGTTGGGCATCGATTGGGCAATGACGAACTCCACTGTAATCAATCTGAAAACAATGAAAATGATATTTGAAGGCAATGACATAAGGGTCGTTGCACCATTGGATCCTTCACAGGGGGAGCGATATGTTGAACCTATTCAAGAAGAGTACAGAACTCAAGACCTTGACCGTATCTATCAAATGACAACAAATGCTGCAGATTATATTGATCCTACTGCGGATGGAACGCTCAGCTGGTGCTGCGATAGTTCTTGCATCTCAGACTCAGATGTAGGATTAGAAAACTGGCAACACAGAATGCATGAAGTATCTGCCAGGAGATGCACGACAATTACAAAGTCACTCCGCTGGATTGGAAAGCAAGTAATTCCAATCCCCACTTATGATGGTACAGCTAACGTTTATTCATTTATCAAATAATACACTGCAGCAGTGGTAGATGAACATCGTGTCTCGGCATTAGACATGGCACTCGGAGAAAAACCTGCCAGATGGTGGGCTACACACAAAAAGACAATGACAACTTGGGACCAGTGCAGAATTAAACTACAAATTAGATTTGCTGATAAGGTCACACTACCATTTGAGAAATATAATGGTCATAGGGATCCAATAGATCATATCGCAGCATGTGTACAAGCTTGGAAGGAAAGACCGCAGATATAATGGGTACATCTGTTTGTGCATATGTTGCAGGAGCCTATTCTAAAAAACTGGTACCTACAAGAAGAGATGCGCAAAGGAACCGCGGATTGGTCCATCCTTACTGTGACCTTCCAGAAGGATTTTAGTTTTCAAGATGACCAACCGACTATACATGACGCGCTGCAACTGATCAAGCGAAAGATATTTAGCCCATATCGCAAAGAAGAAAATATAACACTAGAAGAGTTTTTTTACACAAACAATGTACTTGCGAGTCTCCAACCAGATTGGACAGAACAAGCAAAGCAAGTCATGGGCTATTATAACTTAGCTGAAAAAGATGAAGATAAGGAAGATAGCAATGAGGAGGATCCACGCAATATAAAAATCCATGAATCTGAAGGAATGTGCGAAGTAGAAGGACCTCCATTAGAGATTCCTGACATGAGTGCACCGGTCAAAACAAAGAAAGTGAACATCGATACTATTGAAGAGCCGAAGTTCGCAGCAATAGGAGACTACTGGGATGGTGATACAATTGTGGAGATCGCAGCGATATTACAGGAATATTAGGAAGTATTCCCAACGAAGTTCACAGATATGAAAGGTATCCTGGGAGACTTAAGAGTGATGAGAATTCATTTTAAGCCAGGAGCGAAACCTATTAAACAAAGGCCATATAGACTGAATCCACGCTACAAAGAACGAGTTAAGGCAGAACTCAATAAGATGATCGATGCAAGAATTATTGAGCCAGTTGAAGAATCTGAATGGATAAGCCCAGTAGTCATCCAAGATAAGAAAACAAAGGGTGAGATTAGGATCTGTGTTGATCTCATAAAGATGAATGACGCCTCTATGCATGATCCATTTCCTACACCCTTTACCGATGAAGTACTTGATAACGTTGGAGGAAATGAAGCATACTCTTTTACTAATGGGTTTTCTGGATACCATCAGATTAGAATTGATCCGGCCAACAAGAACAAAACCACTTTTGCAACAGAATGGGGGTCATTCCAATATACAGTAATGCCTTTTGGTTTGAAGAATGCTCCAGCCATATTTTCAAGAGTGGTGATCGTAGCATTTAAAGATTTCATCCATAAGTTTTTAGAAGTTTACTTTGATGATTGGACCATTTTTGGGTTACTGAAGAACCATGCCGCAAACCTGAGAATGATGCTGGAAAAATGTAGACAGCATCAGATTTCATTGAATTTAAAGAAATGTATCTTCTGTGTTCTCTATGGGATTTTGCTGGGACATATTGTGTGTAAGCAAGGATTGATGGTTGATCCTGCGAAGATCGCAGTTATTGTAAACTTGCCTACACCAAATTCAGTTAAACAATTGCGCACTACACTAGGGCATACCGGATACTACAAGAAATTCATAAAGGGGTATGCACAGATAACCATAGAAATGGAGAAACTTTTAAAAAAGGATGCACCATTCATTTGGAATGAGGACTGCGAGAAAGGATCCGACACATTGAAAGAAAAAATGGTCACCGCACCAATCCTAGTTTTTCCAAACTGGGAAAAGCCGTTTCACGTACATGTTGACCCTTCATGTATAGCATTGGGTATCATTCTTGCGCAGCCATGAGAAGGAGGAATTGGCCATCCCATTGCATTTTCCAGTAGAAAGTTGTCATCTGCTAAGAAGAACTACACCACTACTGAAAGAGAAGGACTTGCAATGGTATATGCACTACAGAAGTTCAGACACTATTTGCTTGGTACGCCCTTCTCAATGTTTACTGGCCATTCTGCATTAAAATACCTGGTCAATAAGCCAGTGTTAGGGGGACGAATATACAGATGGATCTTACTCTTCCAAAAGTATGATTTTGAAATAATAGTTAAACCAGGCAGATTAAATTTAGGCCCTGATCATCTATCAAGGATCGAGTCAGGAGATGAACCAATGAATCTAGAAGATAATCTGCCTTATGTGCAATTGTTTTCTATACAGATTGCCGATGATTATTATCAAGATATCATTGACTTTCTAACTACCGGATTCGCACCTACTGAATTTACTATGCAACAAAAGAAGCAGTTGGTAGTGCAAGCCGCAGATTTCACCATTATTGCAGGACAGCTCTACAAGTTAGGACCTGATGAAGTACTGCGAAGATGTGTATTAGAACACGAGAAGCCACTGATATTAGCTGATGCACATTCAAGAGTTGCAGGAGGTCATTATGCAGGAAGGGCTATTGTGTAGAAGATATTGCGTGTAGGGCTATGGTGGCCTACAATCCATAAGGACTCCAAACAACATTGCCAGAACTGCGATATCTGTCAAAGGATAGGGAAACCGTTAAGAAGAGATGAAATGTCGTTGAACCCTCAGCTGAGCTTACAGGAATTCGAGAAATGGGAAATTGATTTTGTGGGACCTATTAACCCAGTGAGAAAAAGAACTGGTGCGAGGTACATTATTACAGCAACTGATTACCTCACCAGATGAGTAGAAGCAAAACCAGTCAAAGACTGTAGCGCAGCTACAGCCACACAATTTATTTTTGAGAACATCCTTACAATATTTGGATGCCCAAAAATTTTGATGAGTGATCAGGGTACTCATTTTCTGAACAGAACTGTTGAAGCTTTGACTGAAGAATTCCACATCCATCATCAGCGTTGTACACCTTATCACCCACAAGCGAATGGCACTGTTGAAGCATTTAATAAAGTACTTGAGAATGCACTAACCAAGATATGCAATGTAAACCGCGATGACTGGGAACTGCGCATTCCATCTGTATTATGGGCATATAGAACGACATGCAAGAAATTAATTGGACATACACCTTTCAAATTGGCTTACGGAGCCAATGGAGTACATTATACCTATCTTGAGAATAGCTACATTTACAGGGATGGCAGATCACGCAGCACTAGAAGAAAGGTTTTCGTACTTGATTGGGTTGGAAGAAGAGCGCTTCATCGTGGGATTCCACCAGCAAGTGCAGAAAGAACGAGAAAAAGCATGGAACGATCGCCACATCAAGAATAAGTCTTTTCAGGTAGGTGATCTAGTCCTACTGTATGATAGTAAATTCATGAACTTTCCTGGAAAATTTAAAATGCATTGGCTTGGACCATATACTGTAATAGATGTTACTAACGGTGGCGCAGTCCAGTTAGCCACTTTAGTTGGTGATACATTACCCAATCTGATAAGTGGGATCATACTAAAGCTTTACCGCGATAGTCCTACTTTGCAACATCCATAATAATCAGAAGAAGGAAAATTTTCTAGGTGCCAAGTATGGTCGGAATTGGACACTAAAAACTGTGAAAAAGACTGTACATAGACTGATAGAGATAGATCTATACAGTGCACCGCATTAAAAAAAATAAAAATTAAAAAACAAAAAACAAAAAACAAAAAAGAGGAAAAGAAAAGAAACAATGCTTCGTTGCAACATTCAAAAAGCAGCAACTGGAAAGAAAAGAAATTATATGCTGTGAAATCACTGCGCAGAACCAACGATGACCTACCACGCAGTTCGACGTAGAGCTCCAAAAAATAGCCGTTACAAGTGTTGGTTGGGAATATAGTCGTTATACAGTAGTTTCCTACTGACCGCTTGGGAATTTAAAGCACAGATAGTCATTCTGATCACAATTCTAAAAGATAAGACAGCAAAAACAACCGAATTTGGCCAATGGATACCACCATTAAATGCATATCTAGTCGTTCAAGGGTGCGGAGGAGGGTCTGCCGCACTTATAAATAACACTGCATATCGTCTCACGGGCATATCAAACACTTAGAATTTTATGCAAATACTTCTATCTAAGCTAGTTTTTGTAAGCCGTCTACAACCGTTGAAAGTGTTTGCATGCCTAAGAGATTTTTATTTGAAGAAGAGTTCACAGTTGAAGATACTGTGAGGTTGTTCCAACATAGAGGAATTGACGAATTAATGAGAACCCCAAACAAGAAAATCTTTAAAGAATCAGAACAAAATCCAAGGAGATCACCAAGACACAGCCCCTCAATGCAAGACAAAGGGAAAAATCTAGCAGCGCCCAGATCAAAACTACCGCAGACAAGTTTGGTAGGGCCAAAAAAGCCCCTTGCTAATAAAGAAATACCGTTAACTATGACTCCAGACTACATCTCACCGCGTGCAATGGATGCGCCAATCATTAAACTGCTGAAGAGCCCAAAGTATGAGATACCACTCTCACCAATATCGAAGCATGTTGAGGTGGACAAAAATCTGTTAGGAAAGATTCCATATTGCAAATGGGAGGATTATGATCTGCTAGCAATGCAAAAGGAGAAGCCAACTGAACCAAAGTTCCCATAGTTCCAGCTCGACAAATACATGTGTTGGAAGAAGAATGCGAAGGGTGACCTCACCTTGGTCGCCGAGAGATGGTTGTCGAGAGTAGCCAAGTCGAGGCTGCTCAACCTGCTAAGGCTTCCACATTTCGACAGATCACCGAAACTCAACGCAATGGTGCGAACTCTTATGGCTCGCATCCACCAGGGATATTTATGGCTAGACCATAATATCAACCTGACAATTGACTTAATCCACCGTATAACTGGATTAATCAAAAGGGGAGAAGACCCAAGGAAGTTCTTCCAGGGAAAAACAAAGGATAAAAAGGTAGCAACATTGATGAAGCAAACACAATCTGTGGTCAAAGGGAAGCAAGGATTCCAGACGAAGGACATAAAGGACGAGGCAATACAGTTTGTCACACAGCTATTAGCGGGAAAAATCTTAAGAAAGTGCAAACTGTTAGAAGTAAACGCAGGCGCAGTACTACTTGGCGCTGCGGCCGCCGAGGGACAAGAATTCAATTGGTCCCAATTTCTATTAAATGAATTCCTTGAAGAACTAAATGATACACAAATCAATGGTGGATATTTTCATTTCACTTGGCTAATCATATTGATTAGCTTCCTGGGGTGGAGGGAACCGAAGCACTATGTCGGAGTGGTCACAAACACTTCGGACTGCAGAGGTGCTCGATTTTCGAATCTATGGGCGAGCCTGAATCCAGAAAGACAACACGAGATAGTGCTGGTGTTTTACACATATTATGACCAGCTGCGCGGGGCCATCATGCTTACACCTCGCATACCAAAGCAAGTGAAAAGAAAATATATCCTCATTATAAATTTTTATGCTGCGATCTAATGCATCTCCATTTCACCCAAAGCGCAAAAGAAGAATGTTGATTGGTACCCAGGAAACTACCATATGTACGAGGAATATATTGAGAACTTAATGAAAGAATGGCCAGCTGAATTTCGAGTTGAGGACATGGATATCGAAAGTGATTCTGGCGAGGATAACCCTATCCCATGTCCCATTGTAGAAGATAAAGAGTCAGGAAAAAGGAAGGATGTTGGAAGTCCTTCAAGGCACAAGGAAAAAAGGAAGAAGCAGAAAGCAAACAAAGACCAATTAGACACAGTGCTTCACGAAGATGATTATTTAATGATTGCTGCAAGGGTAACTAAACAAATGGAGGAACTTTCGACAGACAAAGAAAAGAAGGAAAAGGAAATTCAAGATAGCTTAAAGCAGAACCTGACTACATTAAAAGGGATATCCCAAAAATTTGATGAAGTCAGCAGAAGATTACCATTGCACCATGAGTCAGTAGATGAAAAAGGGACCACGGGGACTTCAGAGCAGCAAATAACAGTTCCCGCGAGGTCTCGTATTGTCCATTTGCAGCCACTATCTATCAGGTTTCCATTACAAGATCAAGCAATGCTAGATACAAAGAATGTAGAGCGCATGGAGATTGATCTTGCAACCATACCATTTCCAGGACTCCATTACTTACAGACGCAACTTAGTGAAGAAATGCATGACAGAACCATAGAAGCATTGAAAGGACGGGCAGAGTTACAAAGGCAACTCGAGGAAGAGAGCTCACGGAGTACTATGCAATTACAAGATGAAACAGATCGTCGACTAAGATTGGAGAACACGATCACTACCGTTGGAGGTAATATAGATGAGTTTGAAATACAAATAGAACCAGCAGATACCATCATCAAGATTGGCGATTTGGTCAATAGCCTAAAGACTGAGAAGGAAGACATGGAGATTCTCCACGAATCTAAAATTGTTTCCCTAAAAGCATAGATCAATCCACAGACTCCACCAGATGAACAGTAGTTGAGACAAGGAGTAGTGAAGACCACGGCACAGAATATTGCTATCAAAGTCAATAAGTGCCAGAGTCTACTGGAAGCAGTACTGAAGGCATTTAGTACCCTTGAAGAATATCAACAATTACCGAAACTAAAGAAGGAAGTGAAGGAAAAACAAGATGTACTAGAAAAGATGAGTGAGGAGGTTAAGGTGCTGTCAGCAAGGGAGAAACTCCTCAAATACAGGGAAATCAGGAACCTAAAGAAGGAAGTTAAAGCGTTGTGGGAGAAGGAGACAGAAATGGGTGATAAGTCACATCCATTATTAGAGGACGTCAGCACGATCTCACAGGAGATCGAAGAAAAGTTGAAGGAGATGAACTAGAATCAAGAGCAGGTGGAAGGCCAGATCGGCCAGGAGATAACATTAGAGATGGTGGAAACAGTTGGGAAAATTTAACAAGATAAGAAGGCCACAGTAGAAAACCTGACTCACACATTCAAGGAGTTCACTGTGAAGATCAGCCCACAATCAGCAAAACACCTTTAAGGAGTTCTAGGTGGATCGGGGGTGAACCACATGTAAGTGTTAGGGGCCTGTTGGGCCTGGCCCAGATGGGGCATTTTTGAACAGGAATAATTTTGAGAACTGCGGAGCTAAGCGCAGTTAAGTTTGAACAATTTTGGGATAAGTTTTGGTATGCTGTGAAGTTGCGCGCAACATAGTGTCAGAGGAGCTGCGAGGTCGGTGCTACGAGGAGTACAATGCCGTGATGTGCCATGTCAACGAAGATCCAGCTAAGCACAACATCGATGGATGAAAGCAGTTATTTCGGTTAGGTCACAGAAGGCCTATTTTTGGTCAAGATCGTCGATAACTACCAAGCAGTGGGTAGGTGCAAATTGGAGTTAGGTGACTTATCACAATAGGTAGAAGACTAATACTACTTGAACCAGTCATCTAAGGCCGGAAAAGAAGGAACAACTCGGCGGAAGCAACCTGTTGGCACACATATAACATAAGATCTGCTGCCAGATACCAGTAGTCCAGTTTTGGGAAAACTACGACAGTTTTGTAAACCTAAGGGTTATGCCTTCGTAAATCTAAAGACATGACCTACGGGTCTTGATCTATATATAAGGAAATTTTGTAAAGGAAAAAGGTTAACTCTCATTTTGGTTAATATTATTGAATATTGCGAGATCTATTAGAAAAAAGCATTGTAAAGGCTCTGCAACTGAGTGCGCAGACGAAAGAACTGTTGTACCCTTTCCTAAATAATAAACAACAGTTCCTGTGGATGTAGCTTCCCATCCGGGGGGGGTGAACCACGTTAAACCATTGTGTTATGTGATTGTTGTGCATGATTATTATTAATTTGTTATTTAAATTACTTACAGTGCATGCATAAGGTTACTATTATCTTATATGTGTTTATTTTTATCTGTATTCTCTGCGGAAGGGATGGAATAAGATGATAATAGTTCATGTATGGATGAATGTTAGCAGGCAAGCCCCTATAAATATCAAATGAATGGATCAATGAGATAACCACACAGTTCATTGTTAGGAGTGAATTGCGGTATCAAAGCACACAGCACTGCGTATCTCACTCATCCGCATAGATCATAATGTTTATCATTTTAAATAATGATGAATGCTTAAGGGCTATTGAATAAGAGTGAGTAGAAGTGATTAAGTCTCATAGACCCCACTACACGGCCTTTGGACGCGTTGAGGGTGCAAATATACTTGTTCCTAAAAATACTTGACGCGGAGTAGGAGACTCCGCGCAATCACTAAACGCAGTTGCGCAGTCCATCACCACGCTGCGGATTAATCAGCTGAATCAATCGCATCACAAGGTTTTGGAAACCTGCTTCTGCAACCACCCCCTCAACTTTGCCTTGGGTGAGACCTCAGGCTACTTGCATTCTGTTGTCGAAAGGGTCGGTGAATAGGGGTTTTGTTGGTATCTTATACCGCGAAGTACCTGGGTCTATATTAGAAAACCTCTAGAACAGTGTTGTGACCAACACAAGAGTCTATGGATCAATTCAGGGACCGAAGTCTAGGGATGATACAATCCCTCTCGTCCACTAGGGACCACTTCTCAGAGACATATGTATACGGATCAATTCAAGGATCGAGGTCCAAGGATGATACAATCCCTCTCGTCAACTTAGACCAAGTCTTAGGACCATTTATCAACCTTATCATTGATAACATCAACCTCATCGTCGGGACATGTAACCTCATCATAGATACATGTATCCTCATCATCGATACAAGTATCCACATTAATACAGGTATCCTCATCATCGACCTTACCGTCGATATAGGAAATCTCATCATCGATATAGGTATCCACATCGATACCAGTATCCAAATATCATCATAGACCATATCACTCTCCCTTTCGAGGAGGGTCCTTCTAAACTACACCAAGCTTGTCTCGGAAATACTCAAACTTTACTTGAGACAGAGGTTTGGTCAATACATCAGCAACTTGCTCAATAGTTCTCGCATACTCGAGCTTTATAACTCCTTTCGGCACCATATCCCGTATATAGAAATATCGGATCTCTATGTGCTTTGACTTATCATGGAACACTAGATTCTTATTCATCTTGATACAACTCTGGTTGTCACACAAGATCACAGTGGGGTCCATCTCCAAGTCAAACAATCCTGATAACCGCTTCTAAAGCCATATCGCTTCACAACTAGCAGAGCAAGTAGCAATATATTCCGCTTCAGCTGTGCTGAGAGCCACACTAGATTGCTTCCTACTAAACCACGAGATCATGGCAGATCCCAGACAATAACGTCCTCCCGATGTGCTCTTCCTGTCCAATACACTTCCTGCCCAATCAGCATCTCTGTATCCATACAATCTGAAGTCATGATCTCCAAGATAACATAGATCAAATTCTATTGTACCCTTTGGGTACCTCATCTCATGCTTTGCAGCAATCAGGTGAACACGTCTAGATTCTACTAGATACTGACTCAAGGTGTTCACAGCAAAGCATATATCTGGGCTGGTATTCGTCATATACATCAATGACCCAATAATCTGTCTGTACAGAGTCACATCCACTAACTCTGGTGAGTCATTAACCAACAACTTCAAGTTGGAATCCATGGGAGTGGCCATGGCTTTGCATTCCAACATATCAAATACTTTCCCTAGTTGAGAAAGATTCCTTCTAGGCCTTGCCATACTTCCAGACCTAGGAATTAATGCACGAATCTGAGATCTTTCATCTCAAATTATGTAGCTAGCTTCTTCTTTCTTTCCATGATTTGTTTCTTATTCCCTGTCAGAAAGAGATCATCCAAATTCTGCATTGAGTGATCTTCTGCATATCTATCTGTGCCATCTCCCTTCAGATGGATCTACTGATATGAGCCTCAACATCATTCAAACTTTGTGGTGTGTTCCTTCTTGCATCCATGTAAGAGAAGAATGTCATCTGTATATAGACACCATCTTCAACCTTGTAGCAAAGGTTTAAATCTGCATCACCCATGGTGATCATTAAGCTCATCAAATGACTATCGATCCTGGGTACCTATTGAACCCATACAGAGCTTTCTTCAATTCGATTCATACTTCTTCTTCAATTACACCATTAAGAGAATGGTCTTATCTAGCCACTTGGAGCAAACATCTCATCATGATCCTCTTCCTCTTAAGAGAATCTTCTAGCCACGAGCCTTCTATAGTATGTTTTATTTGTAAGTCTTCTTGTTGAACATCCATCACTCGTTCTTTGGAACAGGTGTTCATCATCATAGCACATGATCTTTTCTACAAATCAAAGTTAATCATATGATTAGTAATACTTCATAATCATCAAATCGTGTTGACATGATAAACAATAATGCATACAGATATGATTCACATAGTTATGCAACTACCAACACAACACTTTATCATATCCTATATGCATATAGTGGCTATCTAGATTCCTTCCATCTCTACCAGAACATACTGTCAAGAGCATGCACAGCTCTTAGCATGTCAACAAAGAGGTTTCATTCTAGACAAGCAACAATGGAATGTTTGTCCAACTTACCCATCATATGCATATTAGTAGTATACTGTTCAATGCTATATGAATGCTCACACTATGCATGATATATACAAATACACATGCAACTATTACGAGCAATATCATTAACTATGCAGAGATTCAATTAACAACCCAAATACTTATCTTTTATGTTGTGTGGTTTCCTCCCGCTTGATCTTTATATGTCTTTGAACTTCTATTCTTTCTGTACCACTTAGCATGATTAAGTGTGCACTAGTGTCATCCTCATGATCTCATACATAATCATACATTCATTAGTATAATCTGAATACTATTAAAACATTATGTATGGTCATGATCATTTCATACACAGGTATACTTACCTAAGATCCTAACACAAAGTAGGATTTTAACTTGATCTAGGAAAACATATCAAACAATATCTTCTTTGTTCTCTTCAATGATTTAGAGACCTTGTGCTAGAACTTGCATAACTCATAAGTTAACCATCAAATTATGCATACCTCGTAAGTAGAGCTTCTATGTGATCCATGAGTCTTTTTTCTTCATGTCACCATGGTCATATGTTCTTGATCTAGAACTTGATTTGTACCTTTCATGTTAGCGGACAACATCATCCTCATACAATACCACAGTGCATTAGTACAATCATAGGTGTCATAACCCTAATCAATGAATGTCTTCTATCATTCACATGCATTTTTATTTTTACTAGGCTGATAATACAAGCCTAAAATTAAGCAATATTGTACTAACCTCAATAATATGAAGACAAACATATCATAACCTTAATCATTAACAGATTAAAAAACATACCTGTATCTCCTCAAGTCATACCTGTCGAGATTGATTGTAGCATTCTTATGTAAGGCCTTAGCCTCTTCTCCCTCTGGGACTGAAACCTCTTCAATTATGTAAGTGTTCAACTCATTCTCTTTTAGGATTGACCCAATCCACTTGATTTGTTGAAAACTGGATCTGGAGCTGGATTAGGGTTTGTTAGAGAAACCCTAAAAATTCAAACTTTGAATTTAAAACATCTAAAAGGATAGAAAGATGCACCTTGCTGAGTTGATCAAGTTGGTATACTCAGAATTTGAAAAATGCAAAGTTTCACCCCTCAAAATTGCTTTTGAAACTTCTAGATTCACTTTGTAGGACCATGAATTAGGGTTTGAGTTTCCCAGAGCTTCACCCAGCCAAAAGGTTTGATTCAAAGCTCTAAACTTCAATTTTTCTAAGGAGCTTCTAGCCATGATCTTAGATTTCAGAAATTCCAATTTTTTGCAGAAACCCTAATTTCTGGATTTACTAGACAGGACCCCAAACTAGGGTTTGATTTTCCCAGATCTTCACCAAACCAAAAAGTTCGATCTTGGTCTCTAAACTTTGATTTTTCCAAGGAGCTTCCATCCATGGTCTTAGATTTCAGAAATTCCAATTTTTGCAGAAACCCTAATTTCCGGATTTACAAGACAGGACCCCAAACTAGGGTTTTATTTTCCTGGAGCTTCACCCAACCAAAAAGTTCGATCTTGGTCTCTAAACTTCGATTTTTCTAAGGAACTTCCAGCCATGGTATTAGATTTCAGAAATTCCATTTTTTTGCAGAAACCCTAATTTCCGGATTTACTAGATAGGACCCCAAACTAGGGTTTGATTTTCCCGGAGCTTCACCAAACCAAAAAGTCCGATCTTGGTCTCTAAACTTTGATTTTTTGAGGAACATCCATCCATGGACTCAGATTCCAAAAATTCCAATTTTCTCTGAAACCCTAATTTTTAGGTCAAAAACTAAAAATGCTCAGAATTTAATTATGTCTCGACAAAATATGCGCCTTGCTAAGGAGATTCAATCTAGCCTCCTACCTTTCAATATCTGTGGAGAGAAACCCAAAAAACAAGAATCCCTAGCTTTCGCAACTGCACAGTGTCTTCTTCTCAGGTTAGCTCTGATACCATGTTAAGATTTAATATGCTAAGATAGAAAATATCAGCATTGCATTTCATTTCACAACAATAGCATGTACAAGATCACTAAAAGAAAAACAAGCACAGCATAAACACAAGAGACACAGATTTATCCTGGGAAACCCTCATGGGATAGAAAACCCAGCAAAGCTTCCTCAATATAGATTATCAACAATACAGAGATGTATATCCCAAACATGAGCTCCTTCTCCTCCATAGCAGATCTCTCTCTCTCACGTATGCACCTTTCAAAAGTGAGTGAATAATGAGTGAGTGTGTTAAATGAGGAACACACCTCCTCTATTTATACACTACTCCAACTTGTCTTTTACATTAACTAGGTCGGCCCCATCTTTAACCACTGGGTTAAACACCCCATTACAACTGACTCTGAGCCGAACCCACTAGTGAAGTCTAATAATCCGAGTTACCACATTCCGACAGAGGAATAAACATCTCGGGATATACAATAAGGTCTTCACGGAGGAATGAAAAATCTCCGGAATAATAAAGTACAAATATAATATTCTTAGAAGTTACAATATTTCAACAACTTGTACTAATGGCACTATTGTTTCGATATCCAAGAACTGCAACATGGTAGGTCTAGAGGACATGTTGTATAGATGAGGGTGACTCTGCATAGTGGTATGTAAATGGTTTCCACTGTTACTCATGGATACTCAATTACTGTTGGGAACCTAGGGGATGTTTGGGGGGGACCCTGATTTATCTACCAACCTGTTGATGGCAGTCAACATTTCCTTTTGTCCCGTAGTTAAATCCTTCAAAGCAATATTGAGGTTGTTGAAAGCTATTGTGTCCTCATTTTCCATGGCCTCTTTACCTTTGTCCTTTTCAAACTAAGTCTCTATTCATTTCATGTTTATATCCTTTTCTTCTAGTTCTACATCCTCTAACTCCACCTCTTCTTTACTTCTTCCCCTATTCCTTAATATGTATCTTTTATAAGTAATATTATGCAAGTCTTTTGGTTGCATTGAACTGTTTATAATCGCATGCTCCTATATCTGGCGAGGTGTTGAAGAATGTAACTTCGAAAGATATTCTTGTTGACTTTTATTGTAATTCCTTCAGGAAATATTCATATTGTATTTGATCATGTAAAAACCCTGAAATAAATCAATTAAAATAGACAAGTCGACCCAGTAGATAAATTGCCCCAAACAATGGGAAAAACTGCCATAATCAAGTCAACCTAGTTAGGAAAGAATAGGTCGGCCCAATTAGGTAAAAATCTCATATTATAACTTGTATAAATAAGAGTGGCACCTAGCTCATTTGGAACATCGCAAACTCAAGCTAGTCCGCATTAGTAGAGAGAGAAAGACAAGTTCGCTTGGGAGAAAGGGTAGCTGCATTGAAGACATATTATTCTTGGGTTTCTTTATTCTCGAGTTATTATACGAGATTGACATTGTACTTGCTGACAAATCTATATTGAAGAAGTTTTGTTGGGTTTTTTCCGTGAGAGGGTTTTCCCAGGATAAATTGTTGTGTACTCTTGTTTATGTTGTGCTTGTCTATCTTTTAGTGATCCTATTGCATATGGTTATTGTGATAATATATAAATTGTATGAATATCTAACATAACCATCCTTGAAGTATAAAATACTAGCATTGTATCAGAGCTATCCTGAAAGAAGACCTTGTGCAACAGAAACTGTCGGAAGTGAAAACTAGGGTTTCTTTTTTCGAAGGGTTTTCACCATACATTGGACTGAAAAGGAGGACATAGCAATTCACCCTAGGAGGGCGCATTTTTTATGGAGCAATATTCCAAATCCGAGAATTTTGAATTTTGACCCTATCACTACTGCTCAAGAAAAATAGGGCATCATATTTTTCATAATTTTGTCCATGGATTTGGATGGAGGGGTTTGCTCAACTCACCTTAGGGAGGTGCATATTTCCCTCAACTCATATTTGCAAGATTCCAAAGTTGGAAAATTAGGGTTTCTCTAACAAACCCTAGGTCAACTAGTTAGCATATTTAAGAAGGAATCAAAGCAAGCACTTGGTTGGAGCAGCTTAATTGATAAGTACTATTATCTTTATTTCCATTTGAGGTTCTCATTTTATCAAGATGACAAACAATACCAAGCTTGAAGGAGCTAATAAATTCCGAGCCTAGAAGTATAGAGTATTGCTCATTCTGGAATAGAATGATTTGGACAACTATGTTAAGGAGGAATTTGTGGAGCTAGAGGGAGATGATGACAAGGATAAACAAAAGAAGAATTTGATTAGGACCAAGAGGATCATTAATGACTCCATCAAGGATCACTCAATCCCCTATATCTCATCATTTAAGACTCCCAAGGAGATATTTGATGCATTGAAGAGACTATATGAAGGAAAGAACATTAATCAGAAGATGACCTTGAGAACTCAACTCAAGGGTGAGAATATGCATAACTCATAAAGTATCCAAACCTATTTCAAAAGGGTCTCCCAAATCAAAGAACAACTAGAGCCTATTGGAGACAATGTTGAAGAAGCGGAATTGGTGATGACTACATTGAATGGTCTCCTAAGATCATGGGAATCATTCATTTAGAGAATTTTTTCTAGAAGGAAGCTCACCAAATTCAGTAGGCTATGGGAGAATTGTACTCAAGAGGAAGCTAGAATTGAAGCTAGAGAAAATAATATGGGTGAAGAAGATAATCAAGCCTTAGAAACTCATACAAAGAAGGAAAAGAGCAAGAAAGAATAACACTCTCACAAGAAGCCTAGAATACTCCAAAATAATCATAGACCTCATAAGGACTACTCAAACTACATATGTTACAATTGTGATGAAAAGGGACATCTTGCAAGAGATTGCACCATAAGCAAATACCATAAAAAGAAAGGAAAGAAGAAGAGGTATCATGCTCATGTTGCAGAAGATGTTGAACCAGTTGAGAAGAAAGCAAGGAAAGATTCCTCAAGTGATGAATAATATGTCTTGACTTCAGCACTCACAAGATAAAAACCTTTGATAATATAGTAGTAATTGGAGAGAAAGAGGGAGGCTTGTTCAAATTTAAAGGTCGACGAGATCAAGCCTTGGTTAATGACACTATGGAACCAAGTGAACTATGGCAGAAAAGGCTTGTATATATATACACAGCAAGTCTTTTCCGAGTGTAAGCAAAAATGGTGACTAGTCTACCCAAGATCTAGAAAAAACATGATGGTGTATGTAAAAGATGTGAAGAATCTATTTCCAAGCAAAAGGAAATCTTGAATCTAGTACATGAGTCCAAGGATGAAGACTTCATAAAGTTCTAGACTAGACGAAGAAGAATATCAAGGTCTTCAGAATTAGATGAAGCAAAATATGCTTCCAGAAACTCCAATGACTTATGCAAGTAGGCAGAAACCAAGAGGGAGCCTACAAAACACATGAAAGACAAGTATTTACTATCATTTGAATTATTAAGTATTTTGAAATATGTTGATCATAACAGTTACACGTAGATCTATGATACAGTTTTCATTTATGCGTGACTAAGATTGACTAGTAGTAGGCTCATGCCATGCATGTTATGGGTAAGTGGCATGTTTGACGGGCAATCTACCAAGAGCGGACTCGAGGCCTGATCTCCCTAGCTCAATGCGAATCTAGAACAAATAGAACAGAATATAAATCACTCTCCTAGATCTAATTAGAGATCAAGGAACTAGATACGTTTACCTTATAGATCATTGATCCTTTTCTCCTTGAATGTTGCTCCAAGCTTGACAATCTTTAGATCTGAGCTGCAAAACCTGCCAAGATGACAAGACAACAAAACAAGTAAAAAGCATCTACACAATAATAGATCTAAGTAAGCAGATAAGTAGGCAAACTACACAAGATATCATCAACACAATGAGATTTTGGTGGAAAGCACTTATATTACTGTATTGAAAGGGAAATACATAGGATGAAAAGACTACAACCAATGACTTAACATAGCAATCCTTATCCGATCAAGCCAATTCCAAAGCCTCCCAAGGAAGTGTGAGTCTCCCAATAGATGAGTAGAGATCTCTCCTAAGGTAATTTCACCAACATGTAGACACTATAGACTTCCTCCCCTTGGTATGGGAGTGAGCTTCACTTATATAGGACTAAGTGGATAGGGTAGGTTGAGATATGGTAGGAGAGAGATAGGGGATCCTTCCAAGGGGTTAGGAACCGAATTCCAGCTTTCCCAAAGGTCAGGGATAGGGATCCATGTCAGCTAGCTTCGAGAATGGGCTCGAAGAATCTATTTTAGTCCATTAACTGACATTGTCGCAGTCTGTAAGAGGCCAAGTTGTGACGTTACAGGTTGCATGAGGACAACCTGCGACGACCTCTCAAAACCTAGTATGAATGGGTTTGCATCTCTTCCAGGTTAATGACTTAGTCAAGGAAACTTTAGGGATGTTTACACTGAGTCCCGTGATGGTAAGATTTAGGTGTAACAGAATGCCCCCCAAAGCATGAAGTTGTTGAAATTGGACAGGTGAAATGCTTTGACAGAAGGAATGGCAATGGACTTGTCGGATGAAGGATGTTGCTGCAGTACAACTGACTCTGAGCACATAGTCTCATATGACGTACAACATGGTTGCCGACTAATACATTGTAGATCCATGGCAGTAATGACCGACTGAACACAATCATGGCTACTAGACACAAGCGTAGATCCATGATGAGATGATAACACAGCCACAACCAATACAAATGTGGATCTGTGTGACGTGACTGAAAACAATCTACATCACAAACTGGGTAAAACATGACTCCCTGGGGTCTTCAATCCAAACCCGCAATGATACGAATCTATCCATGTGATTACAAATGTCTTGACATCGAACATGGTAGAAACCACTTGATTACCGGTCATTGATGTATACCGTTAACAAGCGCGAGGGAAATCACCATTGATGTCAATGATTCCCAATGTATCATAGTACATATCATCAAGCGTGAATAAATGAGTTGAAGTCGAACACATGACGAAATATTTCAATCAAGAGTCAATGATGTAAACTCATGTCGAAAGCGAGGTAACCTGCCATTGAGGCATGCAGTCCCAAGGTACTCGATTGGTTTCTAGATTCAATCCTTGGATGATGTGTTGAAGTCGACAAGGATGAATCCGTTGAAGGAGGGCCATGATTTATCCCCCGTCATCGACATGAAACATGACAAACAATGTTTTGAAGTAGATCGGATGGTACAGTAAAATGCAAGACTGACTCAGAGTAGACCGACATGGTGGTAGGTGTACTGACTGTAGATAATGAATGGTCAGAGTATTCTTGAACATGGGCATGGCATGACTTGGCAGTATTGACATGATGAGTATGACACCAACTCCTAATGCAACTGATGATGGAAGCGTTCTTTGAATGACTCAAAGGAGTGACAAGACTCGGGAAGTAGGTAAGATTCGAGGACAAACAAATGATCCAAGTATTGGATGCAAATGCAAATCAGTGCCATGTTCAATAACGAGTAGGTACTACCACAGATAAAGGGTGTAACATAAAAGCTTTCATTTTTTCCCATCATGAATGATGAGTTTCTCATGTGTTTTTTACGAGCTTGATGAGGGTAACCAGATGCTTGGTATAGCTCATCTCATAGATGATTCCAATCCCAAATGTTTTCCAAACTTGGGAGAGGAGGGGTTCGTCCCATGACGGGCCCTTCAATGTGAAAGTTTAACGAGTCCATAGAAGGTAAAACTCGGTTGTCATTCCATGTTTAGAGAGTCTGAAAAGAACTAAAGAAGACTCCAATGGTCCTTTTTCGTAAAGTTAGCCTCATCGCCCGAAAAAGGGTAAAACAACGCAGGAGAGGACTCTTCCAGTCATGATTGGCTGGAATATACCTTTTTCATAAATAGTGCCCCCTGGTCCAAAAAAGGGGTAAACTATCACCAGGGATACAACCATTCAAATACTTTAACAAGCGTGAACGTGACAAGTTCACTTGGCAATCTTTTCGTATTTCGAGAGCCTGAAAAGAGCTTAAAGATAGACTCTGGGGGGGTCCTTTTCCGTAGGAGTTTAATGAGCCCGAAAAAGTGATAAATCGTAACTCGGTAACTTATTCTCATGGTTTTAAGAGCACAAGAAAGAACAAAGAGTAAGCTCATCATCATTAAATAATTACAATCTAACGGATGAAAAATAATGACAAAATACACAAGGGTTCGTTCATACCTGAGATGACCGCTACAATGTGAAAACGATGCAAATAGAACACTTAATGCCTCCTGCATGCTTGAGAACTAGGTCAAACAGTCAACCGGGTATTCAAACAATCCAAACTATAGCAAATAGGCCAAAAATCATCTAATTATTTGAAAAAGAATATTCCTTTTTGTTTATAAATAGGAAAAAAGACCAAACAATAGTTACCATTTGAAATTGCCAAGTTTGGGAGGAGAAAAGTGCCATTTGGAGCCAAAATTCATTCATTGATTGCCAGAGATACGAGCGACCAAATCGTGAACCGTCAGGAACAGGTAAGCCTAGAACTTAACTAGCATATTTCCAGTGGTTTACATTTCCAATTCTTGTTTATTTTTTGGGTTTTTGAGTTGATTTGTGGGGGTCTATTATGCCCTTGGGTCGTCGCAGGTATCCCTTATAGGAACTACGACGAGCCTGAGTCATCGCAAAGGCAGCAAAGGTGGTTTGCGATGATGTCGCTATATCAGTGTTGACGGGGTGCAACGGCGGAAACGTCCAACCCCACAAATAAACCTAGCCCAAAAAACAAACTTTCAATGGTTGAAGTGAGTTCTAATTATGTTAAAATGCCTCTCTTGACAAGTTCTCGGTCGTCAACATGGTCCTAGAGTGGCGTGAGCGAGAACATGAGGTGGATGATGTGCAAGCTACAAATGATCCATTATGTGTGACGGCATTGAGGAATTGTGGACTTCTAAAGTTCTTCTAAGTCCAGGGTATGAGGGCCCAAGTCCCGCTACTAGAACATATGCTTCAGAGTTGGGATGCAGCTCAGCAGCACTTCATGATTGGTGAGCATATACCAACCATAGATGTCGAGGACATCTACTTCTTGACTGGATTATCTCGTAGGGGGGACAACGTGGATCTTACCGGATCACGGGGAAGTGATCAGACGGTGGATGACTTGATTCTTCAGCATTGTACTCCATTGTACTCCTCATGCCCATGCCTCTAGTGGGAAGATTCCAATCAAAGAGGTGCGATATCGTCCACTTCCTGCTGTAATTTTTACCATAGTGAGGATAGCAGGGAGACAAGTGGCTCATCTAGCTACCAGGTCCCAGATGCTATATACGGAGGACTGTATGTTTTTGAAGGTATTCAACTGGTGTGAGGGACTCCTCACCAACATTTGAGCTTAGCTGACCAAGTGTCGACGTGGAGAGCTCAAGCAGTTAGGATATGGGTCAATAGTGATCTTATTTCTATTGGAGCAAGTTCCCCTCTTGTGCTCGCAGGTGCCTTTGGATCCTAGGGATCCTCACATGGCCCGATGGACAGAGTTGATGGCCCGCCATGGTGGTGGGGGTCCTATCATCGGGTACAGTCCTGGGTTCTTCACCTGGATGGAAGGCCAGCTACTCATGGTAGAGCACTACCCATACAGTGGTACGGATTTCAAGGAGGACCCATACCTAGCATTGCCCGAGCGAGCAGAGTGGGGAGACATTGGTAAGAACAATGACCCTTGTACTTTTTAGTTTTGTGTATTTATGATTTTTTTGTTATAGTGTTGATAAGTTAATAACATGTGTGTGCAGATGTGGGCCTTTTGCGACTAGTAGGAGTTTCTCTTCATGCGAGGAGAGGAGAGGGAGTAGCTATGGCCCCAGCCGCGCATGCTACCATCTTGGAGATGGAGGATGTCTACGAGAACCTGACTAGGTTGACGTTAGATGTTCCAGAGCCGATAGTGGATGAGTTACCGCGGCCCATGTAGAGGTATGCAGTTGGGGCGTCTTTGCACTTCAATGTGCTACTCTGCAAGGTAGAGAGGGTAGTTGACTGTTTCCATGGTCAGAAGGCAAGAGCTGCGAGACCTAGGGGTGCACGGGATAGGCGTTAGGACTTATGTTGTTATTGTGTATGTACTGAGAGCTCAGAAGCCTCATATTTTGTACTACTAAAATCTATGAGGCTTCAGATTTTGTATAGACTCACTGAAAGCCATCGTGCTTCAGATTTTGTACCAGCACTACTTTTTATGATGATTTATATATATACAAACATTTCCAGTGGTTTTATACATTATGTGTTTCAGATGGATGAATGATGCGATCTTGCTTACATGTTTGCTTTTATATAATGGATGATTTTTCATGTTATGAGTGCTTTGTGAATGTATTATGTGTGTGCGATGTACCAATCCAAGATGAAATTGGCCATCGAGTCAGCAACTGTGTTCATGTCTCGTGGAATGTGCAGGTATTGAACAGATTCAAAGGACCTTTCCAAGAGACGGACTCGTCTGAAGAGACGGAGCAAAGTGGGCTCACGGATAGCGTAGACCCGGTTAAGATGGGAAACCACTAGTTGTGAATCCAAATGGATGATAATGTGGTTCATACCCAAGTAAAGAGCGCCAGTTACGGTTCCAATCACCACCTGATACTCTATGGTGTTGTTGGTTATGAATCCAAGACAATTTCCTCCTGAGCTAATGAGCTCTCCTGTTGGGGAATACATTACCCAGGCTGCTGAAGCAAGGTTACGGGTATGCCGGCTGGCGCCATCCGCAAATCCGTAGCAATTTTCCATCTGCACATGCAGACAAAACATGGTATCAGAAGCGGAAACAAGATCTAGACACACTAAAAAATAAAACACGTCACACCACACAAAAAACACACACGCCATGTACAATATATACAAAATGTCTATGCATGAAAAGTTCAGGCATAGTACCTCTTCAGGTAAATCCCATTGCGGGGTTCACCTAAATATATTCCGTCGTAGTCCTCGAGCTCATAGGATCCCTTCTCCAAAACATGTTTATTGATGTAAGGTCCATGCCACATGGAATCGAACTTTCCTGCCCCCAGCTTATCGTGCTTTTGGTCCTATGTAAGGACCAAATCACCCTCGTTAAAGATACAAGGTTCTAATGACTTCTCATACTGTTCTTTGATGAATTTATTGTGTGCCTCATTGGCAAGAGCGGCATCTCGGCGAGACTCGTCAAGCTTCTCCAGGTAAAGGAATGATTTTTCCTCGGCAGTAGTGTTAGGAAGAAATTCGATGGCAAGTTGGAGGGACGGAATCTCACACTATATGGGTAGGACTTCCTCCAATCCATAACCTAATTGGAAGGGGGTAAATCAAATGGCGGTCTTGACAGAAGTTCAGTAGGCCCATAATCCTGAAAAGAGCATATTATGCCAGTTGGACTTGTGCATACCCATCATACGTTGGACCATAGTTTTCAAGACCTTGTTAATGGCCTCGACCTGTCCATTGGACTGTGAGTAGTAGGGTGTTGAGTTTTCGTGGAGAAAACCCAATCTATCACTCAATTCTTGAACCATGTGGTTCTGAAAGTGAGAACCATGGTCGGTAACTATAGACTGAGGAACTCCAAACTGCGTTATGACATGATTGAACATGAAGAGTGCGGCGGTCTTGCCGTCGTTTGTGTATGTAGGCATTGCCTCAGCCCACTTGTAAAGTAGTCCACAACTACGATGATGTAACTATGCCCCCCGGCCTAGGTACGCTTACAATGCATGAATTCAATGCCCCATTTAGCGAAGGGGCCAATGGCAAGAACCGGGTGTAACGGGGCGGGATGGGTGCACTTTTTCGTATGAAAATGTTGAAATGGAGGACATTTTTTTATGGCCTCGATACAATCTTTAAAGATAGACGACCAATACTATCGCGCGCGAAGAATCTTCTAGGTTGTAGCCATCCTAGAGAGATGACCACCAAAAGCCCCAGTGTGACAGTCATTTAGGACGTGTTCAACCTTGTCATGAGTCAGACAACGTCGAAGAATAGAATCGATACCACAGCGGTACATAGTATCACTAATAATCAGGTAATACTTTGCATGGTGGCGTATTCGATGATGATCGTCACGAGACAATTGAGGGATAAAACGTTGGGTCTGAAGATATAAAGTGATATCTCCATACCACAGATCAGACGTATTGATAAGAAACAATGACTCATCCGGAAAAGAGTCATTGGGCTCAGGTTCTACATCAGTGCAGGGAAGGTCACAGATGAGCTCAGCAAACACCAAAGACTTTTTAGACTTGGCTTTCTCGAAAAGAAGATCGAATTCTTGCAGTATCACGATCCAGCGTGAATACTTTCCCCCAAGCACCTGACATGTCAAAACATGGTACATGGGGTTCGAATCGGCAATGATGGTGGTGGTGCGAAGCAAAATGTAATGTCGGAACTTCTGGATAGCGATAACAGTCGCGAGAGCGAGCTTCTCAACATGTGAGTAATGGGTTTCAGTGTCAATTAGACCCTTACTTAAGTAATATATCACATGTTCTTGGGCATTCTGGTATTCCTGCACCAAAACCATGGCGATAGTGGTGTCAAAAGCTGCGAGGTATAGAATGTAGTCTCGATAGTAATTCGGCAGTTGGAGCATAGGGGCATGGGTAATGGCATGTTTGAGACTATCAAAGGATTGTTGAGCTTGATCGTCCCAAATGAATGGGATGTACTTCTTGAGTAGTCTCATGTAGCCCTAAGTCTTCTGCGCGAAATTACAAATGAAGCGTCGTAAATAAGTCGCTCTTCCTTGCAAACTTTGAAGTTTCATAACATTAGTTGGAGGTGGGAGAGCGACGATGGCTTCCACCTTCAAGGGATCAATGAGGATCCCATATTTCGAGATGATAAACCCTAAGAGGCATCCAGACTCGACATAGAAAATACACTTATGAGGGTTCAGACGGATATTGTACCGTCTACATCTAAGGAAAGCGGTCGTCAGATGATCTATGTGGAACTCGTGCTTCTTTGAGTGGGCGGGGAGGTCATCCAAGTAGGGTTCCACAAAGTCCTTCACATCATGGAAGGCGTACGACATGGCCCGCTGGAATGTGGCACCAATGATTTTAAGACCAAACAGAAGTTTACGATACGCAAACTTTCCCCAAGGGCAGATGAATGCAGTCTTGTGTTGGTCGGTGGGGTGGATCTCAATCTGGTTGTATCTGGAAAATCCATCCATAAATGAAAAAATTACACTTCCAGCACAATTGTCGATAATTTGTTCAATAAAGGGAGTCAAGTAGTTGTCCATAGGACAAGCCTTGTTGAGGTCCCGATAATCGACACAAACACGAATGGTACCCTGCTTTTTAGTGATAGGGACGATGTTTGAGACCCATTCTGTCAATGGTACAGGGTAGATGAAGCCGTCCTTCAATATTTTCTCAATCTCTGCCTTGATCGCCGCAGTCTTCCAAGGGTGTATCGATTGCAACTTTTGGCGGACTGGTTTGACGTCGAGATAGATTTTGATTTCGTGTAAAACAATGGTGGGGTCTATCCTAAGCATCTCCTCGTAGGTCCAAGTGAACACATATCAAAATCGCTTGAATAAGGCTGTATAAGCAATGACTTCTTCAGGGGAACACTTCTGGCCTAACTGAATGTGTTCCACTACACCAAGAGTAACCGAAATGTCAATCGAAGTGGTAGGTTCGATGTTCGTAAGGTTTCCCTCAGTGTCTGTATGACATGTGAGTATCAAGGATTGAGAGCAAGGGTAGACATTTGACGAAAAAATGGTGCTAATGTTGTTCTCCACATAATCCAATGGGGGAAGAAAAGAAGACTGGTGGTGGAGGTATTCCCACGGGGGGTCGTCCGCACTCATTATCTCCATGATGGACTCGTTAGAATGAAAAGTCCGGAGCAGAGAATCGGGTAGGGATGACGTCCATCGTAGAGAACAGGAGGTGGAGGCCACTACGAGGTGGTCTTCGGATGTTTATTGGATAGCCTCGTAGGTACATTCAGTAGGCGAAAGAGGCATTATGTCTCCAATCAGGTGTGTGGTGGCTTCATCGGGTACAAACCATGTATCAGTAGGTTTGGGGAGAGATGAAATCTTTGAGGAGATCATGTTCACCGAGGCAACATGATGAGGAGGATCCGGTATCGGAAAAATTCCCATAAGAGATGAATCTTTTATGAGACCAACCCCCACACTCTCATACTGTTGCGACGATTGCCCAAGCATTGGGACATTATCACCAGGATGAGAAGTGGTGCCTGGTGTGTAGAAGTCGAGTTGGTCGACAGTGACAATTCGGCATTGGTGAGGGAATTGCATTATGAGGAAGACAGATGATGCAACTGTAGTCATGGCGTAAAACCAATTACAACCAAGCAAGAGATTATAATCTAACAGCGTTGTGACAACTTCCACATTAATGGTGGTGGTCTTGCCCCCCAGCTCAACTGGAAAAGCTTGCAGTAACCCATGGGGTTGAAAGCTACGTCTATCGAATGCCTTCAAGGTGGTGGGAGAACGGTTCAGTTCGGGAGAGCCAATGGCTCTCCTACAAGTGATTGACATGACCGAGGTAGAAGCCCCTTCGTCTAAGATAGTACGATGGACTATCTTCCCAGCAATGTTGGTAACAAATTGAAAGGAAAGCTGATGGGAAAGTTTCAGCTTAAAATACTCAAGTCTAAACATGATGGTATTCGAAGAACCCGGATCGACTGCACCGATGGCAGCGAGGAGATTCTTGCGTTGATTGGGAAAATTCTACAAGACTTCCAGCGTTGACATGGCACAAGGAGCTTGTGCCAAGTCCTCTACGATATTGTAATTCTAAGTTGCCCGAGCATTGGGATTGAAAACAACTTTCTGAATTGTGCTCTTCGGCGGACGCAATATTGACTCGAAAAAGGGCTTCTCAATGGTGAGAGAGGCTAGCGGTATAGTCACCTTAGGTAGAGAAGTGGAAGCTTTTTCAGTATTACTTCCAGCAAGATCCTTCGAAGGGACTGAGTCGTACGAATGCGATCGATTGTTCAAACTGACTGTCTCACTATGCATCATGAGAACATGCACGGTAGAGGATGCCTCTCCTTGCGAAGGAGAGGTTTGAGCAATCAACTGTTGATTTTGAGTAGGGAAGGGATCATTGAGGACTGCGGGTATGGGTTTTCCCTTAATAAACTTTTGAACTTCGTCTCTATGGGGACACTCTTTAGAAAAGTGGTCATCGCCACACAGTAGACAAGGATACTTCAACTTCCTTTTCTGTTTGGTGTCATCAGGGATGCTCTTATGTTCCTGCTGGGTGGAAGATTTCTTAGGTTTCCCTTTTTTCTTCTTCTTACCACCAGACTTTTGAGGTGAAGTTGATTGAACAAAATTCACTTCTTCGGTGACAGAAAGAGTGGATGATTTAGTGGTGCCATGACCAGCCTGTGTTGGTGATGGGGAAGAACTTTAGGGGTTCGACAATCCAACAGTTTGAGAACGAGGTTGGGTGTTAAGGGATCCGATGATGCCATCAGCTTGGGGTCCCTTGGGTGGTTTCACGGGGTCGTACGTGTTACGAGGTGCGTTAGGAAGAATATAAAACAACATGCCAAATTGAGCATAGACTAAGTCTAGTAAATGGGCATGGGCGATGGCTTGTTCCTCAGTGACAGTCCCTCCCATGGAAACATCTCAAGCTATGGTAGGTATGAGAGACTTCGTGAACCAGTCCGCTAGGAGTTGGTCTGCAATAGGAGCCTTAATCAGACATCGTCTCCTCCGCCACTCATGTATATGATCTGAGATGTGAGTAGTGGTATTTTGACGGAGCGAGTTCAAAATCTCTGTACCAGTTTCATACCGTATAGGCAGCTGGAAATGAGTCAGAAAATTCATAACAAGAGAACTAAAATTGGGAAAAGAATGGGGTGGTAGTTCAATATACCACTTGGCAGCCGAACCAGTGAGAGTCTGTTGAAATAACCTAAGGCAGATTGAGTCGTCCATCAAGGAGTTAGATGAACACCACAAGTGGTACGTCATCACATGGCTTTTAGGATCCTCACCTAGCTTGCCATCAAATTTGGGTATATCTGATGGAAGTTTCATCGGAATGGGTGGCCAATTAGTTCCTTGGTAGATGGGGTCGTTGGATAGGTGAGATAGGTTAAGCAGGTCTAAAGTAGCCAAAACGGGCAACTGCTGATGAGGATGCGGGTACTGATAGTACTGATAAGGCATGTAAGGACCAGTGGGACCTTGTATCGACTGATTATTGGGTGTTCCAGGAGGAAACTGGCCATAGGGGTACGGGTCGCCCGGACTAGATGTAGGTCTATCGCCATAGTAAGGTGGTCCACTACCGTAAGGTGGGGGTCCACCACAGTCGGGAGGAGGTGGAGGTCCACCACCACCACCAGGAGGGGGTGGAGGGCCACCTCCACCACCAGGAGGAGGGGGAGGTCCGTTATAATAAGGTGGTCCCCCACCACCTCCGCCTGGAGGGGGGCTGGGCCACCTTTGCCACCACCGCTTCTGCCATAATAAAGTGGTCTTCCACCTCCTTTTCCTGGAGGGGGTGGTGGGCCACTTCTGTTGCTGGAAGGATGGGGGCCACCTACACCACCACAGCCGTAATAATAAGATCCACCACCGCCTCCTCCAGGAGGGGGTGGTGGACCACCTCCACCACCTGAAGGGTGTCGTCCTCCTCCACCACCACCATAATGGGATGGTCCTCCACCACCTCCGTCGGGGGGGGTGGACCATTCCCTCCTCCGCTGGAAGGGTGGGGGCCATTGTTAGCGGAATGGGATGGGCCTCCGCCCGAAGGTAGAGGTCCGCCTCCTTCGAAATTCTGAGTAGGCCCGCCGCCTCCAGCGGGAGGTGGGGGTGGACCAGTCGGGGGTGGTGGTACTTGAGGGATAGTTGGTAGGGGTCCATGTTGTAAAACATTCTTATGCGCCCATAGACTGTATGGGTTTCTAGGATAAGGTATCCCGTAGAGTGCGTTTCCAGGATTGAATTGACCCACCACAGGGTTAACATAACCTGGATATGCTTGAATCCATGGCGATTGAATTACATTGGATGGTCCCCCAACATGGGATAATCCCGTGGTGGATGGGTCGACGGGAAGTGTAGTGCCAACGGAAGATCTGATGGGGACTCCTACTCCTGGATTCGGGTTAGGAGACGGGGGTTTCCCCCAGCGACAATGTGCTGACCAAGATGTGATGGTCGACCCAACGAAGGTTGTTGATTACCTAGCATGGTAGGAACATTACCCGTAAGAAATGTAAGGGGTGAAGAGTATCTTCCCCGCGAGTTTTGAGGTGGGAGAGGAGTAGGTAATGTAACCGTGGTAGTGACAGGTGTGTTGGACTGTTTCCCTTCAACAGGTTGGGTCGTGTGAGGTACAGGACTAGTCTCCTATGAGGGTTGACCAGTTTCATGGATGGTCAAGTCATGGATGGATGGTTCCAGTGAATCAAAAGATACCTTGTGAATCGGGATTTCTCTAAACCTGGCCCTATATGCGATACTTTGTCGTCGAACTTCATCACCCAAGGAACGTAAATGATCCAAGTGCTCACAAAGAGGTCCAAAAATCTCGGCGGAATTCGGCCAGCTAGTTGGTGGAGTACCTTCTAGAGTGGTCCGGGTAGGTGGGGATGCAATGGAAAAATGAGCCACTAGGTGGCCTAGAGATGAAGTCCAGTAAGCTAAAGGGCCAACAACTTTTGTAGGGTTGTCCTAGGGTGGATTCAGCCATTCCAATGATCCAGGCTCTCCCGGTAAAATGGGAGGTAAGTCTTGTGAAGTGGAAGTTTGTTCCTCTTCACCCTACGGAGGGTGGGAGACAGACGAATCTGGAGGAGTATGAGGAAACAAGAGTCCTCCAACGTTCAAAGTAGGGTTTTCCACTTCATGTGACTCAACCCTGGCTTGTGGGTCCATTCTTACCTTCGAAATTACCTCATGGTTAAGGGGATATTATGGTGGTAAGTTCTAAATCCTACGGGACCTTCTCCAGGGAAAGTCAGCCAGAGTGACTAAAACAAAATTTTCTCCTAAGGAAATCTAAGCAAAAGAAAAGTAGTCCAGAAAAATCCTACACAAACTAAGGCTGCAAGCAAACTCGTGATAAGAGTGGATTCAATAGTCTAGAACCTCACGGGATTATCAAGGCTTCGCAACTCGCGATATACTCCAGGGTCCAACAGTTATCCTCGACCCAATTTTTTAGAGCACTAACCAGGGAGGATTAGGACCGTATCCCTGACCATATAACCCGACTACCTAATAGTACATGCATACTAGCTCCCCGAGTGTTGTTCTCGGTGTATTGCTCTACCTAGACGGTCAAAAGGTTAACTCAGTTAGTCTCAGGAATCCTAAGGGTGTCTCTCGATATATGCAAGGTACGTGGGAGCTCAAATCCGTAGTGGTGATGTCTAATGCACAACCGTACGGCACGAGACCTTCCTATATACTACTGAGTACGTGAAACACCTTTCTATATACGCCAAGTACGTGAAACACCTTTCGATATATGCCAAGTACTTGAAGTACTTGGTGGGTACGTGAAAGAGATTTGATATACCTGGTTGGTACGTGAAAGAGCTTCAATATACCGATAAGTACGTGGAAGACTACAATACCCCCAGGATACGGTGCTGGAAAATAATGACAGCTGCCACGCTTAACGACATCGGAACACGTCTCTAACTTACACACAAGTTACTAAAAAATTTACCCTAGTTCTACCATTAATTTTATCTGGACAGTTAGGTGAATGCATGAGGTGAGTACATAAAGGTAAAAATAATGCAAGCCCTAACTACATGCAAAAAATGTACTTTTCTTTTGATGAACTCTATGTATGGGAGGGAGAAATTTCTTCCCAAGTGACTATTGCCAAAACAGCAAAATGCAACACAATCCTGAATCTACCAAAAATGACTATGAAGTATTCTTTTCCTTTTTTAGCGAAACACGAGAATAACACAACACTACTAAGCCAAATCAAAGCATGTTTTTCTTTTTCTTTTATCTTTTCAAAACAAAAATTATGCTAAGTGATGAAAAGAGAGAGTTTCTAAATAGAGTATGCAAGCTTTTCACTTTCACTACAATGGCTTAAAGGCATAAGAACCAAAAATTTATGTAACTTTCCAAGCATGGAACCACTTTTGCAAAACTTGATATCTATTTGAATTTTTTCGAGAAAATGAGTAACTCATAATTCATGAAAAATACAATTAATTTAACTTTCTTTCAACTTTCCCAAAATATCTATAAATGAGACATTCCAATGCATGTACAATTCTTCAAATGAGCTTGAAAAATGATGGAAATGAAGCACTTTTGATTTATCAATGGATGTATCAAAATAACAATTTGATGACGGCGATGCTTTTAAACACAAATACTGAAATGAAAAGATCACTTGCAGCACTCCAATGAGTCATAAAATCTCAAGAAAATGACAAGCACTCATATGGACTGAAAATACACACAAACACTCAAAATCAATCAGTAGCAAGCAACACTAAAGCAAGCAATCCTCAAAAAATGTATGCAAATGAGGTTTGGAACCGATCCAATACAATGACCAGATCTGGCAAGGAGAGGAGGGAATGCAAGGGTGAGTGGATGCAGGTGGGGGAGACGAAAGTGCCCACCGCTACCAAATCTTGGACTTGTCCAAGACGGAACCCAAAACAACTCCAAATGAAACCAAATACTTCAACACACAAATAAAAAATGGGGTCTCTGACTGGATCTTGCAGCACAGAGGGGGGTTTGTACACCAAACCAAAACTCAAATAAAAAATGGAGAGGGGATTCCCTTATGTCTGTTTTGACAGATTGACGCAGTCTGTGTTTGTACAGAGAGCGACCATTGCAGGTCACTAGTGCGGGGATTGCGACGATGTCGCAGAACACTAATGGATGGGTTGCGATGATAGGCCAAAAGACAGAGAACAAAGATCAAGAAATGACATAGTGTCACTCTGGCTCCACTGCCCAGGTGCGAGGGCCGAGATCCAAGTTCAAGAATGAACAAATATCCAAAAACATGAGCAGTAAAATGGTTTGAATGTCACAACCCCTCCCATCTATTAACGCAAGGAAGGGAACATGATACCCAAAAACCTGGGCTTTTATAGAACTTAGCCCATTTCACTATTAATAAACAAAGCAAATGACAGTACAATACAAATAAATATGTGTGCAGATGCGATTCAAATCAAATGTGCACAGCAGAATAAATTATAATCCACACACCTTTCGCATACGTCCATCATGACAAGAACAACCATCCATTAGATAAAACAGTGCAGAACTAAATACCCATAAGAAATTATACTTATCTCACTGTAATGTTGTCCCAAGCAACTAGCTATGTCGCTGCAACGTTCCACCCAACCGTAGGTCTCTGCCCAGCCTATATTCTTTCAGCACTCAGAGACCACCCCCGAGCTGGGCATGATATCTACAAGGAAAAGGGGACTCTCAAGCTCAGCACAGCCCAAAGCAATGGATACCCATCTCAACCCCAACATTCATTTACACACAGCAACTCAAAACTGGGCATGGATACACATTTCAACAATGGGATTCACAGAATACGGTCTATGGGTCTTCCCCAAATCGTTGCACACCCAAAAATGGATTATGGGAAGAGGGAATCAACCCCAGGGAAGAAAACCGATTTATCCCACATATGTATGAGCATACAGTGGGCCAAAACGGCCTCTATAAAACCCCCAAATCGTTTCCCTTTCTTCCCCACTATTAGCCACAACAAAAACGCCCTTCCCAGCTATGAAAAAGAAGGATAACACAGGAAATCCATGGAGAAAAACGCCCAGGAAGCTCCAAACTCGTGAAAGAGCAAAACTGATGGGTGAATAATGGCTTGGGGGCAATTTCGTGGCTCTTTTCTTGCCCAAGAAGCCAAACACAAAATTCTAGGAAGGGTGGCTTGCCCATACTTGAATTTGGACAGCCATACCTCTCCATTCCCCAAGGCATTAACTACCTCAACCAAATCTTGGGAGAAATGAATGATTGGGCACAAAAGTCAACATGGGTAGTTGAGGGTTCATGGGTTCTCTCATTGACACTTGGCTTGACTTGATTGGCTCAAGGGTTTGAATATTTCCCTCCCAATTCCTTGTAAATATCATGCCCCCATCTCTTGTTGCATTGCATAGCTAGTTGTGGGAATTTATATTAAAATGCATATTTACAATCCCTTTGGTTCACAAGCACATGGGTAGCATAATGTCCAATACTTGCCTCTTCAAGGTCAAGCGTTCACTAGCGGGGCCTTGGCCTTGAGCTCCATGCTAGTAATCATACATAATATGCATACAATATTTACATTATAGCCCAAAATATCCTAAAGGTCAAAATGGGGGTGTTACATTGAAAATGGTGAGTACAAACTCATAGGAGGACTACAGACTCTTCAAAGTGAAGATCTGATGGTGAAACAAGGCTTAGAAGAAAAATAAGATTATGGATGGCTTGCAAAAGAAATCAACTGAAAATGGCATTCAAATTGAAAACTACAAACAATGTGTTCCCCAGTACGTTCGCCATATTTGTTTGACGGACAATCTACCAAGAGCGGACTCGAGGCCTGATCTCCCTAGCTCAACGCAAGTCTAGAACAAATAGAACAGAATATAAATCACTCTCCTAGATCTAATTAGAGATCAAGGAACTAGATACATTTACCTTATAGATCGTTGATCCTTTTCTCCTTGAATGTTGCTCCAAGCTTGACGATCTTCAGATCTGAGCTGCAAAACCTGCCAAGATAACAAGACAACAAAACAAGTAAAATGCATCTATACAATAATAGATCTAAGTAAGCAGTTAAGTAGGCAAACTACACAAGATATCATCAACACAATGAGATTTTGGTGGAAAGCACTTATATTACTGTATTGAAAGGGAAATACATAGGATGAAAAGACTACAACCAATGACTTAACGTAGCAATCCTTCTCCGATCAAGCCAATGCCAAAGCCTCCTAAGGAAGTGTGAGTCTCCCAATATATGAGTAGAGATCTCTCCTAAGGTAATTTCTCCAGCATGTAGACACTATAGACTTCCTCCCCTTGGTATGGGAGTGAGCTTCACTTGTATAGGACTAAGTGGATAGGGTAGGTTGAGATATGGTAGGAGAGAGATAGGGGATCCTTCCAAGAGGTAGGAACCGAATGCCATCTTTCCCAAAGGTCAGGGATAGGGATCCATGTCAGCTAGCTTCGAGAATGGGCTCAAAGAAGCTATTTTAGTCCATTAACTGACATCGTCGCAGTTTGTAAGAGGCCAAGCTGCGACGTCGCAGTCTGTAAGAGTCCAAGCTGCGACGTCGCGGGTTGCATGAGGACAACCTGCGATGACCTCTCAAAAAATAGTATGAATGGGTTTGCATCTCTTCTAGGTTAATGACTTAGTCAATGAAACTTTAGGGATGTTTACAATGAGTCCCGTGATGGTAATATTTAGGTGTAACAGGCCTATAGTGTTGCACAACATCCCATGAGTCCTTGATGGAGCTAGTCTAGGATGAAACCTCTTTGCTAACATGTGAGAGCAGTGCACGCTCTTGATAGTATGTTCTAGTAGAGATGGAAGGAATCTAGATAGTTACCGTGTGTATATGCGATATAGATGAGTGTTGTGTTGAAGCATTGGCTAAGATTTATTGGTTACATGACTGTGTACATTATGCATAAGAAGTTTTCATTACATTGAATGTTGCTAATCATATGGCTGAATTTGACTTGTAGGAAAGATCGTGTGCTGTGACCTGCAAGAGAAGGATAATAAGACTTTTTCTGAAGAACAAGTGATGAATGTTCAACAGTGACCTTCAAGAATATTTACAAATTCAAGCATACTACAAAAGTACAAGGTGAGGTTCATGGTATTTCTCAGAAAGAGGGAGTCGATTATGACAATACATGTGCTCCTATAGCAAGATACACTTCGATTAGAGCTATACTTGCGACAGTTGCAGTGATGAAGTGGAAGGTACACCAGATGGACGTGAAGGTAGCATTCCTGAATGGCGTAGTAGAAGGAAGTGTATGTGGAGCATCCATGAGGATTTGAGTCACATGATAGGAAGACACATGTGTGAAAATTGAAGAAGGCCTTGTATGGTTTGAAGCATGCACCAAGGACATGGTATGGCAGTTTTTTGATGAGCTTGGGATTTACCAAAAGTAAACCAGATTTCAACCTTTACTTCAAGGTTGAGGATGGAAAACCGGTGATACTACTTTTGTATGTAGATGACTTGTTCCTAACAGGTGGCGAGAATCTCATTGCATAAACAAAGAAGAAACTTGTCGTAGAATTCAAGATGAAAGACCTGGGTATGATACGCTACTTCTTAGGTATTGAGGTGTGGAAGAATCCATAAGAGATTTTCCTTAGCCAAGGAAAATATACAGTAGAGATCTTGAAGAGATTTGGGATGATTGATTGCAAGTCCATGGCCACACCAATGGCATCGAATATGAAGTTTTTGTGTGATACTTCTTCAAAGATATTGGATGCCATTGTATACAGACAGATGATTGGTCTGTTAATGTACTTCACAAACACAAGTTTCGATATATGCTTTGTGGTGAACACATTGAGTTGGTACATGGTAGAGCCAAGACGTCTTCACTTGATTGCGTAAAAGCATGTGTTGAGATACCTGAAGGGAACGATTGATTATGGGATCAGATATGTGACAGATCAGAAGATTAACCAACGGGGTTATGTTGATGTAGATTGGGTCGGTAGTTTCACAAACAGTAAGAGCACTTCAAGATGTTGCTTCAATTTGGGATCAGGTATGATCTCCCAGTTCAATAGGAAGAATATGAGTGTGGTACTCAGTACATTTGAAGCAGATTACATGGCAGCTTGTTCATCTAAATACTAAGCAGTGTGGCTTCGAAAGTTACTTGCAGGATTATTTGATCTCAAGTTAGAGGTGACTTGTATTTTCTGCGACAACTAGAGTTGTGTGAAGTTGTCCAAGAACCCAGTGTTTCATGACAAGTCGAAGCACATTGAGATCATGTACCACTATATCAGGGATATGGTGCATAAAGGATTAGTGACGCTCCAGTATGTGGCGACAGACGAGCAAATAGACGATGTGTTGACCAAGGCCTTTTATGGTTTGAAGCAGGCACCCAGGACACGGTATGGCAGTTTTTTGATGAACTTGGGATTTACCAAAAGTAAACCATATTTCAACCTTTACTTCAAGGTTGAGGATGGAAAACCGGTGATACTACTTTTGTATGTAGATGACTTGTTCCTGACAGGTGGCGAGAAGCTCATTGCATAAACAAAGAAGAAACTTGTCGTAGAATTCAAGATGAAAGACCTGGGTATGATGCGCTACTTCTTAGGTATTGACATGTGGCAGAATCCATAAGAGATTTTTCTTATCTAAGGAAAATATGAAGTAGAGATCTTGAAGAGATTTGGGATGATGGCTTGCAAGGCCATGGCCACACTAATGGCATCGAATTTGAATTTTTTGTGTGATACTTCTTCAAAGATAGTGGATTCCATTGTATACAGACAGATGATTGGTCTGTTGATGTACTTCACGAACACAAGGTTGGATATATGCTTTGTGGGAAACACATTGAGTCAGTACATGGTAGAGCCAAGACGTGTTCACTTGATTGCGAAAAAGCATGTGTTGAGGTAACTGAGGGGCACGATTGATTATGGGATCAGATATGTGACAGATTGGAAGATTAACCAGGAGGGTTATGTTGATGCAGATTGGGCTGGTAGTTTCAAAGACAGGAAGAGCACTTCAAGATGCTACTTCAGTTTGGGATCAGGTATGATATCCCGGTTCAATAGGAAGAAGACAAGTGACACACTCAGTATAGTCGAAGCAGAGTACATGGCAGCTTGTTCATATAGCTACTAAGTAGTGTGGCTTCGGAAGTTACTTGCAAGATTATTTGATCTCGAGTTATAGGTTACTTGTATTTTCTTCGACAACTAGAGTTGTGTGAAGTTGTCCGAGAAACCATTGTTTCATGACAAGTCAAAGCACATCGAGATCAGGTACCACTATATCAGGGATATGTTGCATAAAGGATTAGTGGCGTTCCAGTATGTTGCGATAAACAAGCAGATAGCCAATGTGTTGACAAGCTTGGAGTTGCCTAGATTGATGATCCTCAAAAGAGGGATGGATGATCAACATAGCATGTGTGAGATGCAGGTAGTGACGTAGTGATGTAATTTGTGCTCCTAGGAGGGTCTCCACTTGAGGTGATGTGTTAGTGAGTGGTCACTTTGGTGACATAATGTGGGCTCCTGGACTACACTCATGAGGATGCAGTAGGTAGTCACATTGGTGATGTAATTGAGTCTCTTGGTTGTTGGTGCTATGTTTGGCATACATAACATGTGCGAAGATGCAGGTGGTCACTGGATAACGTAATTCGTGGTCCTGAGCTATTCTCCACATGATGTGACGTGATAGAGGGTAGTCACATCGATGACGTAATTTGTGCTCCTAGGCTATACTCACTAGGTTCATGTTGCTGAGATGTGAGAAGACGTAGGTGGTCACTGGGTGACATAATTCATGGTCCTCGGGTGGTCTCGACATGATGAGATGTGACGTGATAGTGGGTAGTCACTTCAGTGACGTAATTTGGGCTCCTAGGCTACACTCACGAGGTGATTTGGATACATAGTGTGGTAATGCAGGTGGTCGATGTAGTGACATAATGAGGGCTCTTGGGATGGACCCACTTGATGGCTTGATTGTACCGAACTTCTAATGATGCATAGATTCGAGAGATGTCAGAAGTCAATGGTCATAGTACAGAGTTCCAACAACAATGATGATGTTGATAGCACCAAAAGAATACCTTCCATGTTAAGAGGGAGTGTTGAAGAATGTAACTTCGGAAGATATTCTTATTGTACTTTTATTGTAATTCATTCAGGAAATATTCATATTTTATTTGATCATGTAAAAATCCTAAAAGAAATCAAGTAAAATAGACAAGTCAACCCAATGGGTAAATTTCCCCAAACAATGGGCAGTCTACCCCAAACAATGGGAAAAACTACCCGTGTCAAGTTGGCCCAATTAGGAAAGAACAGGTCGGCCCAATTAGGTAAAAAGGCCATGTTATAACTAGTATAAATAAGAGTGGTGCATGGCTCATTTGGAACATCACTCACTCAAGCTAGTTCGCATTAGTAGAGAGAGAGACAAGTTCGCTTGGGAGAAACAGTACTTGCATTGAAGACACCTTATTCTTGGGTTTCTTTGTTCTTGGGTTATTGTACAAGATTGACATTGTACTTGTTGACGAATATATACTTAAGAATTTTTGTTGGGTTTTTCCCATGAGAGGGTTTTCCCAGGATAAATTGTTGTGTACTCTTGTTTATGGTGTGCTTGTATATCTTCCAGTGATCCTATTGCATATGGTTATATTTGTGATAATAAATAAATTGTATGAAAATCTAACATAACCATCCTTGAATTATAAAATACTAACATGAGGAACATGCTCTGATACCAATGTAATATCCCAACTGATGTTTTCTATCTTTGTGTAGAGTTTATGAAGTTGTTGTTGTTCCTTTGATGTCTCAATACCCAAAAATTAAAAATAATATGCTTCCATGATGTTGCATGAGAAATGCATGGGGTTGCATGAACCATAAAACCCAAGTAATCATATTTACAACATAAAGAAATTCAAAATACATGCATGTGCATACCAAGGTGTTGTGATTGCTCTATATAATGATATTAAGATGACATGCAAAACATGCATGAAGTACAGACCCAGATTCGGAAAGTTGCTCATGGAGGTAATTCACCCATGCAAGAATGACTCCTTCTTCAATCCTGAAATCAATGATAAATTCTACATAAAGATAGTGTAGGCTCCCGTAATCAATATTCGGTCTTATAGTGGCCTTTTGAAGAAGATGGAAGAAGCATGTAGCCCATGCATCAACCCTAGGTCAAGTTGTGAGTGTGGATGTCAATAGAAATTCACCCATGCAAAGTAGGTGCGCCCTCCTCAATATCCAGATCAATATATATAGCTCCAAAAGGGTGATATGAACCCAATATTCCATGGTAAGGCTTATAATATCCCTCTCAGTATTATAGAACAGGCATGCAGGCCATGCATCAGAGTTAGGTTGATATATGAGTTACCTCCAATAGATGTAATTCGCCCATGCAAAGTGAAGGCGTCCTCTTCTTTATTCGATCTCTGGAATTAGTCTCTAAAATACTTGAATGGATCCAATAAGATGCAAGAAGGATCAATAGAAATATGTCTGGTGAATAGTCATAATAATAGAGCCTAAATGGCTCAGATGAATGCACCCTCAATGATCTTAGAATATGTGAGGCACCCTCTCCATCCTTTGGCTTGAATCTTTGAGAAGAATATTGAATCCTTTATGTAATGATGAAGCATAATAATAAACCTATATGATTTACCCCTGGAAGTGATTAGGGAAGATAGATTTCACTATAGAAACACACTTGTTGGCTAAGGGATGTTCCCTCAACCCTAGCTTGGCTCACAGAGCTCTCAATACGAATCTCACTGATCAATAATAACTTTAGCATGCTAAGCAACTCGCTTTTTCCTTCTTTTATCATGTTGAGATTAAATGCCTTGACTTTTTCATTCCCTGAGTCGCTTTTCTTTTCTTTTTTGAAGTTGATATTGCATGCACTCACTGCTGGATGCATGCAGACACTTTAATTATCTCTGGTTGCATGCATTATGAATCTTTCTTGCATGCAATGCATGTCAGTTTCTACTTGCCCCGGTGGCCTTCTTTTACCTACTGATGACTTGATATCACTGTTTAAGATCTTAGTTTATTCCAATGGAATCAGTCCTCAGTCAATTCCCTGATTGTCAGTACCCGCTCGAACCTATGGGAATTAAACAGACTAGCGGGAGGGTTCTTAATGCTTAAGCAAAAGAGGAATTTCTATATTCTTCTACAAAGTCCATTTTCCTAAGGAATCTATCTAAGCCATTGATGCCATCATATACTAGTGGATCGTTCACTTCTACTCTAATCCATCAAACTAATTTTATCATTGTGCAATGTCGAGAAGAGAGCTCATGTCTTCCATTTTTCCAATTATCCCAAGCTTCTTCATAATCATTATCAAAAGAGTGAATGCTTCTCCGACTTATCAATCCTTCTGTTGTCAGGTTCACATAATATTCCCTCTTTCTCGTTGTCAAGGAATATATGTTATCCAAATTATCTCTTTCCATGTTCTCATATACTAGCTCAGTGTATTGGAGTCCTTGGTGTGGGTCCAAAGGTTGTGTAACCTTCATACCATCAGCTTCAAAGGTCATTGTCCTATTTTTCAAGTCAATCACTCCATAGTTCTCATAATCATGGATTATTCCCAACAGCACTAGATAAGGATCAGTGCCACCGATAATCTCAATTACTTGGAAATCGGTGAAGGTTTTGACACCGTCTAAATCAACTTCAACATTATCCAACCGGCTAATCAAGAAGATGCAGTATTGGTTCGCCATAATCAATTGAACAGGGGAGTAAACAAGGGAAGGACAATATATTTATTCCCATGACTTCTTTGGGAGTATATTCATATCAGACCCCAAATCTAGCATCACACTCCTAATATCATAGCCATGGACTTATGCATCTAGCCGAAATTCGTGACCAATCTTCTTCCTTGTCTGCATCTGCACAAGCTAAATTGTTCTTTCAGGTAGCAAGGCACAGATTTCCTCATCGACTTTCACAACACCATTCATTTTGCAAAGTGTTTTGCGGAGCTTATAGGTGGCACTTTCATCCTCCAAAATATCTTTTAACAAGGTAAGACATAAAGAAACAAAATATTTTACCTTGTTAATGCATGTTTCTCTTCCACCATTTCTCTTTGTGTCATCCTATATATATTGGTGGGATGGTCCTACCTCATCCTTGGCTGGTGGGATTGGTATTCGTCTAAACATGTTGACAACATCATGGTAAATTTCTTTTTATTGAACCGAGATGTACTTAGAATCTCTTGTGTTGCTTTTCTTATTACTGGTAAATTATATCTACACTGGCCTGCTTCGATTCTTGATCCTCCCCAGACAACAACAAAACCTACTAAGTTGCGATCCTCCCGCAGTTCAAAGTTAATAAAATTACTTGGTCATATTGTACAATCTTCCCACTATGCGATCAGTTTTGGGAATTCCTCAACAATATGTGTATTCGTACAGTGGTAGATACACAATCGTCTCTTAGGTAAAGGGCAATATCAGCAGAGGGTCCAATATCATTACAATTGTAACATCAAACCAGACCTATGCAACCTCCTCCTCGTCCAGCTCTAAAACCTCCTCTACATCCTCTGCCTCCTCTTTTTGGTGGTTGGTTTGCTACTCAGTATATAGAGCGGTCTAATCTCTCTATTAGTGCATCCAATATGTTAACACCAAAAATGAACCCCTAGGTTGTGGGAGAGGGAAAACTGGGGTAACCACTAACCAATCTTTAGACTTAAGCTACTGACCCAGCTTAGTCTGAGAGGGCTCTCTCTACAGCTCTATGAAAGACTGGAATAATCAAAGTTGTCAACAATGAAAACATACACCAGCATTGATCATTCAAGATATTCAATTACAACAATACAAAAGATCATATTTATGTTGGGAACAAAATGGTTTAAATGTAGCTTGGCTTAAACATATGGATCTTTATTTGGGCAATGGAGTCACCTTAAGCAAATCTTGAAAATTATTCACAGAAGATCTGAGAATTCATTCACACAGGGGCGAGGTAGCAAACAGATCGTAGTCAAAGTGATTTTAACTAGTGAAACAAAAGAGAAAGAAAAAATCCATTGACATAAGGCATAAAATGATGAATCCTATATCAATTTTAGCAGAAAAGTAATGGTGGAATACTTGGAAAAAGATAAGTAGAGCATAATTTCTATGAATTCTACTTAGCTATCACACTGCACCAAGTACGAAAGAATGTTACAGAATGGAATTAACAATGAGAGATACAAAATTCACATGGAAAAAGAAGGAACAGACTACAAGACCAGTTACACAAGAATCCCTGAGAAAACATTGGCTCAACTCTGCAAATCTTTATTCAAAATATAGCTCAAAAGCTTCTTACAGAAATACACAAAATTTCTCATAAGTTTTTTCAACAATATTTTTCAACCAACTTTCATTCTATTACATCGCATATATATAGATGTTGGGAGCCCTTTGCTCAACTCGCCTAAACCAAAAAACTAATATCTGAGTGACACCTCATTGACCCAAAAATTCAGGAATATTACATACGTGTCATGTTCCAAACAGACTGATTAAGACAAGGAACATAATATCATAGACAGAGGGCCGTCTTAACCCTGGGTTCGCAAATGACCTTGTGAGTCAAAGAAATCTTCCACTTTCAATGAGCTGTTAGTCTGCGATGGTTCATCCGAGAGGATAGGTGTCGCTTCTTCAGTGGAGATTACAAAATCGTGAACCATTTCTGTATCCAGTTGGCTACCTTGCTTGATTTCAAGGGTATCCTCCTTCCTTCGTCATCGGATTCCTTTGGACACTTGTCGTCTATTAGTCTCCTCGTCTTCCCTGGAAGAGCTAGATTCTATGAGGTCAAATACCATAAGAGATGGAGGAGTAAGCTTTTCCTCCACCTCATCCCATGTTTGTTCTGGCATGAACACCACTTCGGACTCCTACCCTTTCTCCATGAGCCAATCCCAACAGAAAAGATGCTCGAACCGCCAGGTGTACCATCTTTCCCATATACCAACTACGGGCAAGGGACGTGAAAACCATATCCATAATTGTTGTGATGATGACAGCGGCTACGTGTGGCTATAGTTGCCATGATAACTCGATCAGATTCCTCAATCAAGTAACCATGATGCACAAGGTCTAAGATGACCTTCAGCATGCTCAGCAAAGCTTCTCAGATAGACGACGTAGCCAATGATGATGCATAGGTACCTTCCATCATATCGATAATCATCTAGGATAACAGTCAGAGGCCCCTTTGCCGGTCTATCCTTCTGACATCCCTCATGTGACAATACTTAACTTCATGTTTTTTGCACACTTCGAAAGACATGAGTCACCTCATCTTCGGAACCACTTGGGTCACCTGTCATTCTGCACAAGTGACCTTCCTCCATCATTGCCGACCGAGATTATAACCTACCCCATCCACCGGTGCCGGTAATATTTTCCCATCCTACCATGATGTTATGTCCCGTGTCATACTACTATGCCTCATCTTCCCTTCACGTGCTGAAAGTCGTGGATCGCATCACTTCCACCACCTCTCGAGCCATCCGCACAAGTGACTTTCCTTTTTACCCTCATTGTCGACTTCTCCAGCCTTTACACATCTACCAACCTCCCTATCATAAGCATCCAACACCTTTAGGATGCTTATAACTCCTTGAGAACTTTCGCCTTCATCCTGGTATGGCTGTGGTCGACGTCTTCCTCACCTACTTGTTTCAATCCCCTCCCTTTATCTGGATCTTAGGCCTGAAGTCACTAGTACCAGGGGAAACTTTCATCCATGGGTGGATACCTTTGGTCAGAAACTCTCCCATATCAGGGCTTGGTATTGACCCACCTTCGCCTTCGAACAGACCAACAATTACTTTGAACGCTCAATAGGATGTGGGAACTATCCTAAATGTCCAGGTCAAGCCCGATGCGGGCGGTTAAAAAGGTCCAACGAACTTCAGACGGACTTTGGCGAAACAAGGAAACCACTGTCATTGTTGAGGAGACCTCCAGGCTCAAGAGGCCGAGGTCCTGAAGGATAGCTTCCTCGCAGACCAGTCTGGCCTGGGTCGAACATGATATAGGATCTTCGGGGCCCTCCATGCTTGGATCTACTCAGACAGGTCACGGAAAAATAAAAATGTAAACTTTGACACACGCTCTCATATATATAACCGCGCCTCCATAACCTCTGGTTTTCTTAGCCGACTGTCCCTTAATCTCAACCTTTGATCTCCCACGTGATTTTTTTCCTCCGTCGAATCTGACCCCTCTTTACCCAGTGATTTGACAACTACCATCTGTATGTCATCCTCTGTGCACCACGTGTCCTTATCTAGGCCGTTAATCTCATTTGCATGCATCTACAGGGTAGCATCGCATGCACCCTAAAAAGCTTCTCCTATATCACCTTTTCTCTATGCGACAAGCTGTGGAGCTGACACCTGTCTGGCAGGACCCGGTCCATCGCATCTACCCTATCGCTATTAATCGTGCATCTTCTGGATGCGACGATCATCCAGGACCGTCGATCTACCTAGGGATAATCTCTTCCGTTTACTTAGTCACATTGCATTCATTACTGCGGGACCCTTGGCCTTGACCATAGGCTGCCACTCTGCCTTTACCGGATCATCCACGTGTCCGAACACCTGATTTTACATCTTGGCACCATCGCAATGCTATTAAAATGATACCGCTCACTTCTTATAGTCTTTGCGATGTTTCCTTCGGCTGTCATCTGTCCAACGGGAAAGGCCCATCGCATCCGCTTATCCCTTCTCTTCCTTGCAGTTTGGCCATGTGATCGTCATCGTAAGCCATTGATCTCGAGCTTGCGTTCGATCGACGGTGCCTATACGCACAGTACTTAGCCTCCCCATCTATTTATAAGCGGACTATAGGACTTAGGGTATTTTAGCCTTATCAATTGATTTCTCTTGTATATTAATGCTCACACTTAAAAATAATTCCATTTTTCATTGTGTTAGGTCCTCTGAGACCTCTTCCTTTCTCATTCTAGCTCCTGGCCATCGGGGATACGGAGTGCTCCAGGCTTCCATCAGGTAGTCGTTCAACCTCCCACCTTTCACATCCAGTAATTTTCTGCAAAAATTAAATAGGTGCTAACAATTGGCTCCAACCAGGGATGTTATCCTCCCAGCGAGGTAGCAAAGAACATCAGTAGACCAAGTGCCTGATCCATTGGGTGGCTTCCAACCCTAAAAACTGCAACCTGAAGCTGAAAACATATTGAACTTTTCTAAAAATGCTGCAAGTTGAACGCACAAACTGCTAACTGAAATAGATGCAAATGCTTGACCTGCAAGCTTATTTATATACAAATGCTCCTACCCTATTCACTGAGCATAAAGGGAAACTCAGGTGATCTCACACTTCCAATGAAACCATTCAAGCAAATGGCTTCTTGACCAAAATTCGCAATCGACCTCTCCGGCCTGAAGGAAGAATTCAGCAAATGATAACTCCGGCTGAAAATATTTTTCAATTCTTGCCTTCTTGAATAACATGAACCCCATCTTTTTTTATGATTCTAGCAATTTAGTGAAAGGATCTTTAAAAGAATGAAAGATTCCTATTTCTTTAAGACGAATCATGAGAGCGTCTTCACCTGGCTCTTCCTGATTGCTCACATCATCTAAGCTGCAACAAGGCCGCTCAAATTGCAATTCCATTAGCAATTTACCAGACTGAGTTTCAGAAAGATTTTGAATGGTATACTCCTCTCTTTTTTCCTTTGTGTTTAGTACCTGGATTAGGTTTTTATGAAAATACTCAGACGAAACATCCATACCATTATGGAGATTTGTTTCTATGCATAGCTCAATGGGTGAAAAGCTCTGATTCGTAGGAGATATTGGGCACTCAATTCCATGTACATAAGTCTCATAGAACTGTATCTCTTCTTGGGTTTCAAAAGACATAACACTCCGGTCTTCAAATGTATTGCAAGAAAAAGCTCCCTCTAGGAAAACCTTCGTTTCTTGAGATTTATTGCACACTAGATCATTTTTCTCATTGTCAATCTCGAAAAAACTTAGAAGTTTTCCAAGCAATCCCCTTCATATTTGTCATATTTAGGTGGACTGAAATCCTCTTCAAAAACATTACCAACAGGAATTTTAGTAAGCTGGTCGCAATTTACATAAAACCCATCATGATTACCTTCTTCCGGCACTTCGCCGGTCTGGTCATCACCCTGTGCATCCGGGGAAAAACAGGGATGCAGAGCAACTTCTCCTTGCTCGTGCCCCTCTTCAAATCTTATTTCTTCTTCAATCCTTTCATCCTTACCTTTGCTTAATAATTTTCCAGACATCCTAAGATTCTCTTCGACCTCCAAAGCATCAATGAACATATGCTACAAATTAGGGGACCTTCTTTCCAACAAGAGCAAAGATAGATCAGGAGGAAAGATAGATGCATAGTGTAGCTTAGCAGCATTCTCTAGGGGCTTAATTTCCTTCGGCATATCATAGTAGAAGTGGGCGAACCTTCTGTTAAAACCAGACATGACTTCCCCTTCTTGCATTCTCATGGAGTAAAACTCTGAAAGAATTAGGTCCCATGACCGTCTCTTACCCCAAAACTCCAAGAAAACATCAGAAAACCCTTGCCAGGTATCTATAGATCCCGGCTACAAATGGATAAACCATTGCTTCACATATCCTTGGAAAGATTGGGAGAAAGCCCTCATACAAACATCATCATGCTCCACTTCAAAAAGATCCAAAAAATGTTCAAAGCCGTGGAGATGTTTCTTAGCAGTGAGGCTCTTGGATCCTCCTTCAAATCTAGGAAGGTATTTATGGTATTTGGGAGGATAGACATGAAGAACAGGGGGTAGTTTCAAAGGGCCATATCTCAGCTGAGTTCTGGCAAGCAAAGGAGAATGTATAGGGAGAGCGTCTTCAGCCTCACTCTCATGGGATTTGGACGGCTGGATATGGCTCTTGTAAGGCTCAAAAGCAACGATGGGGTCAGTGCCAGGGGTTGAAGGAGGATATACATTTGAGAGATCTAGAGAGGGATATACAAATGAGGTTTTCCCCTGACCTAGAGGTCTTTGGTGGAGAAAATTTTCTTGATATATATACATAAAGGTAAAAGGAGACTGATACAAAAATACAAGATTTCTTTGAAGAGATTGACATTTTGATACCTGAATCTTGATTCTTCCATGTCTAAGGCAGATGCACTCGTTCTCTAGTGGAGTTACCATGAGAATCTTTAAACATATCAATTCTAATACAAGATCACCGATCTCCCCAGTGGGGTCACCTTCGTACTGAAATTTCTCTTGAGTGGAGTTGCCAGGTGAATGGTACAACCTCCTTGATGTCCGACTACTATTCACCATCAGTATTTCAGATCTGAAAACTATGTCATTCTTCTAGGGACGGTGGGACAAATTTGCTTTCCCCGGCAATGGGGCCAATTTGTTAACACCCAAAATGACCCCCTAGGTTGTGGGAGAGGGAAAACTGGGGTAACCACTAACCAATCTTTAGACTTAAGCTACTGACCCAACTTAGTCTGAGAGGGCTCTCTCTACAGCTCTATGAAAAACTAGAATAATCAAAGTTGTCAACAATGAATACATACACCAGCATTCATCATTCAAGATATTCAATTACAACAATACAGAATATCATATTTCTGTTGGGAACAAAATGGTTTAAATGTAGCTTGGCTGAAACATATGGATCTTTCTTTGGGCAATGGAGTCACCTTAAGCAAATCTTGAAAATTATTCATAGAAGATCCGTGAATGCATTCACACAGGGGCAAGGTAGCAAACAGCTCGTAGTCAAAGTGATTTTAATTGGTGAAACAAAAGAGAAAGAAACAATCCATTGACATAAGGCATACAATGATGAATCCTATATCAATTTTAGCAGAAAAGTAACGGTGGAATACTTGGAAAAATATAAGTAGAGCATAATTTCTATGAATTCCACTTAGCTATCACACTGCACCAAGTACGAAAGAATGTTACAGACTGGAATTAACAATGAGAGATACAAAATTCACATGGAAAAAGAAGGAACAGACTACAAGACCAGTTATACAAGAATCCCTAAGAAAACATTGGCTCAACTCTGCAAATCTTTATTCAAAATATAGCTCAAAAGCTTCTTACAGAACAATACACCAAATTTCTCATAAGAGTTTTCAACAATATTTTTCAACCAACTTTCATTCTATTACATCGTATATATATAGATGCTGGGATCCCTTTTTATCGACTAGCCTAAACCAAAACAGTAATATCTGAGTGACACCTCATTGACCCAAAAATTCAAGAATATTACATACGTGTCATGTTCCAAACAGCCTGATTAAGACAAGGAACGGAATATCATAGACAGAGGGCCATCTTAACCCTGGGTTCGCAAATGACCTTGCGATTCAAAGAAATCTTCCACTTTCAATGAGTTGTCAGTCTGCGATGCATCATCTGGGAGGACAGGTGTCACTTCTTCAGTGGAGATTACAAAATCGTGAACCATTTCTGTATCCAACTGGCCGCCTCGCTTGATTTAAAGGGTCTCCTCCTTCCTTCGTCATCGGATTCCTTTGGACACTTGTCATCTATCAGGCTCCTCGTCTTCGCTGGCAGAGCTAGATTCTATGAGGTCAAATACCATAAGAGATGGAGGAGTAATCTTTTCCTCCACCTCAGCCCATGTTTGTTCTAGCATGAACACCACTTCAGACTCCTGCCCTTTCTCCATGAGCCAATCCCAACCAAAAAGATGCTCGAACCGCCAGGTGTACCATCTTTCCCATATACCAACTTCGGGCAAGGGACATGAAAACCATATCCATAACTGTTGTGATGATGACAGTGGCTATGTGTGGCTATAGTTGTCATGATAACTCGATCGGATTCCTCAATCAAGTAACCATGATTCCCAAGGTCTGAGATGACCTTTATCATGCTCAGCAAAGCTTCCTAGATAGATGGCATAGTAAATGATGATGCAGAGGTACCTTCCATCATACCGATAATCATCTGGGATAGCAGTCAGAGGCCCCTTTGCTAGTCTATCCTTCTGACATCCCTCACGTGACAATACTTAACCTCACATTTTTTGCACACTTTGAAAGACGTGAGTCACCTCATCTTCGGAACCACTTGGGTCACCTGTAATCTTGCACAAGTGACCTTCTTCCATCATTGTCGACCGAGATTATAACCTACCCCATCCACTGGTGCTGGTAAGTTTTTCCTGTCCTGCCATGCTATTCCATCTCGTGTCATACTACTATGCCTCATCTTCCCTTCACATGCTGAAAGTCGTGGATCGCATCACCTCTCGAGCCATCCGCTAATCCGCACAAGTGACTTTTCTTTTTACCCTCATTGCCGGCTTCTCTGGCCTTTACACGTCTACCAACCTCCCGATCATAAGCATCCAGCACCTTTCAGACGCTTATAATGATGCAGTCCTATCATGTATATTTTGAACCAAACGCTCAAGGATGAGATGATGCAATCCTATCATGTACATTTTGAACCAAACGCTCAGGAACGATGCAGTCCTATCATGTACATTTTGAACCAAAACACTCAAGGACAATGCAGTCCTATCATGTACATTTTGAACTAAACGTTCAGGGACGATGCAGTCCTATCACATCCACTAGGGACCATTTTCTCGAAGACATATGTCTACGGATCTCTTTTAGGACATGTGTCCAGGGATGATACAATCCCAACTCGTCCACTTAGACAAAGTCTAAGGACCATATATCGACCTTGTCGTCAGAACCGGTAACCTCATCATCGACCTCATCATCGGAACAGGTAACCTCATCATCGATACAAGTATCTTCGTCATCGATACAAGATTCCACATCATCAATACAAGTATCCTTGGCATCGATACAAGTATCCTCGTCATCGATACAAGTATCCACATCATCAATACAAGTATCCTTGTCATCGATACAAGTATCCACATCATCAATACAAGTATCCTCGTCATTGATACAAGTATTCATATCAATACAGTATCCACATCATCGATACAGTATCCTCATCAATACAGTATCCACATCAACGATACAGTATCCTCATCAATAGAGTATCCACATCAACGATATAATATCCTCAGCAATAGAGTATCCACATCAACGATATAGTATCCACAAAATATCATTATCGACCATATAACTCCCCCTTTCGAGGAGTGTCCTTCTGAACTACACCAAGCTTGTCTCAGAAATACTCAAACTCTTCTTGAGATATAGGTTTCGTCAATAAATCAGCAACTTGTTCGTCAGTGCTCACATACTCGAGCTTGATAGCTCCTTTCTGCACCATACCTTGTATATAGAAATATCATATCTCTATGTGCTTTGACTTATCATGGAACACTGGATTATCTATCATCTTGATACAACTCTGGTTGTCACACAGGATCACATTAGGGTCCATCTCTAAGTCAAACAATCCTGATAACAACTTCTGAATCCATACCGCTTCACAACTAGCAGAGCAAGCAACTACATATTCTGCTTCAGCTGTACTGAGAGCCACACTAGACTGCTTCCTGCTAAACCATGAGATCATAGCAGATCCCATACAATAACACCCGCCCAATGTGCTCTTCCTGTCTGATAAACTTCCTGCCCAATCAGCATCTATGTAGCCATACAATCTGAAGTCATGATCTCCAAGATAACATAGATCAAAGTCTATCATACCCTGTAGGTACCTCATCACATGCTTTGCAACTATTAAGTGAACACATCTAGGTTCCACTAGATACTGCCTCAAGGTGTTCTCAGCAAAGCATATATCTGACCTAGTATTCGTCAAATACATTAATGACCCAATAATCTGTCTGTACAGAGTTACATCCACTAACTCTGATGTGTCATCCACTAACAGCTTCAAGTCGGAACCCATGAGAGTGGCCATGGTTGTACATTACAACATATCAAATCTTCTCAAGATTTCCACGGCATACTTTCCCTGGTTGAGAAAGATTCCATTTGAGCCTTGTCATACTTCCAAACCTAGGAAGTAATGCATCAATCCGAGATCTTGTAGCTAGCTTCTTCTTGCTTGCCATGATCTATTTCTCATTCCCTGTCAGAAAGATATCATCCACATACAATAATAGTATCATCCATAACCTTAAGGTAAAGGTTAGGATCATCTTTACTTCTAGTAAAGCCCAAGCTTGTCAAGAAGCTATCAATTCTCTATCTGTGACTGAACATCATTCACACTCTGCATTGAGTGATCTTTTGTATATCTATCCATGCCATCTCCCATCAGATGGGTCTACTGATATGGGCCTCAAGATCATTCGAACTCTTGTGGTGAGTTCCTTCTTGCATCCATCTAAGAGAAGAATGTCATATGTATATAGAAACCATCTTCAACCTTGTAGTAAAGGTTGAAATCCGCATCACCCATGGTGATCATTAAGACTATCAATCCTGGGTACCCATACAGAGCTTTCTTGAATCCTGGGAGTTTTCTTAATTATCATTTCTTCTTCAATTACATCATTAAGAGAATGGTCTTATCTAGCCACTTGGAGCAAACAACTCATCATGATCCTCTTCCTCTTTCTAAGAGAATCTTCTAGCCACGAGCCTTCTATAGCATGTTTGATTTGTAAGTCTTCTTGTTGAACATCCATCACTTGTTCGGTGTTCATCATTCTTCATGATCTTTCCTACAAATCAAAGTTAATTACATGATTAGTGATACTTCATAATCATCAAATCATGTTGACATGATAACCTTTTATGCATACAAATATGATTCACATGGTTATGCAACTATTTTGACCAATACTTTGGCACAACACTTTTCCATATCCTGTATGCATAGAGTGGTTATCTAGATGCCTTCCCTCTCTACCAGAACATACTATCGAGAGTGTGCACATCTCTCCGCATGTCAGCAAAGAGGTTTCATTCTCGATAAGCAACAATGGAATGTTTGTCCAACTTACCAATCATATGCATATTAGTAGTATACTGTTCAATGCTATATGAATGCTTACACTCAACATGATATATTCTAGGAATACAAATATGCATACAACTATTACGAGCAATATCATTTACTATTCAGAGATTCAAGAAGTAATTCAAATGACAACTTAAATACTTATATTTTATGTTTGTGTGGTTTCCTCCCGCTTGATGATTATATGTCTTTGAACTTCTATCTATTCTGGACCACTATGCATGCTTAAGTGTGCACTAGTGTCATCATCATGATCTCATACATAATCATACATTCATTAGTATAAACTCAATATTATCACAACATTATGATTCTAAGTAATCTTGAATATGTATGGTCATGATCATTCAATACATAGGTATACTAAGATCCTAGGACAAAGTAGAATTCTAACTTGACATAGGAAAACATACCCAAACAATATCTTTATTCTCTTCAATGATTTAGAGACTTTTTGCTAGTAACCTGCATACCTCATAAGTTAAGCATAGTAGAAATAAATCATACATAACTCGTAAGTAGAGCTTCTAAAGACTATGGATAAGTCTTTGTCTTTATGTCATCATGGTCATAGAGCTTGATTTGTCTTTCTTTATGTACCTTTCTTTTGTTAGCAAACAACATCATCCTCATACAACACCACAGGTGCATTAGCACAATCATATAACCTTGATCAAAGAATGTCTTCTATCATTCACATGCATTCATACTTTTACTAGGGTGATAAGACAAATCAAGATTGTACTAACCTAAATAATATGAAGACAAGCATATCATAAACTTAATCATGAATAGATTTCAACACATACCTGTATCTCCTCAAGTCATACCTGTCAGGATTGCTTTTAACCCAATCCACATTGATTTGTTGAAACTGGATCTGGAGCTGGATTAGGGTTTGTCAGAGAAACCCTAAAAATTCAAACATTGAATTTCAAACTCCTGAATGGATGGAAATATGTGCCTTGATGAGCTGATCAAGCTAGCATACTTCAATTTTGAAATCTCCAAAATTTGACCCTTCAAAATTGCCTTTGAAACTTTTGGATCTTCTGGACAGGATCCCGAACTAGGGTTTGATGAAGCCCACCCTTCTGCCCAATCAAAAGGTTCAATCCAAAGCTCTAAACTTTGATTTTTCTGAGGAGCTTCCACCCGTGGTCACAGACTTCAAAAATTCCAACTTTTGCAGAAGCCCTAATTTTCCACCTTTCCGATCAAAATCTCGAACTAGGGTTTGATCAAGCCCACCCTTCTCACCAACCAAAAATTTTGATCTTGGTCTCTAAATTTTGATTTTGATGAGGATCATTCAACCGTGGACTCTGATTCCAAAAATTCTAACTTTCTCTGAAACCCTAATTTCCCACAGCAGTGACGATTCAAGAATGAAGGTGCTCAAAATCCAAATCTGTTTTGACAGAAATATGCACCTGATTGTTTCTGGTGTAACTCCGAAATTATGAATCCACAGGGTCTGAAACTTTTTTTTGTGGTATCCTAACCTGTCCTCTTTCCAACCCCACAGGTTTGACCTCAATTGGATTCTCTTAGAGAGATTTATTCCAAGTGTCACAACGTGACCTGTTTATGGGATAAAACAGGAGAGCGAACTTGTACGGCATGATATGTGTCACTGGTTCAACTTCAGCCTATGAAAACATTACCTAAGAAACTACAGTCCATGCTCTACCTAACACTTTTTACAAAATTTCATTTGGATCTTCCTAGCCCAAGTTGTGACCTTTTTTCCTAGATCACCAGTTTATGACTGAGATTTGGAAGAGGCGGATACCCTAACTTGTACTGATCATAAATCACAAAGTAAAATGAATATGAGGTTTTCCTTTGAACACAAGATACATGGAGATTTTATCTACGACCTGTAAAGGTTTCAGATCCTGAACCTTTGCAAAAATGGATTTATAGCGAAAGTGCCACGATGACTGGTTTTTTCTATATAAAACCCTAACCTTCAAATTGTCGCAAGTGAAGCAAGTGTCGTATGTGCCATACATTGCCTTCCTTCAGGTTAGCTCTGATACCATGTTAAGATTCAATATGCTAAGACAGAAAATATATACATTACATTCCATTTCACAACAATAGCATATACAAGATCACTGAAAGAACAACAAGCACAGCATAAACACAAGAGACACTGATTTATCCTGGGAAACCCTCATGGGGAAGAAAACCCAGCAAAGCTTCCTCAATATAGATGACCAGAAAATACAAAGATGTAAACCCTAGACATGAGCTCCTTCTCCTCCATAGCATATCTCTCCCTCACCTATGCACCAATCACAAGTGAGTGTAATGTGTTGTGAGTGTGATAAATGAGGAACACACCTCCTCTATTTATACACTACTCCAACTTGTCTTTTACACAAGCTAGTTCGGCCCCAACTTAATTACTTAGCATAATGTGGCAGGGCTGACCCCACTAGGGTGGTCTAATAACCCCTTTAACCCACATGACTCATACAAGGCCGAACCCCACTAGGGAAGTCTAATAACCCAAGTTACCACGGAGGAATAAACATCTCCGGATACATGACAAAGTCCCATCAGAGGAATGAAACATCTCTGGAATAATAAAATAAAAATATAATATTCTTAGAAGTTACAATATTTCAACATACTCTTGGTTCTTCATTGTCTTCAACAGGTTGCTTCCTCGATTTGATGTATGTTGAGTCTTCATCAAAAGTCACATCCCTGCTGATGTCAATCTTCTTGAACCCTAGAAAGTAGATTATGTATGCTTTCGAATTTTCACTGTAACCCACGAATATACCCTTCTTTCCTAAAGGATCTAGCTTTGTCCTCTTTTCTCTTGGAACATGTGTGTATATTGGACAGCCAAATATCCTGAGATGGCTAACTTCTGGTTTCTTATCGGAGAAAGCTTCTTTTGGTGTCATGTTGTCAAGTATCATGTGTGGTGTTCTGTTCTGTACATATACAGCTGTCCTCACTACTTCTTCCCATAGATGCATAGGCAGATCTTGGTCAAGAAGCATTGCCTGTGCTGCTTCGGCCATGATAGTTCTATTCTTCCTTTCTGCAACTCCATTATGTTGTGGATTGTATGGAGTGGTCAACTCCCTCTTAATCCCTGAATCACTACATAACTTCTTGAAGTCCCCTGAAGTGAATTATCCGCCATTGTCGGATCTAAAGGTCTTGATCTTCTTATCAGTTTGGTTTTCTATCAAGGCTTTGAATTCCTTGAACTTATCAAACACTTCATCTTTGTTTTTCAATAAATAAACCCAAGTCTTCCTAGAGAAATCATCAATGAAAGAAACATAATATGCAGACCCACTCGGAGAACTGGATGACATTGGACCACATACATCAGAGTGGATAATTTCCAAAATTCCTTTTTCCTTGTTGTCACTGCTTGGAAATGCCTTCTTTGTGTTCTTTCCTTTTGCACATCCTTTGCAGACACCTTCATGCTTTGACTGGATTTCAGGAAGACCTTCTACTGCTTTGCTTGCAATTGGTAGTGCTCTATAGTGCACATGTGTAGGCCTTCTATGCCAAAGTTCACCTGGCTCCATGGATTCATGTATGATGGCTTGTTCAAGTTGTCCCTTCAATTTGTACAATCCCACCTCTTGCTCTCTAATCACTATTGCATCATCTATGGTCTTACCTTTTGGCCACATAAGTACTTGGCCATCCACAAATGCAACGCTCATCCCTTTTGCATCCAGAGATGATATGGAGAGAAGATTCTTCTTAATTCCAAGTACATATAGAACATCTTGCATCTTTAAAGACTTCCCAGAGTCTAATTTGTAGGAGGCTTCACCACTTCCTTTTATTGGGTATTGATAGTCATTCCCAAGTTTCACCTTATGAGGTGACTCATGTTCAAATAGGTCCATAAGAGATTCTTTAAATCCCGTCATATGTTTGGAAGCCCCACTATCAATAAGCCAATCATTACACCCATGTGTAACAGTACCTATGAGAGCAGATATTAGAACATATTCTTCATCACTTGAAGAGTCTCCACTTTCTTCCTTAGTCTTCTTTCTGGGAGGTTCATCATCCTCAGCAGCATGAGCATGATATCTCTTCTTGTTGTTCTTCTTCTTGTTGTTGCTCTTCTTATTCTTCTTATTGATTCCTTTTCTTTTCCTGGGACATTCTGAGGCAAAGTGTCCCTTCTCATCACATATGAAGCATATCAGATCTTTCTTCTCCCTTTGATGGTGGTGAGAATATTTATTGTGATGAGGTTGCTCCCTCTTGAACTTAATTCTCCTGGTGTGAGTTGTGAGAGCTTGGTCTTCACTTCCCATCTTTCCTTCTCGGGCCACAATCCTAGCTTCTTCTTGTGGGCATTCCTCCCACAGTCTACTAAAAGAGATCAATTTCTTTCTTGCACAGATTCCTTGGATGAAGGAGTCCCATGACCTAGGTAGGCCATTCAAAGTGGTCATCACAATTTCTCCATTCTCCACTACTTCATCCACAGCTTCAAGTTGTTCTTTGATTTGAGAGACCTTAGTAAAGTAGGATTGAATGGTCTCTCCATTCTGGATATTTACACCTTTCAATTGGTTCCGCGGTGTCATCCTTCGATTTATATTCTTTCCTTCAAACAACTTGGTCAAGGAGTCAAACATATCCTTAGGTGTCTTTAGAGAAGACACATAGGGTATGAGATGGTATTTGATAGAATCTTCAATGATTCTCTTGGCCTTGACCAAGTTCTTCCTATGTAAGGCCTTAGCCTCATCTCCCTCTAGAACTGGAACCTCTTCACTTATGCACGTGTCCAATTCATTCTCTTCTAGGATTAACCCAATCCTATACTTCCATGCGCGTAAGTTATCAGCCCATTCAATATTATCCTCAAGCTTGGTGTGGTGAGACATCTTAATGAGAAACTCAAATGGAAATAAAAGATTTAGGTCTTACCACTTGATTCGCTGAAACTGGATCTGGAGCTGGATTAGGGTTTGTCAAAGAAACCCTAAAAATTCAAAATTTGAATTTCAAACTTCTGATTGGATGGAAATATGCGCCTTGCTGAGCTGATCAAGCTGGTATACTTCAATTTTGAAATCTCCAAAATTTGACCCCTCAAAATTGACTTTGAAACTTTCGGATCTTCAGTTTCTGTCAAAATCTTGTTTTCTGGTTTTTTGGTCAAAATCCCGAACTAGGGTTTGATATAGCCCGGGGTTCTACCCAACCAAAAAGATTGATCCTTGTCTCTAAACTTCTATTTTTCTGAAGAGCATCCAGCCGTGGTATCTGATACCAAAAATTCCAACTTTTGCAGAAACCCTAATTTCCTGCAGTAGTGACAGGCCAAAAACTGAAAGTGCTCAGAATTGAATTCTGTTTCGACAGAAAGATGCGCCCTTGCTAGGAGAGTCAGCCTAGCCTCCTCCCTTTGATGATCTGTGGAGAGAAACACAAAAATTAAGAATCCCTAGCTTTCGCAGCTGCATAGTGTCTTCTTCTTAGTCCCGCTCTGATACCATGTTAGAATTCTAGTAATTTCATTCAAATATTATTGAGGATCCTACTAAGAGAATAACATGCACAGCATAACAATCATAAACACAAGAGACACGGAGTTTCCTCAGGGAAAACCCAGAAGGTGAAAAACCCTGCAACTTCCTCATAGATAGAATGAGCACCAATACAAAGATCACAAAGATCAAACCCCAAAAGATAGATGTCTTCAGCAGCTACTCCTCCTCCACTTGTGTGCACTCCTCTCTCTCAACTTATACGAGTTGGATGAGTGAGTGAATGAATAGAATGAGAGAGTCACACTCTCTATTTATACTTTAACTTAACCTGCCTTTAACCCTATCTGGGTCGACTTCCTAAGGAATCCTAGTAACCCATCCACATGACTCATACAGGGCCAACCCCAACAAGGTGGTCTAATAACCCATCAAATATAAGTTACAACACTTACAATGTGACTTGCAACACTTGCAAATACAAATGACGGCACTTCCAATCGGAGGAATAATACATCTCCGTTGGTGACATAATAAAGTACAAATGTAATACATACAATATACAAGTGAATATCTTCCGAAGTTACAAATACATCAACACGTTTCCCCAAAATTCTAGGCATTTTATAGATGGTCCTTCTTAAACTCCATCCATTGTGATAGAAGGAGATCCTACCAACACAAATCCATGAAGGCCTGATTGATTTACGCTATTATTGTTAGCCTTTTGAGAACTGCTACTACTTTCACCTACTAATGAACTATTCTGCAAATTATTTATGCTACTGTTCATCTGACTGTACTAGGGTAACTATAAAATAGATTGTTGAGAATGTATTACCAAATTATGTGAGGGTTCCTGGTGGTTGGCCGAAGGCGTGATACTATCGTTACTTCCAGTATCTACTTCTGCAACAATGGTGGTTCACTTTTTGAAGTGTTACTGTTTTCCATGGGTTTTGATAGCTATGGTTTTTCCGCAACTTCGTTCACGGCTAGCTCGGGTGACCAATCCAATAATCTGCTACTTAGCAACTGAACCTCATGGTCTTGTTCCTTATTTGTACTTCCTCCCCAATTTCCTCTTACTAGGTTATCCTGTACCTTTATTACTCTTCCTCTTAGCCATGAACCGATCAATTTATCTCTTCTCTTTTCCTAGCGTAGCTCATTTTCCCTTGCCTCATTTATTTATGTGTTCCATAACTAGCCTTCTTTTAGTTGTGCACTCTTTCATTTCACCTTTCTCATTTGTGTTTTTCACCATTGTTCACATATTGTTGATTTTCTTGTTGCTCATTCAACCTTGCCGTTCTTACTAGATTCCCCCTCCGTTGTGCATAGTCTCTACCTTTCGTAACTCAGCAACAACATCTAGACCATTCCCCTAGAGCATGAGGGTTTTACTCCTCCATTCTAATCCAGTTCAAATAAAAAATCTGAACTCAACCATCCAAGTCTTGATTCAAAGTGGTACTTCATTTAGTAATCTGCCTTTAGCTCCCCTTTTGAGCTCTTTTCAGCTTTGGATACCGATTGGTTATTTTCTATTGCGAATTCGATAATATAACTGGTGAGAGTGTTTTCTACCCATAAATTACAACTCTGGTTAAAGGCGAATCTAGATGGTTCAACTCTATCAGGTGAGTCCCTTTGAGTCCACTAAACAAGCCTCCTTTATCGATTATGGTATTCATGAGCTTTCACAAGTATCTGTAGCCAATCAGCAAGTTCTATTTGAAATTCATCCCACAAAAATTCTTTTGATCTAATGGCAGACCTCCGTAGATGATGTACTATCTGAGTCTTGATGTAACCCACCCTCGTAGTTTGGCTTCCTCTATCATGAAATACTCAAACTTTTTGTCCCACCAATATTAAATTTAGCTCATCGACACATATGTATCCATGTAGTTAACAACGTCCCATTAAAAAATAGGTCCCAGCAACGGAACCATTTGTTGGCACAAAATATAAACCTAGTTCTTCTGCAGGGGCCAACAAAAGTCACCGTTGTAGTCTAGCGTGTTGTCATTTTCAAATCCTCGAATGAGAAGGTCTCACTCGAAGCACAACCAAGACCTATGTGAGAGAAGGAAGGTTAACTACAAGGATAATCTTATGAGGGTTCACATTTCTCATACCATGACAATGTTTATCATCATGTTATCGCAACATAGTTCCATTGATCACATTATGCACACAAGAAACAAAAATATGATCTATCTATTAAACAATAACCAAAATATAAACCATACACATAAAATTAGGGGGATAAAAAATCCTTCATTTATATTACAAGCAAATTTATGTTACATTTTGGCTCTGCAAACTTAAATCATCCTCTACGGAATGACCCATAGCAATACTGCATAGAACAAAAAATGCATAGCCCAATTACATTTCCCAAAACTCATATAGACAAGACTAAGATTTGATGTTCTTCTGCAACTCAATCTTCGAGCTAGTCCTCTTCTTTGATGCTTCTTTATTTCTCTTATTTCTATTTCTTCTGCTTCTTCTTCTATTCATCTATGATTTGCCTCATGCTTCTTTAAATAATCACAGGGGCAGACCCAAAACCGTTGCGGTCATTAGGGGCTTCTGCAACTTCCGCCTCCTTAACTTGCACTATCTTCCACCATTAATGGCCTTTCCAAAAATGAAGGAGACAACAAATGTCGAATTGAAGGTGTTCTTATCATCTCTAGAATTTCTACCTAGGGGATCCCATGGTTGCATGGTGGAGAAGAAGCAAGGGATTATCATTTTGGACCTTTAAGGGCCCAATTTTACATAATTTTTTGGTAATGTTTAATCTGGGATCAACCCACTTGCATATCGACCATGTGTCTCTTCGCTTTTTTTTCAAATGTCAGTTTAACACTCACAATTTTCTTCATCTGAGACAAAATTTGATCCTTGTTTCCAAATTCACCATCCTCACTAGGTGTTACCAAATATCTATGTTTCAGCTTCACTTGGTCATGTGTCACTAGATTTACCCAATTGTTGTGCATAATTTTAAATGAGGTAAGGATTCTTATTTGGTTCTTTAAGTTGATAATTCAATGGAGTGTTGTCCAACTCTAAATTATTTTTATTTATGGGTATTTTATTATTATCATTTCTTGTGTGCTATGTGTAGTGATGCAAACATCAAGTGTTTGGTGGTGCACCACGCAACCGAGAGGCGCAACATGTACTTTATTTAAAAGGATTAAATACAAAATTGATTTGTTTAATTTATCCAACCATCCAAAACATTTGTACATTGATTATATTTATATAAAAGTGATGTATCAAGAATGACAGAATTGTGCACTAGCGAATTGGAAGTTAAGCCCTCATGCTGGCTTTTTGTAGGTCATGTACAATCCCCAATATTTGCATTCTCTAAAATGTTACAGATTTCTTTTAGAATTTGCAATGCTTTACTTATAAATAGTTATTGATTTTTGTAGTATTACATATTCACATATTCTGCAATCTGCATCGGTTTTTGTTAGGGTTGTAGCCCACCCTGCATAGTTTTGGTGAAAAGAAAAATTAGTTCGAAAACCATCTTTGTGTATCCCATTCATTCAGTTTCATTTACCCTTGTATTGGAAAAGTAATATTCAGATTTTTAAAAATATACATATCTTTATGAATTTAAGAAAATGTAGAAAATGATGGCACAACATGACTTATTATGTCCTTGATATGTAGTTTTTGAGTTAAGGGCATTAGTTTTGTTGATTTCATCAATATTTTTTTAGCTATAGTCCAAACATTGGAATTCATAATTCTTTAATTAATTTTTTTTTTAAATTTGATTTATCTTCAATGTGATTGGGGGCGTACATGATGACCTCGGCCTCATTTTTCCCTCCCCAGGGGGCGGCGGTGGGCGGACGTCATGGGTGTCTGACGTGCATTAAAAACTCGGTATGGCTCGAACATGACGTGCATTAAAAATTCGGTATGGCTCGAATCAAGCTTTCCATCTGCCAGCATAGAATGGCAGAAATGCAAAGCATATATGATCAAATCTATACATCAATACAGAAAGAGCATACCTGATCAGCTGATGTTAAATAGAAGTCATCAATGGATATCGAGGCAGCCTTTCTGAATAAATCAAGCATGTGCATGAGAGAGAAACATTTCCTTATTAGCGTCGAATTAAGACATGAATAATAACACATTTTTTAGTTTCATTCATTTTTGGCTTGCTATTGTTTTGAATATATGCAAAGCTTGATGGTGAAAATGTAGGAAATACCTTGTTGGAGGTTTAAACTCAGGGCCTTTTTTCTTGAACTATATCTTCATATAAGTGACAGTTCAGATTATTTGATGTTCTAACTTAATAAAAACTTTCAAAATATGCAAATCAATGCAATTATTTATAATTTACCAGTTACGTGAATATCATAAATTTTTTCATTTTCAATATTATGGAGATTTAAATGATCCATTTTTTTTTGCATATTTCCAGCTACGGGGTAATGCAGGAAGCCATGATTTAGCATTTGGAGCAGATACTTCAAAAAAAAATTGTAGCTAGACAAAAAAAGGCATGTCCTTTTCTTATGCTCACTACTACGTTTTTTCCTTCTTTTTGCTTCTTGTGCAAAATGAATATCATACGAAATTAAATCAGGAGTTGTATTACAAACTTTGTGTGTGTTCTAGGCAAAGCACTTGAACTACAACTGTGACTGTTAAACACTAAAATTGGACATCAAATTTCTGAAATGACAAAATATTTAAAATTTATTGGATTATATTTGAACATTGGATGTTTTAGGTACAAAATCCAAGATACCACGCTATGATAAGGTGCATCCTGGACCTGTTTTTTCAATGATTGACAACATTCTCTCCACTATAGTTAATTGTATAAAACCTTTTTTATTAGGTTATATGTAGCTGTCTTACAATGGGCGTGGACACAGGGCAGATCCTTGTACATGGCCTGAAATTGAAGGGTCGTTGGAGGTAGGGATATCACATGGCCAATTATTGGCATTTTTTAAACAATTTTAAACAATTCTAGAGAGCATATAGGGTTTGGATTAATTGCTAGGTAGACCAATAGTGCACCAGACTGAGGAATACGACCATATGTTTATGTCATAAATTGGTTATGAAGTACAACGGGTGGAAACTTCCCTTCCACAACCTGTACAATTACTAGTAAAGAACAGAGGGAGACCATGAAGGCTCTTGCCAGAGAGGAAATGCTCAAATTGTTAGCACTAGGAACCGAAGACTGTCACCACACAAACTGACAGAGGTTACACGCACGATTATGTTTTATGCAGTCTTTACAGGTGTAAAGAGGCTAATTTCTTAAGAGAAAACCCTGTGGATGTTGTTTATAGCAATACAAAGTCATATTGTACATTACATAAAAGCATGTAAGGGTTTGACAACCCCGTATGTGAGATCATAATCAAGTTCGAAATCCATAAAAAGCTAGATTAGAATAACAAATCATTTGTCTAACTATAGCTGAAGCTGTGGAAATAATTGCAAGAAGATGGAACATCAACAGTTCTAGAGCTTGAAAGTTACCTGGCTTGAACAAAGGGTGAAATCCATTTCGGACTAATATTTGTCAGCACTAAACTTCATTTCACTTCAAACATTGACCAGCAACAGTCTCCTTTCTCTTATTTTAGCCTTCGTTTTTTTTTAATTCCATCGAACCCCTAACGAAGGTCATACTATTACAGTTTAGGGAAGCTATTGCAATGTTTCCTTGCAAAAAATTTCAGTGATCCAGAGTTGGAGGAGCAATTGGAGGAACGTTGATCTGTGGCATCCCTAAAAATTCAAGCAAAATGAAACCAATTGCTTTACTTTTCAGCCATGCATTTCCAGACGTGTACGTGGTGGTAGTTTCTTTCCTAACTCCCTTTGCATGGTTTAAGCGTGGAAGTGGTGTTTTCCTTGTGAATGGAGACTCTCGATGCATGGTTTCAAAGTGGCATTTTTTAATTTTTTCTTTTTTATTATTTTGGTTTATTACTGGAATTTTTCTTGGACAATACGTTAGATTGATTATTAGTTTTTGCATGGCTTGAACGTGGCAATTTAGAGGAGGATATATCTAATCCATGTTGATAACGTGGAGCAAACATAAAGTCTAGTCCTAGCCAAATGTCAGACTATTTATGCAGGTCACAAACCTCGTGGGATTAGACTGCATTCCTACTTACTATTCGTCTTTTATAAGAGGGTTGTTATCTCTTCTCAATCAAGCATTGAGACAACTGATATTAAAATGCCTCCGGGTCAACCAAGATGATTTTCAGCCAAGTATTACAGCTAAGACTACTGTAACAAACTATCTTGTTATATCCAATGCATGGTATGGTAATAAGCCTAAGTGAAATAAGAATGTAAACACAAAGCAAAAAAGAGGATAGAAGATGAAGCAAGGTTGTTCCATGCGTAATAATTATATACCCATGAACATGTAAGTTTTCTCTGTTTACCAGTCAAAACAAGGGGTATTGCAGTAATCAGAATAATTTGCTACATCAAGTTGTGTTATAAGTGCTTTCTTCTGCTTAGTAAACAATATATGGTATATATAAAAATGCATGTAAATAACTATGCTCCATAGCGGTGTCTCAAGTAAATTTGATCAGCAGAGCCATTGAGTTTAACTCAAAATAGTATTACTCGGTTATGGCTGGACAATAGAGTGTATTGTTTAATCCGTGTGGCCGAGACTAACAAAGCACGAGGAACAGAGCTCTGGCCGAAAGGCATACAACTCTCATCAACAAAGAAGTTGCATCTGCATTCATTTATGAAACATAGTACCCGGTTTCCACAGTTTTCACGCGTAGATATCACCAACGCTATTCAACGCCAGCAATTGCAAACTACTAGTCAACGCAGGTGCAATGTCAAGGACATTGCCACCTAGTGGCTCTTGTTGAGATTGCTAACATTTTTTTCAAATTCTCCATAGAAATTCAAAGCAAATAACAATTTATCGAAAGCAATAAGTTCCAATTAATCATTTTGATTACAAACTTTATAACTACCATCCTATATGCCTACATGTTTACTTTTATTGTTTTTTATTATTTATGTATAACTTTTTCTCATTCATTATTTTAATAATTAAATATATATTTTTTCAAAATTGAGCGAATTTTTTATTTTTAAAAGAAAACATAACTAAATATTTATTAATATTTATAAAATTAAAAAACATATAACTAAATATTTTGATAGAACTTCATAATTAACCAATATATTTTTTAGAAATATGCATATATAATTTTTGTAATACCCTAGTTTGACACTATAATGTAAATTTGTAAATATTGATGTAAAACGCTAGAAGCCAGAAACAAATGGTCAGGATGACCAAGACTATGTAAATATGTACATTTTGATATTAATATAAAAACTCTAATAGCTACAGAGGAAGAAGGACGAAGGACGAAGAAGAGATGGGGGGCTATGATTCCACAAGAAGGGAAGCGATAGTGGGCCTTAGCTTAGCTCCCTACCCTTAGCAATTCAAACCAAGTACTTAAACCTTGATTAAGAGCCATGTTTTGATTAAGCATTATTTAATTAGATTAAGAAGGGGATTAAGAGGGGAAAAGTGGTTCCATGTGGAGGGACCACATGGCAAACTAAAGTATGCCTATAAAAGGGAGTTTTGAAGCTTGAGAGGGGTTCAATTCCTCATTCATTTTTGTCCACCATATGAATTTTTTTTCTTTTCCTTGTCATCACCTTGAACTATAGAGCTTGGTACCTATGACAGAGAACCAATAAGCCATTCTTGGAAATGAATTATGCACGCCTTTAACCCGCTTAGACTAATGTGAGAGAGGAACCTAGCCTACAACTGGTGCCTTGGAGTCCCAATTCAGAGACTTCCTGTCCAACCTATGTTGGAGTGCTAGAAGGAAACTGGAGGCTGCCTGAGGGACTATTAGCTTAGAGAAGGGAGCTTGTTCCTAGCATTGTGCAGTTTGATGGGGAAGGAGAATCAAGGATCGGGAGAGCTGCAGAGAGGGTTTCAACACTAGTGGGTTGCAAGAGAGGTTTAGTTGTGTAGAAGCTATTGGAAAACACTTAGACCTTAAGGATTGATAGCCCCAGCTCGTGGGTGTCCTGTCAAAGTAAGTTTTGGATTGACGGTACCTATGGCTGGGAGGAACGCTCTTCACCTGTACCCAGTCGATTAACAATTACATTAAAGATAAGAGTATATTTGCTTATGAATGTCGTGGTTTAATTTTATGTTTCCATGCTACTTAATTTTCTATTTATGAATGATGAAATGCATGGAATTAATGGGTATGCCATATGTGTTGTTCATGCATGAATTTTTTGTAATTATAATGCATGCTTAAGATATGTGTATTTTGGGCCACCAATTATGCTTTTAAATTATGTTATGTAATTGAATATATTGAATAAAAATGAAATCGGATATCAATGAATAATTCGGAATTGAAATCTAAGTACCCTGTGGTTTCAATGGTTGAATTAGGCTACTGGGTACGTTAGAGAGTGGTATCAGAGCCATAGGTTTTCAACACTGGGACCAAATGGGATGAAATTTGATCCTTCCTGTAGAATCAAAGTTGGTGCAGGAAGTGTTTGACAAAATGTGTATGTGTAAATTGAAGAAAAAGAGGTTGTAGGAGAATTTTTTGAAGAAATTTGTGTGAGAAATTTTTGGGAAATAAATCTATAGGGAATCCTCCCAATGGATTAGTTCATATGCATATAGATGACTGAATGATGGATTAGATTGAACGTTGGATCCGGATTTATGTGGGAACAAAATGAAAGAGCATATATATATTCACATACACAGATATATGGCAAGAAACGTAGTGACATAGTAAACACATATTCTATTAAATAGCGGAAATAGAATAGACTGTAAAATAAAACAACCAGAATGGCGGTAGCTATCTCTGATAAGAGATGTGGCCACTATGCCCATTTGTGCCAAGCTAAATACAAGAAGAAGCCGAAAGGGCCTATTTATCATAAGCATGAGGAAAAGAATCCCAAACATCCAAAACCCTAACCCTAGAAGACGAACCGTCATAAAGTTTGCGGCCCCGAGGGGGTTAGTTGAACAGTCAACTTCCCAGAGTCATAACTTTTGCATACGATCTCTGTTTGGGGCGCTCGATAGCCCATTGGAAAGGTCTATCCGATATTTACAACTTTTGAAAGGGAGAAAATGCATGATGTTGAAAACCAATTTCCCCCTTGAATCGCCAAAAACATCGTTTAGGGCCTCAAAACGGCCTCAGAAGTTTAGGACCCGAAAAACCATAGAAAAATTACTAGAAATTGCCAAAATGGGAAACTGTTTTGAGCCAATGGAATAGGTGGGTGGCCACCGATATCCATCTAGATCATTCCTCTCCCCTTAGGAAGCAATGGTCTCCATTGCATCAAATCCCTGATCATATGTCGAACTGTGTGTTGAGTTGAGCTCCTAGTGCGACATTTGTTGAAGTGAAAAGGTTGCCTTACTTTTGTTAAATTTTCAGAATTTACTTCAATCTGATCTAGGATCTTAACTGAGAGAACAACATGTATAGCAAATCTACAGCATATCAATTATGGACACAATAATGAAAGCAAATAAGAGACACAGAGTTTACTTGGGGAAAACCATAAAGATGAAAAACCCCAATAACTTCCTCAGAGATAGATAGAGCAATGATACAACCAGAATACAAGAGATAGTCTTCTCCTAGCAATAGAGCCTCCTCCTCCACAAGTGTGCCACTCTCCAAAGTGTGAGTGAGAGAATAGAATGTGTAAAATGAGAGAGACACACTCTCTATTTATACACTAACTTGACTTGACCTTTACTCAACTAGGTCGGCCTCAACTTAACCACTTAACATAATGCTGACTGGGCCGACCCCCACTAGGGTGGTCTAACAACCCTTTGACCCACATGGCCAACCCCTAATAGGGTGGTCTAATAACCCTTCAACTCACATGACTTATATAGGGCCGACCCCAACAAGGTGGTCTAATAACCCATCAAGTATAAGTTACGACACTTATAATATAAATGATGACACTTCTGTATAGAGGAATAATAACATCTCTATAGGAATACAATATACATATATGTGAAATACATTCCGAAGTTACATATACATCAACAACTTTGACATCTTCAGAGGGTTGTAATTATTGTTGATGGATGCATTGGAGCTATTCAACAATTTCGGTTGTTGTTTTATCCTTGGTTTTCACCGGTGTGGATGCTTTATTTCTGGAGGACCACCTTGAATGCGTGGCCTTGCACTGTAGAGGTACCCAGATAGACTATGTTGCAATGACTTTGTGTTCTTCTTGTTTCTACTGAGTATAGGGCTCATGTGTAGAGGTTGTGGATGTCTCTGCGATCTGATGTTCTCCTTCAGTGGCAATTGCAAATAGGGAAAATTTCCAAGTGTGGGAGATTATCTTCCTGCACTGCTTGGTTGGAGTAGGTGCAACTATCTCTGGTATCCGATAGAGTTTTTCTCCCAAAGTGATAATTACACTACGAGGTCGCGACTCATATACAGCATGACGCTTCCACATATATGGCTCTCTTAAAAGAACATCACATACTTCAAGTGGGGCCACATCACACAATACCTCATCTTTGGAGAGCTTGATGTCGTATGGTAGGTGGCATTTATGACTGACACGAATACCTTGTCCTTAGCTTAGCCAACCAATGGTGTATGGTTGCGGGTATGGTGTTATTGGTAGATCCAATCTCTTGATGACTTCTGCTGAGATCAAGTTCTTTTGGTTGTCGTTGTCCACAACAAAATGTAGGGAAATTCCCTTCACCCACATCTGTGAGTGGAAGGGGCGCTCCTTTGCCTCCGACTCTTTAGGTTCCTATGGTTGAATCTATGTGGTAGCAACAGTGACACTGGGTTTTGCATCAATGATCCGCTTCCCTTTTTCTGCGATTGTCACATTGGGCTCTGAATCAGAATCAGAACTGGGATATGATTCTGAAGCTTTGATCTCAGCCACCAATGACTGTTTTGAGTGACATTCGTCAGTGTTGTGCCAGGGGATTTTGTGGAACTCGCACCACTTCCCGATGTCCTTCTTTGTCTTTCAGTTACCTTTCTTCGCTTGTGGTCGGGACTGGTTTTCTGTGTTCTGCAAGCCAGAGTTTCCCTTACCCTGCTTCTGTGCAGGTCCGAAGTCACTCTTGTTCTTTTGCTTAAATTTCTACTCAATTTTAACAGCATATCGATAGGAGGATCCAAGTGAAGAGATGTCCAGGAAATCCAACTCTATTCGTATGTACCGGAGTAGGACACTATGATATTTCAGTATTAGGTGTCGCTCAGATTCCTTGATACCTAGATTTGTGTGCAAGGTATGAAAGTTGTTGGTGTACTCCGACACCGAAAAGTTTGAATGCCGAGAGAGGAGAAGATTAAACCTGCAAAATATCGATCATTTGATCCATAAACGAGATCAGAGGTGAGGCTCAAAGAGCCTCACCTCTCATAACAACAACTTAAATGAATTAACCAAGAAAAAAAAACTCACAAAACTACACACAATAATAAGTCCCAATGTAGCATGTCAGAAATCATTCAATTTTTTATTGAGAAGGCATAAAGCCTTTATATAACATTATTACAATATGTCTTGGGGCCATACCATGGGCCAAAATCATGGGATACCAAATACCATGGATGGGTGTATTCTAAACTGTGGGATTCTAGAATGGCTTGGAAGAATCCAAAACCATGGATGAGAGAGGGTGATCTCTCCATTTAATGCTTTTATGATGAATACATCCGAATTTACACCATATGCCCCCTAAAATTCAAATCATTCCTCCCCCCTTAGAAAATGATGGTCCCCATCATTTCACCCATGCTAAAAAGAGACCCATGATTATAATGTGACAATTTCCATTGAAGAGAAGAGTTTTGTGTGGTTAACCCATAACTGTGGGTTTGTGGTTGACCCGTAACCGTTTACATTAATTTTTTTTATTTTTAACAAAATCCAAAAGAAAAATGGAAAAAATCAGGACTTTGGGGGCTTGGAACATCCTTCTGCAAATTTATTCATAACTTTTGTTGCAGGTGATCAAAATTGAATTCTGTCATAAACCCATTTGAGACCTTGAAGAGATATTTTCAGCCATGTGTGGAATTTCTTCTAGGGATGTCTGAGGAGCGAGAAATACCTTTTTGAAGTTGAGCATATGTGCGACCATCATGGGTCAAATACATGTTGAGATTAAATCTATCATATCTCTCAAACCAGAAAGAAAAATGAGATTCCGTGAAATAACCATTTCAGATCTTGAAGAGATTTGTCTATCCATGTGTTGAAATCCTTCTGAAGTTGCCTAAGCAGTGAGAAAATATATGTGGAAGTATGGGTACGCGCGGCCTCCTTGACACAAAAATATGTTGAGATACAATCGATGATATCTCTCAAACGAGGAAGCCAAATGAGATTCCATGAAATACTCATTTAGATATTGAAGATATCTTTATATAAATATGTGAAACTACTTCTGATGTTGCCTGACCAATGAGAAAAGCCAGGCCAAATTTGAAGGGTGTGTGGCCACGCTGGTTACAGATATGTGCTGCTTCAAATGATGATATCTCATAAACTAGACAACAAAATGAAATTCCGTGAAGTACCCATTTGAGATGACGAAAATACCTTTCGTATGAGCTATGGTAGATCCTATGAAAAATCCCGTGGAGTCTGTGGAACCTGTTCAAAGGTTATTGAATGTGATAGTACTGAGTGTAGAGATGTCAAGGGTTTGTAGAGCAGCATGGGTTGTTGTAGAGGTTGTGGAACCTCCTACGGCAGCATGGACACCCTGCAAAATTGTTAAAAATGATGCAAACCAGTGGATCTAGTGGATCCATGTATGGATGTGGTAAATCCATGTATGGATGTAGCAGATCCATGTATGGATGTAGTGAATCCATGTATGGTTCTCCTTGTAATGGTGAATGTAGATCCGAGGGTAAAGAAAACCTTGTAGTTCCTATGGACCAACTGTTGTGCTTACAGTGTATGGCCCGACAAATGGATTCTGATAGTACCAAAAGGAGGTTGGTGATTGCTACAAATCTTTGAGCCCACATCATGCTTCAAACTCTTGTCCCGATGGAGAGCATACCCACTCTGATACCACTAATCCGGATATATGTGGGAACGAAATGAAAGAGAATATATATATTCACATACACAGATATATGGAAAGAAACACAACAATAAAGTAAACACATATTCTATTAAATAGCGAAAATAGAACAGATTGTAAAATAAAACAGCCAGAATGGCGGTAGCTATCTCTGAGAAGAGATGTGTCTGTTATGCTCATTTGTGCCAAGTTGAATACAAGAAGAGGCCGAAAGGGCCTATTTATCATAAGCATGAGGGAAATAATCCCAAACATCCAAAACCCTAACCCTAGAAGACGAATCGTCATAAAGTTTGCGGCCCCAAGGGGGTTAGTTGAACAGTCAACTTCCCAGGGTCATAAATTTTGCATAAGATCTCTATTTGGGGTGCTCGATATCTCATTGGAAAGGTCTATCCGATATTTACAACTTTCAATTGTCTATGTAATTCCCCCCCTCGAATCGCCAAAAAACATCATTTAGGGCCTCAGAACGGCCCCGGAAGTTTAGGACCAAAAAAACCGTAGAAAAATTACTAGAAAATTACCAATATGGGAAACTGTTTTGAACCAGTGGAATAGGTGGGTGGCCACCGATATCCATCTAGATCAATGTGGAGAGCAGCCACAATAAAAAATTTAATGTTTAAATTGGTTCTATGTAAATTAGGGAGGAATTTACAGTTTGCATGTTAACTTCTTGACATAATGCCTCTATGAAAATCATGGTTTAAATTACTTAGATGTTATTATTTGGTTCACTATGGGAGCCAGTAAGATATAAAAATATGTAATGGAACAATTTGGGTCCGAGAAAAGTTCGGCATCGAACGATGGACAAAGGAATTATTACAATTCTATTAGTAGCAAGAAATTACAAGTTTTGTTATTGGACGGAGAAATTGGTATATCCATTGATCGATGGACATAAAATTTACAATCATGATTATCGATGGAAATATTTCCGTCATGCGGAAAATGCAGGTGTATTTCTTTGCTGGTAAGTGTAATTTTGTATTATACAAGTGTGAGTATGGGTGAACATATGTTGACGTAATGATGCCAAGCGTAACTTTGCTTTGACTAACTATTAACATATATATATATATATATATATATGAAGAATTTCAAAATGTAAGTGTTTATATAAATTTCTTGGAGATTTTAGGTGGGATCCACATGATTTTCCACGTGGACAAGTATGACATGGACCAACCACGTGGAAACTGAGTACAGGTGGTAACATAGGAAGGGGGCATATGCATGGGTGGAATCCACGTAGGGCAAGGAGAAGTCTGGATCATGTTGCCAATGGCCCATATCAAGCGAGTAAGTTTCGTTGAGCACATCTAATCCATTGGAGCAAATGGGAATTTCACATGAATTAATATAAGGGTCCTACCTCCAACGGCCCAGATTGATCGAGAAGTCAGGTCAAGCAATATCATGACCATTAACAAGAAAGGGACATGGACAAGATTTAATAACAGGGTCATTTCACCAACGGTGGAGAATTGATCGCACAAGTTCCATCACACATCCTGATCGTTAGCAGAAAAGGAAAGTGCATGGGGAGATAAGAAAGGTACTCTGCCACTAATGGCTAAGATTAAATCGAGAAAGATTGAACTTGTAATCTTGGCCATTGGTGGAAAGGGGAGATGCATATGGTTATCTCGAGGGGTCATGTCGCCAACGGATGAGATCTAAACTGGGTCGACGGGGAGATGAGATCATGATCGTTCGCGTAGGGCATTGACAGGCCTTTGATTTAGCATATTTTTACCACCATTTCACCTTATTTATAATTCCTTTTGCCTATCCATATTCATGCATTAATCCTTTCTTACGCTCATATCCGGGTTTTTTATGCTCAAGTAATTTTTCCATTACATGTCTTAGTATTTCATCTGATTTTTTACTAACATTAAGGGAATTGGTGTACTATGTATTTTCTTTGAATATTGAATCAATTGTCGGAAGCAGCTACAACATATTTGAGGGAGTTCTGTAGCAGTGCAGAACATTTGTTGCAGCATTACGGAAACTCTAGCTGCAGCATTACAGAAACTCTATCTGCAGCATTACAGAAACTCTATCTGCAACATTACAGAAACTCTATCTGCAGCATTACGAAAACTATACAGGTATCTGCAACATTACAAAAAGTCAATAATTCAAATTTTACCTTCAACCACCAACTTTGGAGAAAGATATTCATTAGGAGTAATGGATTTTTATAAATCCATTATTTCTATTATTCTTATATGTCTCAAATCATGATGTTAAATTAAAGTTGGTAAATGGAGGTGGATATGAGTGCATATTTGGCTTATTCACAAAACTTTGAAGATCTCTATCAAATATATGATGGACCTAAGAAGTCAACAGTTGTTAAGAGACATTTGGGATGAGTTTTGACTATTTTATTATAGCCTCTATCCCTAAATTCGAATTTGACTTCAAAGATATTCTAAATAGCATGTAGTTAGTAAGGATCTTGGATTAGTTTTGAGATCCAAACTTTTAGGAATTTGTTGAGGATATTTTGGATCCTCATTTATTATTTGTTATGGAGAAATCATGTATAAATAAGAGTTCTTTCTCCATTCTATGGGGGGACTCTTAGAGCAATAGTCCAATTGATGATGGAATAAAGCTATACTCTCATTTTGATTCAATTAGATCTTAGTTTTATAATTTCTTTTGCAATATGATTTTATTTATTTTATGTTGATGTAGTTGTACTTCATTGCTTAGTTGTGATTTCTTATGAAGTGTGAATTTTATTTCTGCAATTTGATTTCAATGCATAGATAGAGATTTAATCGTTTATTTTACAATCATTGAGATTAATGCAATAATGTTATTTACTCCATTTGATCATAAACTGTAACTTGTATTTGGCAAGGATAGCTTTTAGATTTTATTTCTACAATTTACCTTTCTGTCAAGTGTGTTGTGAACTTAGATTTAGAATTTACTTTCTTGCATAGTGTGAACATAGTATTAGAATTTACCTTTCCTGCAAAGTGTGACGTAGTTCTAGATTTACTTTTCTGCATAGTGTGAATTAGCTTTAATATTTACTTTTCAGCAGCATTTGATTTAGTTTAGCATTTACTTTCAAGTGTGAATTTAATTTTAGCATTTACTTTCATGTCGTGTGTTTTACTTTTATGTCGTGTGATTTACTTTCGTTGCAATTTAGCTTCAATAGTTGTTTATATGGCTAGTTCCTTGCCAAGACATTGTAACTGCTTATATCATTGTTTGTAAGTAAGGTTATTGAAATACAACTTCAAGTAGATAAACTAATGTAAGAGGAGATTGTGGTTTGCACATACAGTGCACAATAACTCGCAAGTTCTCAACGAACCCTGGGTTGACAATTAATGTACATTTCTTAGTTATTTTCTAAGTAATTAGAATGCAGTTAAAAAGTTCGTCAAGCATGTTATCGGACGTGTGAAAGGTCGGAAAAGGGGAAAATCATTAACCCTAAACTGCTAATCGGCCATAGGAAACCACTTACTGTCCACCATAGAACCATTCACTGACGATCGAAAAACAATTGACAGGAAAAGGGTAAAATAACACTATAGTTACACAAGAATTAACGGAAAATGACAACGAATTCAACATTTTTTTTCAAGTGGGCCGCAAGGAGGAAAGCCCCCTTGAACCCCATTTTTCTTTTTTATAAATCAACAAAGTTAATTTATGAGTTTAAGGGTGGCTACAGGAATAGTAAAAATTTCGAAGAGTTGTGGATTGCAAATAGTTGTAATTTGCAGCTCTAATATCATAACAGAATAGGGCTACATTAATTGGAAAGCTTATTAGAAGGAGAATAGAAAGAAACACCTTTTACAAATCCTTTCAGGAGATGAGCATAAAGTCAAATGTCATTTTTCAGAATTTAGAAATATATGGATATATGTGCATATGTATATGGAATCTTTTTTTGAATTTTTGAATTAATTTTTGTCTAACAAATCAAAGAGAATGAACACATTGCAGATACAGTTTGAAATTAAACAATCGGAAGACAAATTTTCAGAGAAAAAAAAAATACAACACAGTAAAAATGAAAGAAGGGGAGGTTCCATACAACCACGAAGATTATGTTAGAGGTCAAGATATCAATGTGGGAAATGCATAAACATAAACAAATGGGCGTAGAGAAAATATAGATCCACGGGAATTTGTAGAAACCATGAAAAGTGTGGTGTGCCCGGTCTTTAAAACAAGGCCATAGACACCATAGGAACTAGGGGGGAAAGGATGAGTCAAGCAGACTAATATTACTAAGACTAGGCCAGCATGCCAAAGCCAATAAATTAACATTCAACCCTTTTTCAAGAAGTAAAAACATATCCTTTACTGAAACACATGTTACATAAGATAATGTATTTCACTTGCAGACATTGATTGTTTATGAGTAAAATCATGATAGATGATCTTATAATGGCCAAGTGCAAATATTTAAATCGTGTATATGATCGTAATTGTTGGATTGTAGTGCTGGTGAGAAAACATAATTATAGAAAATTGTAGATGATCGTAAGTGCACAATTGTTCTTGTTATCACCTGATTGTGTTTTGATATGAGATTATTAGCTTGATTATGTTAGTGGTGGTTTTAGATAGTGAATAATAGCAACATTAAAGAGACACATAGACCATAAGAAAATCAGAGACACAGGTTTCCATCTACAACCACAGAAACCAAATCCCATGGTTGTCCCCTACAACCATCATTCGGTGAAACCAGATTCATGGATCCCCCCCTGCAGCCATCAATCATTAGTACAAATTAGATTTTTATGGCTGTCATCCATAGCCATATAATACTAATACAATCAAATTTTTATGGTTTTCATCTACAACCATCTAGGCTCATAATACATCGGATCTCAAGTTGTCATTTACATCCATAAAAACCGTAAAAGGAACAGAAGACAAGGCTTCCATCTACAGCCATGAAAAATGTGATATAAATAGAAGAGATGGTTGCCACCTACAACCATAGAATATCATGAGAGAAAGACAAGAAATCATTGTCGCCCACAGTCATACAACCAAGAGAGAGAGAAGATAAATTAAAGAGGTTAGAAAAGATAGGAAAGGTTCTTCGCAATTTGGTTGAATATCGCATGAAGGCCATCCACCTACATTCAATTATTAACATAACAATATCTATAACATAGATAGACCATCCATCCTGCATTCAACCGCTAACATAACATCCATAAACATAAACATAAATTAAGTTACCTCCACGGTACATATGCATAATAAAATAGAATTAATAAATAACACATAGGCAAATACTTATCACAAGAATGCAACTGGCTTCAAAAGAACCATGTTCCTCCCAGCCATAGGCATGCCATGCTCATGCATCTCTCAACATGACAGTCACCCCCGAGCTAAGGAGATGGTTCCACAAGTAGAGTTACTCTCAACCAGAGTAGCCATAGTTCACTCCCTCAGCACTTACTTTCCCTTTTGTCTACACTACCAAGTGAGTTGTAACTACTCACGCTCACCACGACCCTTTGGATATCACCAACCTCACCCAATGGATTTACATGCTAGACTAGGGACAAGTAATGGTACATGAGGGAACAAAGGCAGTCAACCAGAAACTCTCTGGTAACATCACTCCCTCACACCTAACACAAGTCACAGTGAGCACCATCCAACCCACTCACTAACTATCACAACAAGGAGATAGCTCATGTATAAATAAGGCTCAAGGAGGGAAATTTGAACCCAAGGAGACCAAATCGAGTTGGTTAAGGTGTTGTTAGGATTCATCATGGATACTTAACTCAAATTGATTGAGTGGTGACTTAGCTTAAGAGATTCCCTTCCCAAAATTAGCACTATGAGGAGGAGTTATCAAAAACCAAGGAGTAGAGGCCAAGAATATCTCAAGGAGGGTGCACTAGTCATGGGAGGTGAGAGAGTGGGTCCAGTAGGATCATAATTAACCTATAAGCACAAAAATAGGGATCATATCCATGAATAGAGGAGTGGGGTGCACATGTGGTGGTGGAGGCTAAATTCTAGGTTGTGGAAGCTAAAATCTAGCTTACAACTCCTAGAATCTAGGGAGAGGCCACCTTAGTGAAAATGGGGCCCAAAAAAGAGTCTCTCTCATCCAAGGAGGGTGCATTCACCAAGTGGGGCCCACCAAACCTTCATGAGGGTGAACTAGAGCAAGAGGGTTCCACCAACCATAAATAAGGTGCAATAGTAACTCCATAGATCAAAATAATCAAGAATAGAGTCCAACTAATGTTAGGGAGAGAAACAACTACTAGTCCCCAACAATCTCACATGTGAAAACCATGTCCCACCATTCTTGTTGTAGTCCATGTTGAGCTAGTTGATTTTATTAAGCAATAATAATAACAATAATGTCCACGTACATAGTATTGGCACCTTGTGCCACAATAACAAAACAAAAATTACATATGTCTGGGCTTAAAACATTGGGGTATTTGTAATATCCCCATATCAAATTATGAGAATATTAACTAATCACCAAGATTTAAATCATAAATTTTCAACAAAAACTATGAATTAGTTATTAAAACTAGTGTTGAAGCAACTAGTCATAGTCCCAGCTAAACCCACCCAAACTTCACAATAAGACTTTATTGGATCTGATCAGAGTGAGAACAAGAATGCAATAGAAAATAAAATGGCTAAAATTATTTATGAATACTTTGCACAACGTACTGGGACCATTTATGTTTCAAAATCAGTTGTCGCTAAAGTCTACTCCAAGGCTTCCTACGTACACCAGCATATGCAAACTAGATCATGTCGACAAGCTTCGGGAGCAATCAAAAGGTGGATGATATGTTTCTAAGTCCCAAACCACTAATCAAACTCAAATTTATCAGTTTAGACTCTATTGGATGAGTTTTGGAGGCTCAGGAAGAGAAAGACAATTCTGGGACTGCACAAGAGGAAGACTTCCAACTCAACATTGAGGACATCAAAGGCTCACGAATCACTGAAAAAATACCTGCATCATGTTCTTCATAATATTATCTAACACGAGCAACTGACATAATGCAAATTCGTGGAGCAGATATCAGTTAACCACATAAACTGGAAAACTAGTCAAAATTGCAACAAAATCTAGAAGGGGTTTGCAAAACTCCAATTAAACTCTTATTATTTATGGAATTAAGTACATAAATTACATGGAGAGTATTCATAACATAAATTACAACAAATACATTCCCAATGTTGACATAGTTATGTCGACAAGGGTTCACTTCGCACTGTCGTCAACAAACACCAACCAAACACCCTTAAGCACTGACCCAGAAAGGTTTTACCCTTTCCAGCAACACCCGCAAAGCGAGTGAGGTCTCACCCGAGATGGTTAAGGGGGATTCAAGAACCAGTTTTCCGTAGTGGGGGAAGGACATGCATATATTCTACCTCTATCGCTACAGAAACCAGATATTTACCTTCACATCATGCTTTGAAATTCAAACATACATTCATCATTCACATATTCATTATGTAATCAACATTTGCATTAACAGGGTGAAACTGGAGATCGCATCAATCAGAAATTACAGAATAATGACATTTAGGCATGACATGGTATTCATCATTCGACATAAACAGAGATAAAAGAGACATATCTGAACATCTTCATGCATTAACTCATCAAAAACCCGCGGTATAACCTTCGCAGGGACAGTTCAAAACACCTTATCACGGATCCATACAAATTGTCGAAAACATAGCAAAACATCACACAATTCATTCACTCGGTTATTGATCAACTTGTGATCTCGTTCTAGGATGCCCTTAGGCTTACAATCATAGTCATATTTATAGGAAACTATGGCGGTTACAAAATGGTCCACGTGACCCATACTAACTAACTAAACTAATCTTGCACTTTTGTCGGCTCCTTGTTCTCCGCGAATGGTCCTTTCTTCCGCGGATGGTCCTTCTTCACTGCTGTCGGCTTCCACACTTCACGCGATGTAACCCTGTTCCAATAGGACCCCAACACAAACTTGTGGCTCACCCTAGAGCCACCTCAGCTGGATCTGTTGGAACTGTTCTCATCCTTCGATGTTCTATACTTCTGACGATGTTCTTTCTGTCTGGGGCTCATTATCATGTACTTCTCGAACTCATCCTCTAGTCTCTTGTTCTTTGTCATGTACTTCTCGAACTCATCCTCCAGTCTCTTCACAGTCTCTTGGAACCTTCATCATTTATTCCTTCGAGGCCTTCTATTACCTTTGACCCTGGCTTGCGACTGTACATAAGTTTATCGACAGAACCAACTTGTGGAAAGGGCGTAGTGGTTCGTCACATCTGTTTCACACATTTGATCATCCTTTGCTGGTGTCAGCGTGCCTTTGCTCTTGGTACCTCTGCGGTCGAAGGGACCGCTACTCTTCTAACACTCGAAACTTGCTTAGACATATTGGGTAAGACCTCATCTTTTTTCTTCCTGATACTTGGTGCCTCTGCATCTGTTGGTTGCTCATGAACACTTATCGTTATTTACCTTAGCACACCTTGGGTGCTTCCACTGGAAATGAAATGCACCATTGTAACTCTCTCACTTCCTTTTTACACAGCTTCCTTGGAATTGCTCAGTCGACTTATTGGCTCTCTTCATTCAACTTATTGACTCTCTTCATTCGAATTACAGACTCCCTTCATTCGACTTACTGAATTTCTTCATCCTCTTCGCTTGTATTTATGCTTGCTCCTCGTGTCCTTGACGCTTGATCAAGTCATTCACAAAATATTTTCCATATCCATCAAATTTTGTCCTCAAGTGTGTCATCATAAACCTCCATCGTCTTCCAGTGATGCTTAGACGCAGTAATCATACTCTGATTTGACTCCCACGTGCTAAACATGCTAAACATCGACAAGTGACCCATCTGGCCATGTCTCCCACTTTTTGTCATAATTGCTTCTTCTTCTTCTTCTTCTTTTCGACCTGTTTCTCAACTGCTATGCGCCTGATCATGGAGATAGGGTTTCAACCGATTCCCGTTTACTAGACTGGTCAATAATGTCCCATCTAACCTTTGTAACTGCACTGCACCTCCATCAGTAACAAAATTTATGACATAAGGACCCAACCAATGCATCTGCACCTTACTTGGATGCTTTGCAAACTTACTCTCATATAATAGAACCATATCTCCTTGTTGGAAATGCTTTTTTTTGATGTGGCGGTCGTGCCAAGCCTTCTATCGATCCTTTTCTACCTTCTGATGGAATACTATGACGAATCGATTCTCATCAAGTTGTGCCAACTGCGCCAATCATTCTTCAATTGCTCCATCGTCGCTCATGTCTGTAGTTGCTGCGATGCGCAGACTTGAGACGATATATTCCATTGGCATTACTGCTTCATGTCCATAGACTAACTTGAACGGGGTTTGTCCTATCAATCGTTTTCAAGTTGTGCGATATGCCCAAAGTATCGGTGGAATCTTCAAATCCCAATCGTCACAATTTTTGTTGCACACCTTCGTGAGTGCATGCTCCAATATTTTGTTGAATACCTCAGCTATCCCGTTAGCTTGTGGATGATCCAGGTGGATATCGGTGGCGGCCCACCTCTTCCAACTGGCTCAAAACAGTCTTCTGGCAATCTTGGTAAATTACTATTTTTAGCAGTTTTTCGGGTCCTGAACTTCCGGAGCCATTTTGAGGCCCTAAACGACATTTTTTGGCGATTTGGGGGACCAAATGGTTGCCCCTGGCATACATTTGGACCTAGTCGAAAGTTGTAAATCTCAGATAGACCTTTCCAATGGGCCACTGAGCGCCCCAAACGAAGATCGTATGCAAAAGTTATGACCCCAGGAAGTTGATTGTTCAACTAACCACCTTGGGGCCGCAAACTCTATGACGGTTCATCTTCTAGGGTTAGGTTTTTGGATGTTTGGGATTCTTTCCCTCATGCTTATGATAAATAGGCCCTTTCGGCCTCTCTTTGTATTCATCTTGGCACGAATGAGCATAGCAGCCACATCTCTTCTCAGAGATAGCTACCGCCATTCTAGCTATTGTATTTTACAGTATGTTCTATTTCCACTATTTAATAGAATATGTGTTTACTGTATCACTGTATTATTTGCAATATATCTCTGTATATGATTCTATATATGCTGTCTTTTGTTTCGTTCCCACATAAATCCGGATCAGTGGATGATATGGGGTGCTCTTCCTATGTTGAATTTGAAACTCCTTTGCCATCGTTGCGATTGTGCGATTAACAAAATGAGTACCCTGGTCGCTGATTAGTATCTTTGGGCACCCAAACCTGGTGACCATGTTATCGAAGAGGAATCTTGCTGCAGTCGCAGCTGTGCAATCCTTTACCGGTGCAGCTTCCTCTTATCGCATCAAATAATCTATCATCATGATTATGTAGCGTGAACCTGTTCTTTTCCCTGGTGGGTTGATGGGTCCCGCAAAGTCAATTGCCCATTTGTCGAAATCCTGCAGTGTCAATTGAGGTACTAATGGCATTTCATCCCTTCGTGACAGCTTCTCTGTCCTTTGACATACATCACAGCTTTTTGCGTGGTCCGCAGCATCTCCATGCATCGTCGGCCACCATAGTCCAGCTCCAAGTATCTTCCTAGCAGTAGCACGTCCTCCATTGTGTCCTCCTACGATTCCATCGTGAGCTTCTGCTAAACTCCTTTATTGTTCATGGGGAAGGATGTATCGTCGAAGTATCTTATCTAGTCCCATCTTATATAGTTTCCTTGCAATCAATTGAAAATCTGCAACTCTGACGACTAACTGTTTCTTATGGTTGGTAGTGAATTCCTCCGGCGCCTTCCCTGTCATCAAAAATTGAATAATTTGCTCGTAGTGATCATCGACCATTCTGACCCTGAACAACTGAGCATCGGGAAATACTTCGTCAATGTTTATTGGCTCTTCTCCTGACTCTATCCATGACAGATGGTATGGTTCTGCATTCAGTCGTCCAGGCTTGACAATTATCTCAAAGTCAAATTCTTGGAAGAGTAACAGCCATCAACATATTTTCGCCCCCAACACAGGCTTGTTCACCAGGTATTTGAGTGTTGAATTATCAGTGAACATTTTAAAATGGCCCCCTAAGAGATAATGTCGAAACTTCTGTAAGGCATAGACCATCACCAAACCTTCCCTTTATGTTGTCGTATAATTATTCTCCGCAGTAGACAGCTTCCTACTTGCGAACGTTATCAGGTGATCCATCGCTCCTTCCCCTATCTAAGTCAATACTACTCCGAGTGCGACTGCTGAGGCATCGACATGAACATGGAATTCCTTCATCCAATCATGAAATAATAGGATGGGTGTTGCAACCATCTTTGCTTTCAATATATCTAGACTCTTCTGGCACTCTTCATTCCATTCAAACTTGGCATCTTTCTTCAACAATTTTTCCATCGGTGTCATGATTGTTGCATACCCTCTGATAAACTTCCTATAGTATCCCGTGCATCCCAACGTAGCTCTTAACTGATTTATTATTGTTGGTGGTGGTAGGTCGACAATAATTGCAATCTTTACAGGGTCGACCAGCATTCCTTCCCTGCAAACAATGTGTCCCAGTAAAATCCCAAACGGAGCGCAGAAAATGCACTTCTTCAGGTTCAGCGAAATCTGGTGTTGTCGACATATTTCCAACATCAACCTTAGATTCGCGACGTGATCCTTGACCAACCCGTACACTGTCTATTCATCCATGTATACCGCTAGAAATTTATGGATGTAATATTTGAATGCAGCAACTACTAGTCTTGAAAAGATTGCGGATGCATTCTTTGGACCAAATGGCATCACCGTATATTGAAAACATCCCCATTCTGTGATGAATGTTGTTTTGTGTCAATCCTCCTTCACAATTTTTATCTAGTGGTAGCCTGAGAATCTGTCTGTGAAGGAGTATATTTACCGACCTCCCACTCCTTCTAACACTTCATCCGTGAACGGTGTAGGGAATGGATTGTGTAGGCATGCGTCATTCAGTTTCCTTAAATCGACACAGATCCAGACTTCGCCAGTTTTCTTATCTTGGACCACCATCAGTATTATCCACACTGATTCCTCTACTAGTTCTATAATGCATGCTTCCATCATTCTCTCAAGTTCGGACTTTACCCGCTCCTTATACCTCAGATTCAACCTGTAAGGTCGTTGCTTTACGGGATTTTCATGAGGTTTCAGTGGGATTTTCATCTTGCATAGGTCCCCCCAAATCCCTTTCATTTCCTAAAACTTTGTCGGGAACAAGTCCTGAAACTTGTACAAAAGGTCGGTCATCTTAGCAATGGTGGAGTCGTCCCAGTAGTCTCTAATGCTCGCAAACTTGGGATTTTCTTCTAACCCAATGTTCACTTTCTTGATTCGCAGAGGCTGTTGAAACTTGTCGGAAGGCATATCTGGTGCCTCGACACTGCGACTTCCTTCTAACTCTGGTATATACGTAGCCCTTAGATCATCCTCATCATCTAGTTCTCATGTTATACTATAGCATTCCATCAAAATTTTCATTGTCGCAGTCCGCTGAATTCCCATAGGTTTCTCTATCGGAACTTCTTCGAGTACTTTCTCACGTACCTCCTGTAACACGCTGTGGATGAAGGGGTTTTCATTAGATAAACTGAAAGTTTGGATAAAGCCAATAGTTAGTTGTTCCCATGAGGTTGTTCCGTGTTGCAGTTCTGTTGCGATATACCAACTTCGTGGTACTTCATCCAATGTGTGAATAAATGCGTGGTCCCATTCCTGTTTCGCTCATGGTCCCCATTGGCTTTCACATTCATTCAAATGCTCCTTCATATCTCCTCTTCCATCGTACTTCCTTCCGCAATATCCTTTAGTGTCGCCGAACCTAACTTCCTTTAGGTGTCGACATAATGGCCAGTTGGTTATTGTTGACTTGTGCACCGCCCACCATCGTGCTGGTGTAGCCTTCAGGGCTTCCTCCAAGGCTAGTAGTCGTTGTGGTTCTGCCACCTTTTCCTCAAAATTGATGATAAATGCAGCCAAGTTGGAAAACTCGTCATATGTTGGCAGTTTCCACTCTTTTGTAGCTACCCATCTCAGCGACTGGGTGATCCGTACGCACCTCCTAAACGATAGATACTTCATGCAGCCGATTCTGCCAATTTTCAAGTGCCTCATCTGAATCTGATGATCTCAAGCTGCTACTACGCCATCCTAACTATCCATCTGCAGTCGGATTGATGTAGTCTTCGGATATGTTGTATATATTGTCCCATCCCTCAGTGAATTCATCCCTTATCGGCTCAACATATCTCTTCCCTTCTACGAGATGAAGAGGTGCGTGTTAACACCTAAAAAGTGCTCACTAGCTCATTCCCTTACTCACATGACCCATTTGTCCACTTTTCCACCATCTGAGCCTCTGAAACCAACAAAAGGTCACCAAAAGACCTTAGTACACCCCTTTTTCCATTAAAAAAGATTATTTTTCCAAGAAAATCATAAAAAACCCTCAAAAAGGGTCCAAATTCCCAAAAATATTAAAAAGGGAATTAAAATATTATTTTTATTCAAAAAAGGAAAAAGGAGGGAAAATTACCTAAACTATGTTGGTCAATACCATTGGTTTCCACAAAACCATAAATGGTATTCCTTACCACCAAAACCTATAAAAAGGTGGTAGAGGCTCCTCATTTCACATCCTTCCATTATCTCATCCTTATGCTGCTGAAATCTCCCCTGAGCACTTTTAGCCATTGAAGCAACCTTGGAGAAAGAGACCTATTGGAGTTTGGAGCTACTCATCTTGGGAGTTGCTCAACATCAACCTTCACCATTGAAGGTAATATCGCAAGCACTTGCTTGCCCCCCACTTTTCAATACAAAAATTATTTCTTATGTTTCTTGTTCTTGATTTTTGAAAGATTTAAATTATTTGCTTAGATTCTTGCTTAGATCCATGAAAAGTATTGTTTATTTAGTTTATTGTTTTTATTTCTATTGAAACTGCTACTACTAGTTAGTAGGTGCCCATAGCACTAAGCTTGGTTGCAAAACCGAGCCAACAGTTTTTGGCGACTCCGCTTTGGTTTGAACTTTAGATCTCTAGCTTTGCCATTAAATCTTAGTTTTTATGAGTTTTTAACCATTAGATCCATAGATCTGCCATCTTAGACAGCAGATCCATTGCTGTTCTGAGATTTGGCCCCAAAAAACAGCCCTAAATTTTAAATTTCCGAGTTCATTTCTCGTTTTCCGTGCACGGCTTCCGCCTCGCGGCTTTTTTCCAGACAGTCGCGCGGTCCATCGCGACTTTTCTGCATTTTTCCGCGCGGTCCATCGCGCCCTTTTTCCAGACAGTCGCGCGGTCCATCGCGACTTTTCTATGTTTTTCCGCGCTGCACACCGCGGCTTCGCGGCCTTTTTCCGCGCTGTCCATCGCGACTGTGCGCCCAAAACCTGCGCGGTCCATCGCGACTGTGCGCCCAAAACCTGCGCGGTCCATCGCGACTGTGCGCCCAAAACCTGCGCGGTCCATCGCGACTGTGCGTCCAAAACCCGCGCGGTCCATCGCGACTGTTCGGCCAAAACCCGCGCGGCCCATCGCGGCTGTTCGTCCAAAACCCGCGCGGCTGAATTTTTTCATTCGGCCATCCCGATTTTGAAAAATATTTTTTACTGTACTTTCTGCCCATAGCACATTTTTTACAGTATCAAATTCTGCATATTTTCCAGATTTAGAAAAATTTTTTTTTTTTTTTTTTTTTTTACTATTTAAAAGTGCATACATAGAAATCTTTTTAAAAATTTTCAAGAAAGTGAAAGAAAGATTCATTTTGCATTCTTTATCTAGATTCAAATTTTTTCTTGTTTACTTCTTTAGAATCTTGCCCTTAGCAAATTTTATTGAAACGAAGAAATCCATTTATTTCTTTTAGAAGTTTATTATTTGCTTTCAAAAATCCAAAAAATCCATTATTTTTTGAGTTATTTTTGAAAAAGCAATTTAATTTCTTTTAGTGAAAAAAGTCTTAAATATTTGCTTATTATTTTTCGAAAAGTCCTTTATTTTTTTGAAAAATTTCCCTTAAAGCATTTAATTTTTTCAAGTTCAGTTTACAACACCTCACGTGCACTCACACGATCACTTAATTGAACTAAGACTTAAAACTTACCCTAATTTGAACACACTCTTAACCCCACTTGGGGAACACAAAAAGAATTCTTGTAGCTAGGTAGTATTGGGGGGATAGGTGTTCCAATAACACCCCTCAGTTCATACATCTGAGACATAGAAGTTGTCCAATTAGGGAGCTAAAATCTCTTAGTACTTTTTGGCGCGGTCACAACCGGTTTGTGGGAAGGCCTCTCCCCTAGGAGGGTTGAAGTCGCGAGGATGGTTCCGGAAGCCTGAGTGGGATACCGAAACCCATTCAGTAACCGAAGGGCTACCATTCGCAGTTCTCGGGATATCCCTGTATTGGGATATTGCGATCAAAGGACCAAACGGCAGATTTACCTTTTCTCGACGCGTCATGAACGGAGTATCCTAGTAGCCTGTCTTTTTAGGATTGATTACCCGGTGTCCCTCCCGGTAGGGGGATATCTAGCCGTTGTCTCTACATTCATATTGTCTGACTTGGATTTCATCACCTTGCAGGGGATATCGTCTGTTTGAGTCACAATACTTTTAGATTAGGTGTTTGCATGATCTTTACCACCTTTTGAGTCTAGTTACACCTATTTTTTCTAGGAGCCGCTTGCATGTTGGTATTCTGACCGGTTGTTGCATTCCTCCACTTATTGTAGCACAGCTGCTAGAATAAGTGCATTTTTTGAGGATTGATTTTTTGGCCTGTGAGCCTTCTTTTTTCACTCCCCTTTTTGCACCCTTGGTTGCATTAGGGTTTTGAGTCTTTTACATATATATCACCACCTGATACTTAAAACAATTTTTACATAAAAACCATATTCTCACCATTGAGAATTCTAGACGTTCTCGTCGTCTACAGGGCGAACTCCCAGAGTTTAGTCCACTTGGCTCTCCACGTCACGGACGCAGAGCATTATCCCTTGATTCGACACATCGCCGATCATCTAGACGGTCATCCGATTCTGACATACCCCACTTCACCTTTGATTTGGAGGTAGAATCCGAAAACCCCACAGAGTTACCACCTACCACAATTATGTCTGGAACACCAGAAGATCCACAATTTACATTAACCATAGGTCAGACATCCGCAGACCTTTCTGCGGGGATACCATCCATGACAACACCCACCCCCTTGGGTATGCCCAATATGGGTAACACTCCACATTTAGGAATGCCTAGCACAGGACCACAACCTGTCATGGGCATGCCCAACATGGGGGTCATACCCCCTTCGGTTTCCACAAACCCTATCCCAGGAATCCCTAGTACGATTCCTAACCCAAGTGTCACTCCTGTTGCACTTGGGAATGCTATCCCAGGAATCCCTAGTGCGATTCCTAACCCAAGTGTAACCCACGTTGCACTCGGTAGTAATATACCAGGAATCCCTAGTGCGATTCCTAACCCAAGTGTAACCCAAGTTGCACTTGGGAGTACTAACCCATATCAGGCCACACCTGTTGGAGGGCACATACCCGCCATACCTATCATACCTATAGGAGCTACTGGACCCCTACACCATACCACAATGGCTAGACCAATCCCGGTTCCAATCACCACATCCGCTAGTCTACCATACATGGCAAGTCTCAACTTGCCAGATTTAGCTAGGCTTACGAATGACCCCATTAGGCATGATCCTGCTTGGCCCCATATGCCCACTAAGCTTCCCTCTGACATCCCTAAGTTTGAGGGAAAGGCCGGAGAAGACCCCCAGAACCACATCATGTCCTTCCATTTATGGTGTTCCTCCAACTCCATAGTGGACGACTCAGTCCGCCTCCGTTTATTACAGCGCACCTTCACTGGCTCTGCAGCCAAATGGTATATCGAGCAACCCCATGGGACGCATTCCACATTTACCTCCCTTGCCTCGACCTTCCTGCAGTTCTTTCAGCTACCAGTCCGCTATGATGCGGGCGTCGAAATCCTACTGTCTTGCAGACAGAACACGGCCACGCACATCACTGACCATATCCATGATTGGCGTCGGCGCCGAAGCCTATGCAAGATCAAATTAGACGACCGAATCTTTTTAGACTGGTTCCTTAAATCCCTCCTTCCCCTCATTGCGAAGGATGTAGCTTCTGAAAGACCCCAGTCGGAAGAGGAGGCCATCCTGAAGGCCCAACAGTTTGACCTTATCTATGCCCAGTCAGGATACCTATACACCATCATACCTGACGCCCCACGAGGCGACTCTGCACGCGGTGACACACCGGGGGCATCACATGCCGCTGATGGCATTATTGGCCAAATTACACCGCAAGCAAAACCTTTCAGTATGGTGAGCACCATGCCCGCCCCAGACCTTTTTAGGGCTACATCCAGTTCCGGAGCGACAACTTCTTATGCTCTAACAAACCAGACCCATCATGTTCATGGACCCTCTTGTCCACAACATTGTTATGGCCAAGCGCCATCAGCATATGTACCTCCTACATACTATGCTCAACCTACGGTACAAAACCCCATGCAGTTTCCACAACAGCCCATGCATTACCCACAACCGGTTGCACCGGCTAACCTCACACCTCCACCAGCTCAGGGGTACCAACAACCCCAACAGGCAACTGGACCACCTCCAGCTCCACCTGCATACTATCCACCGCAACCTGCTCCCGCACCTGCGGCTCCTCAGAATCCCCCCAATGCTCAAGGGCATGTGTACGCACAACAACAGCAGCCCCAATATCAAAATAACCAACGCAACCAGGGTGGACAACCCAACCGCGGAAGAGGACGCAACCGTGGAAACAATCAAAACCGCAACCAAGCTCCACAGCCTACCCAGCCCCCGCAAAACAATAACGCGGTGCCCGCTCATCAGAATCCTGATCGGCCACCTAAACAACCTAGAAATGCTAATTTACGGACAAACCATCCTTGTTCCATTTGCAGTGTCTATGGCCACTATACCCACGCTTGCCCACATCTCGAGCGAGCTCGACAACTATGGACAAATGACGCCCATCGTCAAGGGCAGGCGGCTCCTCAGCCACCACCCAACCCCCCACCACCTCCACAACAACCTCTGGTTCTCCAAAACCCCTTTCCAACACAGGGAGTGGTAAACACCCAGCCGTTAGCCCCCCAACAGGGCAACGTGCAACCACAACAAATAACTTACACAGCTCCTGATCAACCCATGTTTGATTCAGGCACCCACCACTTATTGATGATGTCCACCGCTGACGTCAATATCCAAACCCGTCGAAATCAATACGGACCGACTACTGAAGCCCCCCCAGCTGAAAAGGATACTAATGCTCATCCCACTGATCAGACATTGCGTATACCTCAGCTTCCACTCGATGGCGCTTCTAAAGCACCTCGCTTTCCCCTTCGCCGAATCAACAACAACCCCAATGCACGGGCTGCGTCCAATTACAACATCGTAGATGACTTAGCTCAATCTCCCGCAGCCATGTCTGCGTTAGAAGTCTTAAAAACCTGTCCTACTCAGCGCAAGACTTTACTTTCCGCCATTGGGGCGATTGACCCAAATGATTCGAACTTGATGACCTTTGATTTAGACCAATCTGAACCACGGCTGCCTTCTACCATAGCAGTCCAAGTTTCCGTTTCTATTCGGAATCTTGTCATTCATCGATGTATCATCGACGAAGGTGCATCCACATGCGTCATGTCCACTTTTGTTTGGCAAAAGTTGGGCTCCCCTGCTCTCCAGCAATCCAACACTGCATTGCGGGCCTACGACGGCCGGTCAGCTCAACCTCAAGGTTTATTACCCAAGGTACCCGTCCAATTAGGTGGGAAGACTGTGCTCATTGACATTGAGGTCATCAATGCACAACTTGACTATAACCTTCTACTTGGCCGTAGTTACATGTATGCCATGCGGGCTGTTGCCTCATCCGTTTATCGTACCATGCAGTTCCCCCATGAGGGACGCGTGGTCAAGGTGGACCAACTCACCTATTACGATCCCAAGGCCCCCACTGCACCTGAAAATGTTATCCCCATGGTTGAACAACCTGTTTGCGGTGCAAATACCTCATTCGTTTCCTCAGTCAGACCCGGACTGTACTCTGACGCGCCGATGACTTCTACATTCCAGGCCATACCACCACCGTCATCGGAGACCCATGTCGCTAACCTCTGCACTCTGTCACAACAACCCGGTAACCAACCCTCCTTGTTGCCCAAACCACCATTGGTACCTAGTCACATTGGAGTTACACCCATCCACACAATCCCCTTTCTATTCCCTCCCTCGGGCGTAGTAAGCGCTCCGGTTATGGCTACCCTCAGTCTCCCCGGGTTAACATTGGGATTACCCGTGTGGTATATTTCGCCTCCCGTTTCCCCACCGACACCAAATGTCATCCTGCAACCGGTGCAACCCATTGTCACTTCTACCCAACCACCTCCCGGTATCACGACTCCTTCGTCGTCGACGAATCCCCCTCCATTCGTCAGGCCCACTGGGGGCAGAGGTCCACAACCATACACTGCGGTACCCCCACCCAAGGCAGTTAAACCTCCCCCCATATTTCGTGCTCCTCCAAAATGCTCGCTGTGTGATGAGTTAGGCCATCCAACCCATCAGTGCCCACAGTTACCTGCATTGCAGGAACACATGCAAATGTTGGACGACGACCCCAACATCCCGGTGGTCAAACTAGATCCAAACCCTATGCCTCGTGATAAATCACTGCGTACCAACCACCCATGTGCGATATGCAGTATTTATGGCCACTACTCGCATAACTGTCCTGACATCCCAGACTACAGAGCAGCTCTCTACGAGATGAACAATTTGGACCTAGAGACGGCACCCTCTACTATCGAGGAGATCTACCCTCCCGCATCATCCTCATCCGGAGAGATTAACACCATCTATATGATCTCTTCGACTACCACTACCTCATCACTCGATTTGACCACTCAAAGGTCCGGCAATGATGAAGAGGTTCTCGAGACTCCTACTACCTTTGATTATCCCGGGGAAGACATGCACCATCGTCCATACTTCCTCCTGGAAGAGACTTCATCCACCACCGCTACCCAATCCGCGGTTGAGTCCAAGGATTTCCTTCCTACTAAAATCGACTGGTTAACGGATCCCATGGCCGATATTTCTCCCGTCATCCACATTGACATCTCTGACCCACTTGGTGCCCTTCATACCATCACATTAGGAACCTCCCACAGTGAGCGTGAGATCGGAGAATACCAACAACTGTTCCAAGAATTCACTGATGTCTTTACTTGGTCAGATACCGAAATGCCTGGCCTTGACCCCGCCATTTATACGATCTCCACTGGATACCCCTCTGTCTGTTCGGCCCCTTCCATGGATCCCTTTGACACACAGGTTCAACCCTTTCAAATCGACCAGGAAACCACATGTCCACAACATGGGGGCAGGCCCAAAACCTTTCCTACTCATCATCATCATGATCCTCGTCGGAGATACTGGGGGCATCCACCCCACAACGGGAATCCCCCATCATCATATCATCACTTCAGTATGCCACCACGACCCACAGCCTCATGGTATAACACCCCGCCAGCAGTTGCTCAATGCCCTATTGATCTCTCTCTGAGACAACATCTGCACCACATTGACACCTCTGAGTTAGGGGGCATAATAGATTACCTCGACCCTGGGATAGGGGGCATGATCAATCATTTTGACCCTACCCCATCACATTTATCTCAGCATGTCGATGAACCCATCGTTCAAATCAACCCATATGTGACCCACAATCACAAACCCTATGCACATAGCATGGGGGCAGGTCATTAACCCTGCTCACCTTTTCACATTTGTGATCTCAACCATTTTTGAGGTCATGTGCCACGTCGGCCGTTCTCCGTTTTCGACGTGCCTTATATAGCCGGTTTCAGTTTTCCGCGCTCGTGATGATGCTTGAGATCATTTCTCGCTCTCACCTTTAGATTTTCCGGGCATTTTCTCCCATGCCCCCTTCGTCGCCTCGGTTTGCGTGCCACATCGGCCGTTCTCCGTTTTCGAAATGCCTTATATAGCCGGATTCAGTTTTCTGCGCTCGTGATGATGCTTGAGATCATTTCTCGCTCTCACCTTTAGATTTTTCGGGCATTTTTTCCACGCCCCTCGTCACCTCGGTTTGCATGCCACATCGGTCGTTCTCCGTTTTAGACGTGCCTTATATCACCGGATTCAGTTTTCCGCGCTCGTGATGATGCTTGAGATCATTTCTCGCTCTCACCTTTAGATTTTTCGGGCATTTTTTCCACGCCCCCTCGTCACCTCGGTTTGCGTGCCACATCGGCCGTTCTCCATTTTTAGACGTGCCTTATATCACCGGATCCAGTTTTCCGCACCGATGATGATGCTTGAGATCATTTCTCGCTCTCACCTTTAGATTTTTCGGGCATTTTTTCCACGCCCCTCGTCACCTCGGTTTGCATGCCACATCGGTCGTTCTCCATTTTAGACGTGCCTTATATCACCGGATTCAGTTTTCCGTGCTCGTGATGATGCTTGAGATCATTTCTCGCTCTCACCTTTAGATTTTTCGGGCATTTTTTCCACGCCCCCTCGTCACCTCGGTTTGCGTGCCACATCGGCCGTTCTCCATTTTTAGACGTGCCTTATATCACCGGATCCAGTTTTCCGCACCGATGATGATGCTTGAGATCATTTCTCGCTCTCACCTTTAGATTTTTCGGCCATGTTTTCCACGCCCCCTCGTCACCTCGGTTTGCGTGCCACATCGGCCGTTCTCCGTTTCCGATAATCCTTATGTCACCGGATCCAGTTTTCCGCACTGATGACGATGCTTGAGACCTCTTTCTCGCCCTCATCAATCCATTTTTGTTCGGTATAATTTTATCCCTTTTTCGGGCCGAGCAACCCCTTTTTACGAAAAAGGCACTTAGGGAGTTTCTGTTAAGCTCTTTTCTGACTCCTAAAACAATGAAAAGATCGCCGAGCAATCTTGCTTCCTTTCATGCTCGATAAACGTATCTGAAAGGGCGTCTACCTGGTATAAGTTTACCCCTTTTCCGGACCTCGTAGACTAATTACGAAAAAGGTATACTCTAGTCACATCGGCTAGAAGAGTTCTCCATCCGCATCATTTTATCCTTTTTCGGGCCTTGGAGACTAAACTTACGAAAAAGAAACACCAACAGAGTCCACTTACCGTTTTCAGACTCTCTAAACATGAAAGCAACCATGAGCATGCGCCGTCCTGGGCTCACAAAATCCACAGGACCGTACCATTTCAGAGCACACTTTTATCCCTTCTTGGAGCTCATTAAAACTACGAAGAAGGAAGAATGGTGCCTCTTGGCGCCACGACAGATCATGTCTACTCACATAGCAGCTTCCCCATTCTGGTCGCCTTTGTTCAGAGTATTCTGCAGTATGTCACCCGGAAACTCCCTCGACAGCTACCATCAGCTTCACCCCCCCAGAGTCAGTACATACGCTTCAGTCCCTAAAAGATGATCCCCACACCTACGAGTCAGTTCCCTACGCTGCCAGGTCAACCACGTCATCATGCTCTGAACAAAGGAAGTTTGAGTCTACCCATTTTTGACCCAGTTATTTCCCATCCCCACAAGTATGTCAGTCCTACCAGCAGTACTACACCACTTCAGTTCTACACCTCGTGCTCCTGTCAAGGAAACATCATTGCCTTGTTAGTTGCTGGTCTCCCTCTGTCGACGACAACCACATTGATTCCAGAGGATAGACCTAGAGGTCCCTGTGTCTTGGACTCATTACCATTTATAATGGGTGCCTACGGATCATTTCGAGAGGAATCCTCAGTGCCTCTCCAAATGGTTGTTTCTCACATGCTCGACTTCAACACCTTGATCGCATCGTTGAGACTCGCACAGGGTATTGGTCCGTTCAGTTATTAGTCGAAGACCCCGGATACCTCCTGACTCCTCCACATTTGAGAGTCTTCCTATGGATCACACCAGCTACACTTTTTTCTATAGATATCCGGGCTGCGCATGGCGACAGTATTCAGATTTACCCAGGTTCCATACTCCCTTGAGTATACAGTTACAATACTGCCTAGAGATGGCTCACAGTCATTGAGTCCCTACAGATGTTGGACACCTTCAGTTTCAGCAGTTCCACAGTTATTCCAGTGTATCAGTTATTGAGATCAGCCATGATCATGAGTATATCCCACAATCATGTCCCCTCTGGACCATTATGATGTACCAGTATATTTCTTTACGTATTAGATCCCCCTTCTTGGGACTAATTGTTTTGTATATGTCTTGATACGAGCATGGGAATGCCCGCCTCGTCCTTTATTAGAGATTATACCTCATTCATATTGAGGTAATGTAATATTTTTTGTTTTTGCAGCTTCCAAGGGCCGTGGCTCCAGTCTCCAACCGGTCTCTTCTCTCCCCTAAAACCCAGAAAAAGGACAAAAGAACTATGATGTCTATCGGCCATACGATGAGCTCCTGCCCTCACACATCAGGGGGCAATCTGTTAACACCTAAAAAGTGCTCACTAGCTCAATCCCTTACTCACATGACCCATTTGTCCACTTTTCCACCATCTGAGCCTCTGAAACCAACAAAAGGTCACCAAAAGACCTTAGTACACCCCTTTTTCCATTAAAAAAGATTATTTTTCCAAGAAAATCATAAAAAACCCTCAAAAAGGGTCCAAATTCCCAAAAATATTAAAAAGGGAATTAAAATATTATTTTTATTCAAAAAAGGAAAAAGGAGGGAAAATTACCTAAACTATGTTGGTCAATACCATTGGTTTCCACAAAACCACAAATGGTATTCCTTACCACCAAAACCTATAAAAAGGTGGTAGAGGCTCCTCATTTCACATCCTTCCATTATCTCATCCTTATGCTGCTGAAATCTCCCCTGAGCACTTTTAGCCATTGAAGCAACCTTGGAGAAAGAGACCTATTGGAGTTTGGAGCTACTCATCTTGGGAGTTGCTCAACATCAACCTTCACCATTGAAGGTAATATCGCAAGCACTTGCTTGCCCCCCACTTTTCAATACAAAAATTATTTCTTATGTTTCTTGTTCTTGATTTTTGAAAGATTTAAATTATTTGCTTAGATTCTTGCTTAGATCCATGAAAAGTATTGTTTATTTAGTTTATTGTTTTTATTTCTATTGAAACTGCTACTACTAGTTAGTAGGTGCCCATAGCACTAAGCTTGGTTGCAAAACCGAGCCAACAGTGCGACTACCCTCAGCTCACGGTTTTCAAACGACATGGTTCATTTCTTGAAGATGATGATGTCCTGATTTTCCATCGCCCGGTCTATCCCTAGAAGCACTAGATAGGGGCCTGTGTTGTCAACAATTTCTATCACATCAAAATCTGCATATGTTTTGAGTCCTTCTATATCAACTAGGACCTGTCACAATCGACCAATTGGAGTGACCTTACTTTGATTCGCTAGTCGCATTTGTACTGGGGACCATGCCAACTATGGTTTCCCCATCGTTTCCCAAGTCTGTTTTGTCAGAATGTTTACATCTGACCCCAAGTATAAGATAATGGAGTTGACATCAAATGCTCCAATTTACGCAAACATTCTCATCTCTCTTCATGTCTTCCTCTTATGTATGCGATTGACCATTTGCTCCTGTCGTGTACCCTCCCTTCGATGCAACAAAATGGATATCTCTGCCAATGTGTCTTGATCTTTTTCCAACTCCAGGGATCTTTCCAGGAAGGCTCTCAAGGTATTATCCTTTTTCTGCGAAGTCGTCGTGTTAAATTTTGGTGGCATATCATAAGTGACTTCTTTTTGGTGAAGAGGTGGTTGCCTCATCTTCCTCATTGCCTCCTGTGATTTCAATAATATATCCCTTTTTGCTTCTATGTCGAATGTGACTTGTTTTCTTATTGTCGGTTGGACACTATTGGCCCCTGTCACAGCTCCTCCTCGAGTTACTACTCCAACATTCGCAGTTTGACTTCCAACCTATGTTGATATCTCCTGTACCGCTGTTGGCGGATTCTGATTCTGATTCTGATTTGGTGGAGGCAAGGGTAGGTTCTTAGTTTTCCACTTTGCAATGAGCTAAGGATAGTCTTCGACAACATGGTCCACAGCGCTACAGTAAGTGCACTGTGGTGTTGGATTCAGGAAATCCCTTTGGTAATGCCCCTGCTGACCGTAATTTTAACATATGATTGGTCCTCGGCCTCGTCCAACAGCTCCTCCTTGGCCGGCACCAGAACCTAGGCCTCTACGGAACCCCCCTATGAAACCTCCTTGCAGTGGCCCGTATGGAGGGTACTGCAGTTGACCATACTGCAGTTGTGGATATTGTGGTTGACCATATTATGGTGGTTGAAATTATGGATGTGGATACTGCGGTTGACCAAATTGAGATTGACCATACTGCGATTGATCATACCACAGTTGCGGATGATAGTGAGGCTGCGGTTGATTGTACTTTTGTTGCTGCTGTATCGGCGCTTGATCTTCTCCCTTCATGAAAAATGTATCCGCGGACCTTTCTTGGAGTAGGTCGTAAGCTCGACAATCTTTTTCGTCATGGCCAACCGATCAACAGAATTTGCAATACAAATTCACTAGCTTTGACACCATCTTCTACAGGTATACGCATTCTTCTAGCTGATGTCCTCTCATTTGACAGACGCGACACCAAGGCATCCCTCCCTGACTGAGGGGATTCAGTGCACCCGATTGTAAATACTCTCGAAATTCTGGGCACTGATCCTTGTGATGTCCTTCTGTTTTGCATCTAGTGCACCATATGTCTTCATGGACCTATTTTCCCTTCTTCATATCTTGTAACTTGATAGTCAATTTTTCCTATTGCGCTTGTATCCGATCCATGCCTACGCCTGTTTCTCCGATCGGTGAGGCCTCCAGCTTCATTGCGATTTCTAGTGCTTCTGCCTAAGTCGCTACCTTTCGTTGCATCAACGGCCCACAAATGTGTGGCACCAACCTAGTGATGAACCACTCTTTATGTTGCATGTCGCTCATCCTGAAACTCACTTTTTCCATTAGCGTTTTATACCGCTGGTCAAATTCCCATAGTGATTCGTTTGGAAACTACTTGATTTCCTTGAGCTCTATAATGTACTGCGACTCAGATTTTGGTTTTCTAAATTCATCAATCATCCCCGCATTGATCTGTGGTAATGTCTTATCTGGAGTTCCTGTCAGTACCTTGGTAAATTTCATATACCAGTCTAGCGCACGGCGCCTGAGGGTCGTCGCTAGTTACCCCTTTTTGATATTTTCGTCTTGGACTTGTTTCACAGTCCATACTGCCTCACACAAAAACCAATATTGTTCAAGATCCTCAGTCGCGTTACTCTGGAAAGTTGGCATTTTTTATTCGTCACCTGCCATTCTTGCATTTCTACTGTTATTATTTATTGATTTGCTACTCTTACTACTGTTCTGGCACGTAGGACAGCTCTGCGAATAACTTGTATTTCTTCCTATCAAGTTTTGAGTAGTGCACGGAATTGAAGGTACGTTGTAGCTTAGGGCCCATCCTTCTTCAACTTCTCGGGTAGCCTGTTCACCTTCTTCTTTGTCTTAATAAGGTTGCTTCGTCCCTTGTGGTCCTATGTCGCAGTATTCCGTTCCGGTCCCCTTAGGATACTCTCTCTCAGTCCTCCTCTTCTTTTCTGGTCGACGAAATATTGCCCCACTTCTCAAGGTACCACAATCTTCCTCAGCCTCCGTTAAAAATTCGTCATCGCTCATGTCCATCTACCTTGCATCTTTCTATCGGACCCGTATTCATGTAGTACCCACAACCTCCGCACACTGATCTTCTACTCGTCGGAATTCATCCTTAGTATACCCTTTTTGCAGACGAGCATCTTAATCCACAACTTCAGCGATAGTAGAAATCTTCCTCTAGGTCCTTTGAAGAATTTCCTTTCTGCGTCGCTGTATGATTTGATTGTATCAACAGAAAACTCAGTGATGTATCCCTCTAGGATATTGTCTACCCAGAATTCAACAGCCCTTGATACCCTATTTCCAACCTGTTTTAGCTATTGGATTAGTTCTAGAGTCCAGTGGCAATACCAGGAATTCACAGAAGAATATCTCATGGATATCAAAATAGATATGCTTTTCCAACCAACTGCTTGTTGTCTTCCCAGGGTTCCAATTTTCTCCTTTCGGGAATTCTTCTTTCTTCTTGTCAAACCAATCCCTAATCTCCAGTTTCGTTGGGTGCCACAGCATGTCCTCTTCTTTCTTCTTCAGGGTCCCGGCAACAGAACCATTTGTTGACACAATTTTGTCGAAAGGGGTTCACTTCGCACTTTCATCAACAAACACCAACCAAACACCCTTAAGCACCGGCCCATAAAGGTTTTACCCTTTCCAGCAACACTCACGAAGCGAGTGAGGTCTCACCCGAGATGGTTAAGGGGGCTACAGGAACCAAATTTCTGCAGTGGGGGAAGGACATGCATCTATTATGACTCTATCGCTACATAAACTAGAGATTTACCTTCGCATCATGCTTTGAAATTCAAACATACATTCATCATTCGAATATTCACTATGTAATCAACATTTGCATTAACAGGGTGAAACTAGCGATAGCATCAATCAGAAATTACAGAATAACGACATTTAGGCATGACATGGTATTCATCATTCGACATAAACAGATATAAAAGAGACATATTCGGACATCTTCATGCATTAACTCATAAAAAACTTGTGGTATAACCTTCGCGGGGACAGTTCAAAACACCTTATCGCGGATCCATACAAACTTGTCGAAAACATAGCAAAACATCACACAAGTCATTCGCTCGGTTATTGATCAACTTGTGATCTCATTCTAGGATGCCCTTAGGCTTACAATTATAGTCCTATTTATAGGAAACTATGGCGGTTACAAAATGGTCCACATGACCCATTCTAACGAACTAAACTAATATTGCACTTTTGTCGGCTCCTTGTTCTCTGCAAATGGTCCTTTCTTCTGTGGATGGTCCTTCTTTGCTACTATCGGCTTCCGCACTTCATGCGTTCTAACCCCGTTCCAACACTCAATGGCCTCTCAAAAAAACTATAGCATGTGCTAGCACTCATTACTTCCAATAAATATTGAGAATAACAAATACCTTTAGAATTCGAATTGAATAGGCTATGAGTTCTTCTTCAAATATTCAAATCAGACCTGCAAACACTTGAATAACCTGTAAAATCTCAGTGATGATGGTTGGATGCCATCCTCCAAGAATCCTTGCTGAAGAATCAGCTAGCAGAAGAAGCAGCATGGGCACATCTCCCAGCTGCTGAGTAGGGGCACATCTCCCAAGTCCTTTGAAAGCTCATAGCTCTCAAAATTGAATTCAATGACTACCAAAATATGTGAAATGGAGCTCTCATACTCCTTTTGGTAAGTGCTAGATCATGTGGACCCTACTTACTCAACTAATGCACCCTCCTTATCTAAATTTCGACCTTGTAGCTTTAGTTGGTTGTTGCTAATCCTCATTGATTTGCAAAAATCAGAAAGCTTCTGTCTTTTCGGCTTTTGAACTACTTTCCTGCTTTTGAACTGCTTAGATTTTCTCCCTTTTGGAAACTGGGCCCTCCCTTGCTTTCCTAATCTTTACTACTTTTCACAACTGACTGATTTTCTGCATTTTCCTACTTTGTGCATTGGCCTGCTTTATGCACTTTCCTTCTTTTCAATGCTTTATGATTTTCCTTCTTTTTTCCAGTTTCCTTCTTTTTACTGACACCTTTCTTTGTGTTGCTTTCTTCCAGTTTCCTCTTTTGGTGTGACAACTCATAGGGATAGGATTCTTTCCTTATGCGCCCACCTTGCCTTATGTTCAATTACAACTTATCCAAAATAACATAAATATTTTATTTAGTCATTACATAAGCAAACTACATACTAATCTGTCTTCAAAGTAATTAATATAATTTTAACTAGGAAAATTCAAAATTGATCCCAATTTTCCATGGTTCTCTTCCTAGCTAATTTATTTAATTTCCTAAAATACTTGGCCAAAATCTACTCCCTTGTTAATAATTTTCCACAAGAACCCATGGAGTTGGATGGGTTAGTGGTTTCTCCATGGTTTTCTCAAGACGAGAACACGACAGTCCTCCCCTCCCAAAATTGCTTGTCCTCAAGCAATGAAAAACATGGGGTTGGAGAACTTGTACACTTCCACCAACTGTTGCTACCAATCAACATGGCCAACAAAAGAGTATACTCCATCACATAGTGTTGGCATATGTTGCACTCCATATTATCCAATGCATCTTCTTTGAAACTCCTCCATGAAAATATCTTACTCACCATCATGTGAGTCTCCAAGCAACCATGGCGACCATCTAAGAGTGGAACATGAAAAAATCCCAAAGTATCCTCCTCTAATACTGATTTGGGCACTAAGTGGTTAGGGTATTTAAAGTGGATGAATGTTATTTGTTGATCTTCATGGATCAACCCATCCATAGGCTCACATGCAAACCATTGTTCCTGCCATTCATTGAGTTCGATCTCACCTTCAAATGTACACTTAGCCAATGCACGCATATGGGATAGCATCTCCTTGTCATGGTGTGGATAATGTTGCTAATGTAATTGCAACTTCAGAAGATATTCACTTGTATATTTTATATTGTATTTGTATTTTATTATTGTACCTCTGACGGAGATGTTTATTCCTCCGGTCGGGAAAGTCTTTTGAGTCATGTAAAGTCATTGAGGTTAACCCTCCTTTGTATGTCGGGGCATTAGACCCCAGAGTTAAGTTGTATATGGGTTATTAGACTCTCCTAGAGAAGTCGGCCCATTCAAGTACCACTAGGGGCCGACCTAGTTGGGTAAAAGTCAATTTAAAGATAAAGTATAAATAGAGAGGGTGTCTCTCTCATTTGGATCATTCACTCACTCATCAAGTTCGCACAAGTGGAGAAGAGAGAAGCTGCTAAAGAACATTTCTACTTTTGGGATTATTGTATTGTTGCTCATTCTATCACTGAGGAAGTTGCGGGGTTTTCTCCTTTATGGTTTCCCTGATGAAATTCTTTGTGTCTCTTGTCTCTTGTTTTTGAATTGTTGTGCACGTTATTCTCTCAGATAAGATCCTAGATAATCTTGAATTAAATTGTGAAAATCTAACATGGTATCAGAGCTAACCTAGGAAGAAGACACTATGCAGCTGCAGAAGCTAGGGCTTCTTGATTTTTGGGTTTCTCTCCACAGATCATCAGCAAAAGGAGGCTAGGCTAACTCACCTAAGGAAGGTGCATCTTTTTATTGAAACGGAAATTGATTTTGAGCATTTTCAATTTTTGGCCTATCACTGCTGTGGGAAATTAGGGCTTTTCACAGAAGAGGAATTTTGGAGTGATTTCAGCACAGGGAGATGCTCCTCATCAAAATCAAAATTTTGAGACCAATATCAAACTTTTTGTTTGGGTAGAACCCCGGGATAACTCAAGCCCTAATTTAACTTTAGACCAGAAAAAGCCAGAAATTGCAGATTTGAAATTTGCAAGTCAATTTTCAAGGGTGAATTTTTGGAATCTTCAGAAACCAAGTGCACTAGCATACTCGTCTCATCCAGTAGAATCTTCCTATGAAAGCATAATTCAATTCCAAGAATTTTCATTTTTTGGCCCATCACTACTGCTGGAGGAAAACTAGGGCATCAGATATTTTAGGTTTATGTTCACTGATTTATGGAAGTGAGTACATTGGACAACTCTCCTTGAGGAGGCACATCTATATGTCCAACAAGAAGCTCCAAATTCCAACTTTGGAAAATTAGGGTTTCTCTAACAAACCCTAGGCCAACTAGCTCTAGATCCAGTGGTAAGACCTAAATCTTTTCTATTTCCATTTGAGTTTCTCATTAAATATGTCTCACCACACCAAGCTTGAGGATAAGCTTGAAGGGGTTGATAACTTCCGAGCATGGAAGTATAGAATTGGGCTTGTCCTAGAAGAGAATGAATTGGACACCTATGTGAATGAAGAGGGTCTAGTTCCAGCGGGAGATGAGGATAAAGACTTACACAAGAAGAACCTGGTTAAGGCTAAGAGAATCATTGCAGATTCTATCAAGGACATCTCATACCACATGTGTCATCTCTGAAGACACCTAAAGAGATGTTTGATTCCTTGACCACCTTATCTGAAGGGAGGGATATAAATAGGAATATGACATTGAGGAACCAATTGAATAATGTCAAGATACAAAATGCAAAGACCATGCAATCCTACTTTACAAGGGTCTCTCGGATAAAAGAACAACTTGAAGCTGTGGGAGAAGATATAGAGAATGGAGAAATAGTAATGACCACCTTGAATGGTCTTCCTAGGTCATGGGATTCCTTCATTCAAGGAATCTGTGCAAGAAGAAAGTTGATTACCTTCAGTAGGCTGTGGGAGGGGTGCTCATAGGAAGAAGCTTGATTTGTAGCTCGAGAAGAAAATATGGGTAATGAAGACCAAGCTCTCACAACACACACCAGGAAGAACAACAATAAGAGGGAGCATCCTCATCACAAGAAGGGTAAACACCACCACCATAATCGAAGGGAGAACCTTGGAGGATCCAGGAGAGATATTCTCACATTCGATCTTATACTTGTGATGAGAAGGGGAAATATTCCAGAGATTGTCCCAGGAACAAAATCAACTCCCACAAGAAGAAGAACAACAAGAAAAGACATCATGCTCACATTGCAGAGGATGATGAACCTCCAAGGAAGAGAACCAAAGAAGACAGTGAAGATTCTTCAAGTGATGAAGAATATGTATTATAATAAAGGTAACTGACTACAAGGGTTTATTTAGAATGTTCCACCTCATAAGGTGAAGCTAGAGATGACTTTCAGTATTCCATGAAAGGAGTAGAAGAAGCTACTGAAGAGTCGGACTCCGGAAAACAAATAAAGATCAATAATCTATGGAAGAACCTCTCATCCATTTTCAGCATTTGTTAAGGTGCACACTATCAGAGAATCTAGTAGTTCCTGCAAGGAAGCAAAGATCAAGAGGGAGCACACTCTAGTAGTTCCTGCAAGGAAGCAAAGATTGAGAGGGAGTCCACCCAACAACCAAACAAAGATAAGTATTTAAGTGTCATTTCTTGTATATATGATTACTTAAATGATGGTGTTCATTCATGTACATACTTATGTTCCTAGATTTAGGATGTATATTATGCATGTTAGAAAAGTTGCATTAATGAACAAGATACTACTAATATGCAAGTAATGGGTAAGTGGCCTATGGTATTGTACAACACTCCATTGCTACTTATCTAGATTGAAACCTCTTTGCTGACATGTTGGAGTAGTGCACACTCTTAACAATGTTCTGGTAGAGATGGAAGGCATCTGGAAAGTTACGGGATATGGATAAAATGTTGTATTGAATCATTGGCTAAGATAATTGCATGACCTATGTCTTTATGCGTAGGAATTTGTTATGAAAACTATGAGATGTTTCTAATCATGCAATTGAACTTGACTTGTAGGAAATATCGTATACCATAACCTACAAGAGAGACTTGTTTCGAAGAACAAGCGACGAAAAATCAACATACATCAGCAAACTACCTATTGAAGATAGTGAAGAACCTAAAGTTCCCAGTGTTAACAATCAAATTAGCACACCTAGTCATGTGACAGAAGAAGCACATTTTTACTATGCGCCCGCAACATGAAGACAAAAACACAAGTACATTCACAGACAAGTCCTCTCTGATCTAATCACTTCTCCCATAAATGGAAGGATTAGGTGAAGACAGTAATAACTTAAGGAGACCAAGTTCGGTCATCGAACTGCTCATTAAGGGTCCAAACTTAAGCTACACCAATCAAAAAGTGAAGAGAAATGCATTAAAATGCATTAATTGTGCTTAAAGTTGTGCAAAAAGCCTAAAAACTATGGAAAAGTGGGTTTTCGGGTTAAAATAATCTAAAATCAGGAAAATCAGGAATCCCACATTTAGAAGAAAAGCCTAGGGCTCATTTCCCAATTCTATATAAGAAGGGCATGGGAGGCATTATAGAGTACACAAAGGAAGAGCAAAGGCATGCTGAAGAGATTCTGAAGGAAGAGAAAGAGCTCAAATTCTTCAAAAGCGAGGGTGAAGGAAGGGAATCTCATGGCAATGGAGGAGGGATTCACACCTAGGTCCATGGTGAGGATGTACTTCTTCATTGTTCTAATTTGAATGGATTCAAGTTTCTACCATCTAAGAGTTTGAATTTTGCTTATCATGTATGAATTTAATTCTCAAATGGCTTTTAGATCTTAATGAGTTTTGATGAATGAATATAGATCTTTGAAAACTTGTGATAATATTTTCATGTTGCTGACATAGGAACTCACCATTTCTTAGTAAAATAGTTAAAATAGTGTAGACACAACCCTTCACTAATCACTGTTATCAGATTGGCGACCACATGGCTTGAAAATTCTTGATATCTCATGATTTTTCTTCATTTTTGGTGACCTCCATCCTTTAGATCTACTCATTTTGAGCTTAAAGATCATTAAAAGAACTTAAGATCCAACTTAAGAAGCTCAAGATCAACCTAAATACACCTTTAATTCATCAAGCTATCTCAATTTACAGTCAGATTTGAGTTTCTTGATTTTTTATTTTAGTATGTGTCTAGAATTTTGGAGTTTAAACTCTATTTTGATCTTAAAACTGTGTTAAGGTTTGTTAAAGCTTTGATCTCTATGTAGATTCATTTAAACTCTGCCATTAACTTTGCATTGAAGTGTTAGAGCTGTGTTCAGTTTCTTTAAAAAAAAAAAAAAGATCTTAATCTGCATATGTCTTAAGCATGCGTGTCTTATTTTGCTGCATGCGTATCTTCAAGCTATGAGTTGGTGTTTATTAAAACTTTTAAATCCCAGCATTTAAAGATTTCAATCTGCCCATATATTGAATTCAGCGTCTTAAGCTCTGCATGTAGACTCTTTAACCTCTGCGTGAAGGATTTCTTTAACATCAATCCCCACATCTTATCCCAGCGTTAATCATTGGTCTAAAAACTTTAAAAACTAGCGTGAATGCCTGCGTGAACAGCCTGAGTGAAGAACTCTGTGTGAAATTTCTTCTCAGCATTAATCTCAGATCTCAGAGTGAATCCCCTGCGTTGATGGCGAAAGACCTCTGCGTGGATCTTGAAAGTTAAACCTCTGCAGTCAATCTTTAAATTATGCGTTTGAGTCTAGAATCTTGGATTAAATCTTTAAATTCTGCATTGGAGTCTTGCATCTTGCGTATTCTGTAAACAAGTAAAGCTCCCTGCATGAAATGTAAAAATTGTCAACCTCTGCATGATGGCTAATGAATTGCTGAATTAAAACAATTGATTGCTGAGTTCATGATGTTAATAATTTTGTATTGTTGAAGTTCATTGGTGTTGAAGATTTATTTAAACTCTGCCTCTACGTGCAATCTTCCTGCTCTACCTTCAAAACCTACATTTAGCCTCAGTTGTGCAATATTTTAAACACCCTGCTTACTCTCTGCTAAGATTGAAAACTTTAGCACTCTGGACAGCCTGGATCTAAGCTCTCTGGACAGCGTGGATATTAGTGTTTCCTCAAACTTCTGCGTGGAAGATTTTAATTGATGTTTGGAAGATTTCTTTACCCTCTGCATTGAAGAACTTCCAGCTCTGAGCTCTTCAAACTATGCTCAACATCAACATTTAAGCAAATCTTTAAACTCTGGCCAGAAAATGAAGTTCTACATGTTAAGCTCCTGGTGAAGGCGTTCTGGTCAATGCATTTTGGTAAATGCATTTTGGTACTTTTGAAACCATGTTAAAATTGAATTTTGGATGAACCTTGAGCGCCAAAACCACCAAGGACCCTTTTCATAATTTTTCAAAACACTCATCTCCAATTTATTTTTTTAAGTTTTGCATAGTAAATTCTAATCTTTAATTTTGGATTAAAAGGGGAAAAAAAATTGCAAAATTTTTAAAGTTTTTAAAGTCTTTAATTTTGGAATCAAAAGGGAAAAAAAATTGCAAAATTTTTAAAGTTTTTTAAGTCTTTAATTTTGGATTAAAAAGAAAAAAAAAATTGCAAAAATTTTTACAAAGCTTGAAAAGTTTGGATTAAATTGAGATATGTTTGGAGTTGTATGCCTTGAAAGACCCATACACACACATTTGCATTTGAAAAACACACTTTGAACATCACATGTTGAGGTAATTTGAGACTAATTTCTTTCCGAAAAACAAAAATAAACTTTAATTAGTTACATTTATTTTGGGGTTAGAATATTTTCATGATTTTCATGCACAATTAAAGAGAGTTGCATCTTTAGAGTTTATTTTTCTTGAGATATATTGTGTATGAGGGACTGTATCCTCTTCACTCGCATCTTATGATGATCTTGTGAATGAGAAAGTGTATCTCACTTGTAATAGTTTAGGGGTTGATTTTCAAAGCATCTTATATCGAGCCACCATATCCTCTTCACTTGGGACTTATGGCGATCTTGTGAATGAGAAAGTGGATCTCACTTGTAACAGAGTAGATTTAATTTTTTGCATATAGTTTTTCGAGCCACCGTATCCTCTTCACTTGGGCCTTATGGCGATCTTGTGAATGAGAAAGTGGATCTCAGGTGTAACAGTTTAGAATTTAATTCATAAGCATTCCAAAGGGCTCTGCGTATCCTCTTCACTTGGGCCTTATGGCGATCTTGTGAATGAGAAACAGGGATCCCCCGTGTAATAAAATTAGATTCATGTTTACTTGAGATATCTGTTTGGGTTACATTGGTCTTTACACATCGATTATTATCCATATTTCAGAGAAAAGAAAAGAAAAAACTGTGCATGAACATACAAAATCTATTAGAAATTTTGCATATCTGAAAGAAATTCATGAACCTCTAACTCTTCCTTAATTTGGAATATTCATCGAATTGAAAGGTAGAGTAGTGAGCATTTTGCATTGTTTGGTTCATTTTCTTGTTTTCAAGTCAACACACCACCAATTTCATTTCCACTCCTCAAAATAAGCAAACTACACTTAAAATTGGTGCTTAATCTAAAATTGACAAACTTTTGATTTTCATATCACCAACAAGTTTAGGTTAGTGCCCTGGATTATTTGGAGAGTTAACACTCTTAGGCTGCAAAACTTTGAAACTAGCATTGATTAAAGAGAGTAAATCCATTAGTAGCAAAAAATGCTTTTCGGGAAAGTGCTTCTGAAACATGCGTTAAGCACAAGGTCAATCTGGATAAGTAAAGGGTGGTTCCCCCCTTTTGCTTATTTAGTGGGACATGAGCTTATCGAGGGGATTTTATGTTCAGTGACAAGTCCTCGGGGTGACATCACTATTTCTAGAGTTTCTCGTAATGAGAGTTGTCCTCGACTTACAACTGTTCCGCTCGACCTTCGATTGTGAAGTGGTAAATTTAGTGGTTATTCTTAGGATATCACATAGGTTGTTGTGAGTGGGACACACTTGCAATACCTGAGACGGAATTTGGAACTTTTACTCCTTGGGAGGGTGATTGGTCAGGAACCAACACTTGCACCCCTGGCGATTAAAGTTTATTGTAACTGTTTCTCACACCTTCACTTCTAGCAATTGTATGAGGACATGAAATCCCTCAACAGCTACTAGTTTCGGAAGACCCTCCAATCTAGCTTTTCCTGAACCTCGGTTCTTTGGAAGAGTAAGTTTGCTTGCTTGAAATATCTAGGGAATTTTTACTGTGTGGACACTTTTTATTTTGTTGAGTCTAGAAAGCCATAGGATTGTTTGATTTTGTTTTCAAAAAAAAATTAAACACAACCTTTTATCAATATTCTTCAAAGTGGCTAATCTTCCGACCCGCCAGTCACGGCGACATAGAGGTGAGTCCCCAGAAATTGAAGGCCCTGCTACATTGCGGAGACGGCTACAAAATACAAGGCACTTTGACTTTGAAACTAACACACTTCTAACTTCAATTATCAACAATAGAGCAGAAACACGTCAAACAAATACTGCAACACCACCTATCAAGGAAAACACAGAAATTGTTGATCCTCTTGCTCCAATTTCAATTGAAACATTAGAAGACAACACTGCAAATCCAGTAAATCCACCTCTGACAAATCTTTCAGACCCGGTGGTACTTCACATCAGTGAACCATTGAACACCATCAATCCTCTTGTGGCGCATTTGGTACACATGCTAAATTCAACATCTAATCCCATGGCTTCATCGAGAGCACAAGGAACCTCATCATCACAACCTCAAACGGTTGTTGGAGGTAGCAATACTTCCACCATCTCGATGGCTTCATCAGGAGTACAAGGGACCCCATCATCACAACCTCAAACGGTTGTTGGAGGTAGCAATACTTCCAACATCCCTATGGCTTCATCAGGAGCACAAGGGACCACATCATCACAACCTCAAACGGTTGCTGGAGGTAGAAACACTTCCAACTTGACCTCTACCACAACTCCAACAATTAGTTTACCTGCTGCTAACATAAGTTCAACTAGCACTTCAGTGCCAGTTGGTACAATTTCGAGTCCCAATCCCGAAAGTACATCCACTTTGCCTGCAGGAATCCCTACTGGAGGATTTGCCTTACCAAACTTGGGTTTCCCATATGGTTTGGCTACTCAAGGTCAAAACAATCCGGGAGTCAAACAAAATCCTATTGGCATACCAAACAGTCTTCCAAGATCTACCCCTAGGGGGAATCCTTCACTTTGGAATCTCAATATCCCTAGTGGAATTAATGGACCATGGAACAATAATGCTAATTGGGGTAATACTCCACAAGTTAGTGGAAGTGCCTCGGGAAGCCAGTATCTAAACTTTCCTAGCATAAATCCTGGGGGAATCCCATACCCCCAACAGGTAGCACACCAGGAGGTAACCCATCCACCAACCCCATTCCACCATGGAGTGGGAAGGTTCCAGGAAGTACCCCACCTTCTTGGGCACCACCCTCGCAAGGGGGAAATCAACCTTGGAACGCATATACAAACCAAGGAAACATTCAATGGAGTGGTCCAATTCCAACTAGTAACCAATCTAATTGGGGCCCATTCCCGCAAGGGGGAAATCCACCCATAAATCATAACTAGCAATGGAGTGGTAATGTTCCACCAAGTAACCAATATCAATGGAACATACCCCCGCAAGGGGGCAATCCACCTGTTAACCCTATGCCACAATGGAGTGGCAATGTTCCACCAAGTAACCAATCTCAATGGAACATACCTCCGCAAGGGGACAATCCATACATGCATCCTATCCCACGATGGAATGGACAATATTTAGGAAATAATCCATCTTTTTGGATGCAATCTCCGCAAGGAGGTAATCCTGATTGGAATGATTTTCAAGCCCAAGGACCACAACTGCAGAGTGCTTCACTCGAATATCAAACATTTGCTTCGGCACCATCCAAGTCACCATTTCTAGCCACATTGAATCTACCGGATTTATCCCGGCTGACTAATGACCCTATTATTCATTTGAATGGGTGGCCAACCATACCAACCAAACTACCCTCAAACATACCCAAGTTTGACAGAAAACCAAGGGAAGATCCATCAAATCATGTGATGACATTCCATTTATGGTGTTCATCCAATTCCCTAGTTGATGATAGTATTAGGTTGAGGTTGTTTCAGCGGACCCTGACCGGAAATGCTGCGAAATGGTACATTGAGTTGCCCCGCAATACATTCACAGAATTTTCATCTTTAGCTATGGCATTTTTTACACATTTTCAATTACCTATCCGCTATGAGACAGGAACCGAACTTTTAACTTCACTTAGGAAATCCACCGCTACTAACATCTCGGATCATATCCATGAGTGGAGTAGATGTCAAAGGCTTATAAAAGTTGAAATCCCTAATCAATTCTTAGCAGATCGGTTCATAAAATCACTATTTCCTACTCCTTCCAAAGATGTAGCCATGTCAGGAACCATGACTGGAGAACAACTCATTCAGAGTGCTCACCATATGGATTTGGTATATTCCCAATCGGGCACACTTTATGACTTAATACCCCATGCTGTAAGACCTGTGTCTGATCCAGCTAGGCCGCCAAAAGGACCTCATACCGATGGTGTTATTGGATCTGTAAACCAAATTGAACAGATTACCCAACAATTGGGACAAATGTCAGTTCAAAATCTGCAACCCATAGCTGGCCAGGCAACTCAGCAATCTGCAACTCCTGCCCAAACTTCTGAAGTCCTTAAGGTTCAAACTGCAGACCCAAAAGGAAAAAAGAAGAAACAAAAGAAGAAGCCTAATGCAAACCCTGGGACAAGAGAGGCACCTAAGGTAAATAACCCTACAGGAGGCAATCATGAAAATAGGAAAAACAAGTACCCTTGCAAAATTTGCCAAGAGGATCATCCTACTCATATTTGTCCTCATATGGATGATATTCATCGCATGTTAGCACAACGAGGAGGGAAACAACCACAACCTGCTTTCCTAACTCAACCCTTCCCCCAGCAACAACAGATGGTTGATGCAACGCCAGTACCTCCACCGGGAGGAAACCAGGCAAACCCCCCACAAGGGGGCAATCCACCCAACGCTAATATCTTCACAATTGGTGAACATGACATCCATATCCAAACAAGGGCTCACTCTTATGACATACCTTCAAAAGATGCTGAAACAACTGGATCTCAGCCTAGTGGTTTTTTAAATATTGAAAAACCAACCATAGACATGGTGCCTCGACCTCCAAAAGGGGTCCTCCACAAAACAACACACAACCCCAATGGGCGAGCTGCTCAAAACTACAATGTGGTTGAAGATTTAGCTCAAGCTCCTTGTGCAATGTCTACCTTGGAGGTGTTGCAAAGTTGTCCCGCTCAGCGGAAAGCACTATTATCTGCCATCGGTGTTATTGATCCATCAAACACTAATTTGATCACATTTGACTTAGAACAGCCCACATGTAGGCTTCCCTCACAAATTACTTTCCAAATTAAAGTAACTTCACATGGTAAGAATATTTTTCGAACCATTGTGGACGAAGGAGCCTCCACTTGTGTCATGTCACTAGCTTGTTGGAAATCTTTGGGATCACCCACCTTAGTACCATCCCACACAATCCTCAAAGCATTTGATGGTCATTCATTCCCACCTCATGGACTTATCATGGCTTGCCGAGTTGAACTGGGAGGCAAAACAGTTCAAGTAGATGTTGAGGTAGTGGATGCACCCATAGACTACAATTTTCTATTGTGCCGCAGTTGGATACATAAGATGACGACTGTAGTATCTTCTGTATTCCGAGTCATTCGGTTCCCCCACCAAGGGAAGATTGTTACAATCGATCAACTAGATTACTGCACACCTAAAACTGGTCTCCACTCGAATGTCCCTTTTGTAGGGGATGCAACGCCGATGATTTAGGATGTTGGGGTAGGAATGTTTAAAGACTCATCCCTTTTGGGAACTTTTCCAATTCCACCACCAATATTGACCCCTGACACTGCTCCAATTTTCACCATTACATCGGAAGTGTACTTTCCATTAAGAGTTTTTTCTAATTCCACTTCAGAGGTTGGTTCCACCTCATCGGTTGGAACCTCCAAAGAAAACACCCTAGATGAAAAGAATGATGGAAAGATGCATACTTCTGCACACCATGAGGAAATGGAGAGTAGTGTTCCCTTTTCTGCCATAGAGCTTGCTTATCAAGCTATTCAAATGGATTCGATAGAACCGGATCAAAATCCTCCCAATATGGAAGAATATGATCCCTATACTTCACCTATTTGGGCCTTGAACTCTCATAACACCCATGATCTGATGGATCAGACTTTCTCTTCGGATGAAGCCATTTTAGAAGCCATGAACCTCTACGAATGACCCTGGGAGGATATGCATCACAAATCCTCGTTTCTTCCTAAGATCGATTCATTAGAATTTAAACCTGAAAATTTTTACTTCGATGATGACATCAGCAAGTACCAATGCCCTATCCAAATACACAATGTGAGTTCAGAAGGAAATTTGGAGAAAAAAATTTCGTTGATGATGACATCAGCAAATACCAATGCCCTGTCCAAATACACAATGTGAGTTCAAAAGGCAATTTAGCGAACATTTCGAAAACCATCTGAATTGATATATCCATCAAACCTGGCATCGTTGAGCACATCAACATAGGTGCGAATTGTTCTCCTGAGGAAATAGCATTTTACAATGCCTTATATAAAAAGTTTCGTGATGTGTTCGCATGGTCTTATGAAGAAATGCCAGGCATCGATCCGAGTATCGTAGAACATGATATCAAAACCTATCCCAATGTTAAACCTGTGCGGCAAAAACTACGTTCGATGAACCCTAAGAAATCAGCTGCCATTAAAGCAGAAGTTGAAAAGCTCTTGAAGGTTGGATTCATTTGTCCTGTTCCTTTGACTGATTGGGTATCCAATCCTGTTCCAGTTAACAAAAAACAAGGAACTATCCGGGTTTGTACCGATTTTAGAGATCTAAACTTAGCTTGTCCTAAGGATAACTATCCCACTGTTGAGGCCTTGGGGGTGTAGGGTATTTGCAAGGTGCTGGAATGGGTCCAAGGCTCCCAACAGAGGGTGAAAACCCAGACTTAAAGGCTTCGAAAGACCCTACGCAAGGGCAGTTCTATCCCCATCCTATTTGGTGTGGAATTCTCCCACGGATATTCGGCCTTCGCTGGCACTCTATGAGTAAATGGGTTTGATCGATAGATCAAAATTCAATATGGAAAACATAAGCTTAAAACTAAGTCTACTCTAAATCAACCTATTTAAAACAAAAGGATATATTCTGAGTTACACCTATTCTAAGGAAAAGCTTGTTGTTGTGCAGATCAATCTTGATGTGAGAGGAACAAGTGTGTTTTCCAACTTCAACAGAAATTTAAAAGATGCATGTACTTGTTTACTTAGATCATAATCAGTTTAATGGAAATTAAATGATGATAACATAAGCATGTAAACTTGTTCAAGATAAATCTGTAATCACTATGTTAATTGAAAAATTAACAATGATTATTTGGATGTTGATCACTTGCAGAAATGGATACAGAAAGTAATTCAACTGACAGAAATTCAATTAAACATTTTCTCACATAAATCAGCTATAAAGAGAAATCGTTATAACAGATATTTATATGAATCAATTGCTTGCAAAGATCAAATACTGTAGATGACAATTTAAAGTAAGAAATCAGGCATTGTCAAAGAAACTTGAACAATAAACAAGAGATGATTGAAAAGATTACTTCACTGTTAAACGAAGTCTGTAAACAAAATTACAAAACCCTGTAAAGACAGAGTATCTCCAGTTCGTCTCCTGCTGATTCCTTAACCAAAAATTCCCAACCCCTTTTCCCTGAGAAGTATTCTTCCTTAAATAGGGATTACAAAGGAGTACAAAAAGGGGAATCCCAAAAGATAGGGATTACAGAGTTTAAATCTGGCTGTTAATCCAGGAAATTCAGCTATAATAATCTAAACAATTTTAACTTAGCAGATTCCCTCCGCTTCGAGGTGAATTTTGAACAAAATTCATCTTGGAATTTCAGGAAAATCCCGTAGCAAAATTGTAGAATTTTCCAACATCTTAATAGCTATCGACAACAGGGAATAGTCGGTCCTCCAAACCTTCTTGTTGAATCGCCGCAGAATCTCCTGGTTGATCCATAACGCTATCAAAAACAGAAAAATCGGACAACGGGTCTTGTTTCACAGGAGCTGGTGATGTATCGGGTTCTTCATTAATTATGAAATCTTGGATAATAGAGTCATCTTGATCATGCAGTTGTTTACTGCTTTCTTCTTCGTCCCTTTGAGGAGGCGGTAAACAAACTGGCAAAATTTCAAAAACTTATTCACTGCTACCACTATTGATATCAGGAACGCCTGCATCAAAAGGTGGCGACGTAAGTTCAGGAAACAACAAAGAGTGAATCTATTCATGCATGGAAGATTCATCGAAGGTTTTACAACCTGTCTGCATGTTTATTCACCAAATCGTTAGAAAGAAATTTGCCAAAACAGGAAACCTTTCTAACAAATTCAAACGACGAACTAAGCATTTCATACTTGCGGCCATATTTAAGATAAGTTAAAGAAGATCAAAATGATTGAATATGATGAGCTGCAATGATTAAGATCATGCGAATTTGGGGATTACAATCATTTGAACTGGAATGAAACAACGTCTCCACATGTCAATCCGAAATGGATCACAACAAGTACAATTTCAACAGAATGTAGCATAATCTAACGTCGCATCTGAAAACTATCATTGCAGGTCAATCTTATCAGGAAATCATATCTTGAAGGATGATCATGCAGTGCAAAGTGAAGTGAGAATCCCGGCCGTGAGAATAGTGAAAACAAGACATTGCAACGTAAATTCAAATGATTGAATTTCATCCATTGGATCAACTAAACGGACGGTGAGGATTTAGCAATGCAGGATGCGGGATAAGACTTCGGGGAATTATTCCTGAGTTTATTCACGATTCTGAAAGCCACAACCCGAAAATTGAGGGTTTCGGGATCGCATACATGAATCAAAATACAAAACGCATTTTCGAAAGCCGCAACCCAGAAATTGCGGGTTGCGGGTTTCGGAAACATACTACGCAACTTAAAAGAAAAACGGGAATCCAAATCCAAAAGCCGCAACTGCGGGTTTTGGGTTTCAGGGTGACGATTCCCAAACTTATTAGCGAGAAGTTCCCACGTCCCGCACCTTTCGGGTTGCGGGTTTTGGGATCACCAAACTCAAACAACTGAAAATTGCTTTCCCCGCAACTATCGGGTTCGGATTTTTGGGATGTCGGAAAGTCGGGTTTCAGGTAGGCAGAAAACAAAGAGACTTGATTTTGAATCTTTCTGTGACCAAAACACTTGGAAAAATTCTAAGGAAAGCAGTACGAACAAGCTAAATAAAGGCATAAGTACAAGATTGCAGAAACCAAGCTCAAAATTCATATTCACAAGAAAACTTGGATGAACATCCTTGTGCTAATTTTACAATTGGGGCTCTCATGTTTAACCGAAGCATGGGATCTGTTGTGGCTACAACAAATGGTGACTGGCTGGGAAGAACCAATTATCTCTGCAAAGAAACTTTAGTCAAAATGGTGTACCGGTCAAATGCCTTTTCCAACTTGAAATTTTAGAAAATATTGGTAAAGAGACAACCAATAAGCATAAAACATAAGATTGATACGTTCCCATCAATGATCATGTTAAAAGTAATGCAAATCTGATAAGGAGGATTAGGAGACAGTAAGACTTCTTTATCATTATGCAATCATTGAATCAATAGCTTGTGATAAACCTGGGACAAACTTAAAACTACTGGTGGATATCCAATTTACACATCACCTTGATTTATTAATTGGTTTTTATATACAACGGTCCTTCTTACTATATACAAAGATTTTTTTTATTTTTTTTATAAACAAATTATAAGACCTTGCTCATACAAGACCACTGCCCTGACTTGGTAATCAGATATTGACAGCGCCATTCACAGACCTAATCCAGAAATTGATCAAGCTGGCTCGGTAAGGAGACCCCTTGTCCTTCAGCTGTGACACTAAAGGAAACTATCATGACTTGGTGACCATATGATGATAGCTTCAGTCCATATTAAACCCATGATCATGGTAGGGATGGCTTGTGATAAGACCCCCCTATCCGTGTACACAACAGGGATCTTATAAAAGGAAAATACAGGCATTATTCAAAGGATAAACTACAAGGCACTTCCGGGGCTTGGTAACCTCATGATGACAGCGTTACTCACCAGTGTTCTATAGATCATGAATGGACCGACCTGTGATAGGATCCTCCACCTCTCAGGAGAACTGAGATTCATCTTCCAAGTGTGGTGGCTTGATGTGAAGATGTCATTCCACTAAACACCTATGAACCTAAAGGGATGGATTTGTGATAAGCCCCCCTCCTTGCAGCCTATCATTATTCAAGAAAATTATTAACATGGTGACTGTAACAGGATCCAAAGCAGATAAAGCTGACCAGGTTATTATGATATGCTGTGACAATGAGACATAAGATAAAAACATTCCAACCATTTCTCGCATATCAATTAAACCGATAAAACATTTAAAAGGTAATGACCACAATGGAAGGATATCAATATCGAGGTCCTGCATCATTTGGATGTGCATTCTTTACAAAACATATTCTGATATCAGCCGAAAGAGGTTGAGACCATCATACCATCTTGCAAGTTCATATCAATTAAAGATCAAATTAGAACTGGCTTCAAATCACTACCAAATGTGTGGAGTTTATTATTCAAAAGAAAACAATCCAATCAATACAAAAGAAAACACACACCAAACCTATGTACAAAAGTATCAGATTTTTCAAACGAAGTACTTTTTGAGCAGTGCAACATTCACTAGATAAGTGTCTATGACTCCCTCCAGTGTTTGTAATCAAACAGTGTTGGGACCCATCTTTTCTGTAATAATGAAAGGTCCTAGCCAAAGGCGCTGGAATTTGGTATACTTGTTTTTGTCCTTATGTTGTTTATCCCACCTTAATACCAAATCCCCAACTGAGAATTCTCTTTCGGATGAAGATTTGTCATCAAACCATCTCTTCACCATCTGCTAATGATGATACAACTTATTCTTAGCCACTTCCTTGTCTTCCTCTAGCTTAAGCAGTGTGTCAATTCTATGTTGAAGGGAAGAAGAGTCATCTTCTTGGATAGATTGGGCTAACTGCAATGAAGGGATGGTGAGGTTAGCAGGAAGGATAGCTTCCTCTCCATACACCCAACAGTAGGGTGAATTCCTTATTGCTTCCTTTGGGGTGATTCGGTCTGCCCAAAGAGCATTATAGAGCTGTGTGTGCCAATCTTTATGATGAGAAGCTACAGTCTTTTTAAGAATATTTATCTGATTTTTATTTGAAGACTCAGCCAACCCATTACCCTGGGGATAATAATTGGCAGCAAATTGTAGCTTAATCCCTTTTTCAAGGCCATAATGTGTCAGATCGATCGAGGAAAAATAATATGCATTATCAAAAACAAGATATTATGGGACGCCAAACCTGGTAACTATCTGACTGTCAAGAAAAGCAATTACCTAGTTTGTATTACATTGTCTAAGTGGGATAGCTTCTGTCCACCTAGTGAAGTAATCGGTGGCTGTAAGAATATACCTATGTTGCAGGGAAGAAGTGGGGTTTATTCGTCCAATGAAATCCAGTCCCCACTGCCGAAATGGGAACTGAATTATGACTGGCTGCAAAGGGAAAGCAAATTTCTTAAACTTACCTGTACATTTTTGACATGCTTCACACTTTCTTACATAAGCATATGCATCTTTAAATAATGTAGGCCATTAATACCCTGCTCTGATAATTTTATGAGCTGTAGTTTCTCCTGAGAAATGGCCTCCAGCTAGTCCTGTATGAAATTGAAAGAGAATATCATTAGTGTCATGCTTTTCTAAACACTTGAGAAAAACCCCATCATAGTTCTTTCTAAACAAGACTTCATTAATGAATTGATAAGGAGAAGCCTTCAACCTTAATGCTCTACGTTTCTTAAAGTCAAGGGTTTCAGGAGCAAACCCATGGTTCAGAAAGAATTTGATATGGTCATACCATTCGGATGTACAAGTATCAATAGCATTGACAAAACCTATTGGGACGTCTTCCTCGTGCTCCCACTCACTCTGCTGATGTGCAGGATCGTTCGACTGAGCAGTGAGAAGACAGAGACCTTGTCCTTTTACAATTTTTGCAGGCCTGATTTCTAAATCATACTTTGCAGGGATTTCATCCAATGGGCCCTTTTCTTACCCAATTCCTTTTGGACTAACACATTTCTAATGGCAGAGTATGGGACAATAACCTTTGTTTGAGATTTTAACAAATATGGCCTATAGTTTTTTAACATATTTGTAAACTGCTTATGCTTGTTTGTCAATTTGGGAATAATTGAGCTCTGCACCTTTGAATGTTGAGCTCATGAAGGATATCGGGATCTCAGCATCATTTTCGTGCCTCTGTGTCAAGACAGCTGCATAAGAGAAATCAGTGGCAAAAGTATAGAGAATAAAATATTTATCAAAGTCAGGGGACATAAGAGCAGGAGCTTCAGCAATGGCTCTTCTGATTTCAATGAAAGCATCTTTATGTTCCTGCGACCAAGTGAACTGTACATCTTTTTTGACTAATTGTTGTAAAGGTTTCACTATCTATGCAAAATTAGGCACAAATCTACGAACAAAATTGATATTACCTAAGAAAGACTGCATGACCTTGCGCGAACCGGGCAAGCCAATTTTTGAGATAGCATCAGTACGTTCCGGGTCAATAATCATACCTTCTTTAGACACGATAAAACCGAGAAGTTTTCCTTCTATGACTGCGAAGATGGACTTCTTTGGATTGAGCGAAATCTCAAACTTCCTGCAACGTTCGAAAACCTGTTTCAAGGAAAAAAGATGTCCATGTCGCTTCTTAGAATATATAGCGATATCATCAAGATAAACTACGACAGAGTTATGCATTAAACCTCTGAAATCTATATCCATAGCTCTCTAAAACGTGGCTTCGGCATTTATCAACCCGAAGGGTATTCGCCTGTAGGCGAAAGTGCCCTAGGGGTTCTAAATGCGATTTTCAACTAGTCATCGGGAGCAACCATAACTTGATTGTATCCCGAAAAACCATCCAGGAGTGAGAACATTTCAGAACCTGCCACCTTTTGCATAATCTATTCCATGGGTGGAACAGGGTAATTGTCTTTTTCGAAAGCCCGATTTAGATTTCGGAAATCGACACATAGTCTAATTTCACCACTTGTTTTACACACGGGCACCAAATTGGCAATCCATTGGGTGTGTCTGACAGGGAAAATGATTATGGCTACCAGTAATTTCTCTAATTCCTTTTTCACATAAGGTTCCAAGCTAGGGTGCATTTTGCGCAACTTTTGTTGATAGGGTTTCACCTCCGGCTTCATAGGTATGTTGTGGTGCATGATGCTTGTATCAAAAGTTTTCAATTCATCGTAATTCCAGGCAAAAACATCCTTGTACTCTTTACATAACTTAATGATAGCTCTTCTTTCCTCAAGAGAACAATTAACTCCAATATTGATAAAGCGAGGTTCTTGCTCAATACCTAAGTTGACTGGCTCATAACTCAGGGAGAAACTCTGAGTTTTACAATTGGTCTTGTGTCTGAATTTATCCTATAAATCATAGAATTTCTCTAGACTAATAACAGATTTCGAGATAACGTTTGAAGGATCAAAGAGTGATTTTTCATGCTCTTCCTCATCTATGGCCATATTTTGAAACGTATCTTATGCAGTGAGGAAGTCAAGAATCTGTTGATCGTCGTCAAACACTTTCCAATTGGTCACATTGTTAGGTATGGAAGGCCTATACATGAGTTCTATAGAAAACGTCTAGGGAGACAAGCCTTCTGGTGGTATCAATCTAGATGTTGTGTTTGCTAGGAGATCAGCATCGAAATCCTGTGACCTAGGGACTGAATTGATGTTAAATGCAGAAAAGGAGTTGGTGAGATCCCTTACCAGTTTCTTATAATTCATCAGGCGAGGAGATAAGCAGTGTATCTTGTTCCTTACCTGTAACATCCCAAAAAATTCACAAAAATTAAAAAAAATTAAATAGCAATAAATATTGAAATTGCTAATGCGGAAAATAATTGCTAAACCTATTAACTAATAACAGCTTAACGATAATGACACATCATACTTCTTCAAACAAATACGACGTTAGTTTTGTTTGTGTTAGCTGTATTTAAATTTTCTTGCGATACACTCCTCTAGACATAATACTGACAGTTTGCTTTTGGCTGATGACGAAGGGGTCCTACGAGGTACCCTGAGGTTTACTTAGCTATGATAGCTAAAGCATTTGAACTTGTTTCCTTGTGCAGAAACGCAGGTAAGAACATTACGACAAATCAAGTGTTAAGAGTAGTTATGTTTTTCAGTTATTCGTGAATGTATTGTGAAAAATCTAAGTACTTCCTTGCATGAAAGTTATTTTAAAGGTATGGATCATGTGAAAATCCTCACAGCAGATCTAAGAGATGATGTATACCTCACAAGAGAATAGTGGATTAAGCAAGAAAATAGAAGAAGAGTGATACATGCAGTATAATGAGCAACAGAATAATATGGTACAGTAGAACTCAGATAGAAGCAATAATACTTCACACACACTAGATTATTAATCACAAATGGACATATAAATAATACAATGCATGAGGAATTCGAATGCCTAAGGTGGCAATTCGAATTAGCCTTCATGGAGTGATCAAAGGATCACTGGAGTGTCATCGGAGCACAACTAGGTGTCCTCATGATCATCGGAGTGCAACTAGAAGTCTTCATCATCATCATTGGAGTCATCAATGCTCAAGTAACTGTCAACCATCAGTCAAACTAACTCTGGTAGGTGTAACTCAGTGTAACTAAGTGTAACTCAGTGTAACTGAGTGTAACTCAATGTAACTAAGTGTAACTCAATGTAACTAAGAGTAACTGAATGTAACTGAGTGTAACTGAGTGTAACTGAGTGTAACTCAATGTAACTGAGTGTAATTGACTGTAACTGACTGTAACTGAACTGGTAGGTGAAGAAGGGCGAGTTGCTCCCTAAAATCAAGGAAGAAGGGCGCACTAAGCAACTGGAGGGCTAAAACTGAATAGTGAGAAGCTCCTGGGGGCTGGCTAACTGAGGGCTAGGTGCTGGACTGATGACTGGGATGCATGCAAAATGCATGCAAACCCTAGAATGCATGCAAACCCTAAAAGGTGCATGCATGACTGAAAATGTAAATGATCAAAATACTGGTGGGACTAGGATGGAGTATAGGAATATCCTAACACCCCCCCTTAATCCATCCTGGGCCCTGGTAACTAAGACCAAAGGTCACCCAATACAATGAATAATAACAATCAATAAACCAAGGAAGTGGGAAAATTTCATGGGAAACATACCCCCTCCTCAAAAATAGACTGTAAGGCACACATAAAAAAAATAAAAGCTCCAAACTCAAGCATGTGTGATGCTTGGTCATATGTCTGGAGGTATTTTCTTCTTGGGAAGAAGTGGATCATGCTCAAAAAGCATGTGCTTGTACTTGCTCTTCAGATCGAATGTGATGAGAACAAATCCAACAGTATTAGAATGATCCTTGAACCTGTGATTCGAATCAGCTGAGGTAGGATCAAATTTTTGAATGTGCATATAGTCCTTTGTCTTCTCCTTCGAACCACCATGGGTGAGATTATGCCAAAAAGAACTATTACATGTTTGCTTGAAATCAAAATCAGATTTAAGACTTTCAAAACAGTTTCTTGAGATCTCCTTTGAACCAGCAGGGGTGAGATCAAAACTATCATATGATGCATGAGAAATTATCTCAAGCGGGTGGCAATGGCCACATTCTTCAATAACCTTCTGAAAGCATGTGCTAATGATCATATAGTAGTAAATAAGAGATGTTTGCTGAAGAGGAGCGAATGCATTACCTCCAATAGCTGATGTTACCTCCGAAATAATCATGTGATCATGATGCAAACCAACAAACTCTGGTGCAAGGCAGGATTTAGGACCTTCTGCAATATCTAGAGTGTGAGCTGGCACAGAAAGAGAAGAAAGTTTGAGCATGAGCGGAGAATCTGCAAGTTCTTTGTCAACAACTTCAATATGAGATGATACTGGTTCATGATCTGAGAGATCATCAAGGGGAGCGAATGCAACATGATCTGAGAGACCATCAGGAGGAGCGAATGCATCATGATCTGAGAGACCATCAAGTGGAGCGAATGCATCAACTTGCTTGCTTTTGAAGGGATTTGGACCAAAAACCATCATTCTTTTTGCCGAATCTTTCATCCAGATGAGCCCATAACTCTTTTGGAGTTTCAATTTCAAAGATGGTCGGGTACAATATGTAATCAGTCATAGTAAGCTTCATTCTTCCAATGTGCATGTCACCTTTATTCAACCATTTAATCGTCTTTGTAGAGGATTCGAACTCTCTTTCAAAATAGCAATCAAAGAGATCATGGCTCTTTAAATATGCTATTATTTTTGGTTTCCATTCATCATAGTTGAATAGAGAAAGAGGAGTGATTTCTTCTAATTCAGGATACAATGAAGATGTAGAAGACCTGCAAAAACAATATAGAATAACTGCAACTGCTACTGCTGCAAAAATGCAGATTCTGCTGCAACTGCTGAACTCGAAATCTTGGTAATAACCTGCAAAAAACTCTCAAGAATGGAGATAAACAATACTCTCAACATGCTCTGATACCATGTGAAAATCCTCACAGCAGATCTAAGAGATGATGTATACCTCACAAGAGAATAGTGGATTAAGCAAGAAAATAGAAGAAGAGTGATACATGCAGTATAATGAGCAACAGAATAATATGGTACAGTAGAACTCAGATAGAAGCAATAATACTTCACACACACTAGATTATTAATCACAAATGGACATATAAATAATACAATGCATGAGGAATTCGAATGCCTAAGGTGGCAATTCGAATTAGCCTTCATGGAGTGATCAAAGGATCACTGGAGTGTCATCGGAGCACAACTAGGTGTCCTCATGATCATCGGAGTGCAACTAGAAGTCTTCATCATCATCATTGGAGTCATCAATGCTCAAGTAACTGTCAACCATCAGTCAAACTAACTCTGGTAGGTGTAACTCAGTGTAACTAAGTGTAACTCAGTGTAACTGAGTGTAACTCAATGTAACTAAGTGTAACTCAATGTAACTAAGAGTAACTGAATGTAACTGAGTGTAACTCAATGTAACTGAGTGTAATTGACTGTAACTGACTGTAACTGAACTGGTAGGTGAAGAAGGGCGAGTTGCTCCCTAAAATCAAGGAAGAAGGGCGCACTAAGCAACTGGAGGGCTAAAACTGAATAGTGAGAAGCTCCTGGGGGCTGGCTAACTGAGGGCTAGGTGCTGGACTGATGACTGGGATGCATGCAAAATGCATGCAAACCCTAGAATGCATGCAAACCCTAAAAGGTGCATGCATGACTGAAAATGTAAATGATCAAAATACTGGTGGGACTAGGATGGAGTATAGGAATATCCTAACAGATCATTGTCCTACTTCTTGTTTACGTGCTAGTTTACAATTTATAAGTACTATTAAAATCCTGGCAACATTTCTCCATTTTGCAAAGAGTGGTAATAGGATGTATACTTAGTATGTGAATAATTCGACTTATATACTGTTCTATATTATGAAGACATGAACCAAATATTATTTAAATACATGGTTAATCTTGAAATCTTAACTATATTAAATTATGCACTTCTCAATTTATGATTCATAAAAACTCATATTAATTTAGTAAGGTCTTCTACACTATTGCTATCATAATTTAAATGATACCGTTGCAATACTATAGGGTTAGACCTTTCTATGTTAATATTTAAATGTTGTGGTGAGTTATACAAATTATATAAGAAATGGCAAGGTGAAAACATATTACGATGTGCATAATGACGAAATCTATATTATACACTAAATACAATAACCTTCTATGCAATACAACCTTTGCAATGTATATTAACCATGCATTCTAATAACAAATACAAATGGAAACGATATGGGTTAAATGTTGTAACCCTAACTCTTGCACTAACATGTGAGATTGACAGGCATTAAATGTAAAGGTATTAACGTGTTGGCATTCTGTCGAAACCTAGTCATAGCATTAAATTCGCCTACCTGCTATGTGTAGTGGAAGTCTTAGGTGGATGCCTTCGTGGCTGAAGGTCACATGAAAGAGTTCTCAAATACTAATACAATGCTAAGTTGTGCCATACTTTAACCCTTGGTCTGGTGATATGGCGATGTGGTGGATGTGGTAATCAATAGGGTATTCAATGCAGTGGTTGCCTGAACTTCAACGTGCCTGGCTGGCATCTCCTCCATCATTGATCTCACAAGATCTTGGGCTTTGGAATGAAACCCTAGTCTTTCGTTGTCAGTATCGTTGAAGTGTTTCTTGGTCTTCATTTCGCGTGTTAGAGGCAATGTAGAGAGGCCGACAGCCTGCTACAATGTAGGGTTTGGAAGTTGGGGTTCGGAGGACTACTCCTTCCTCGAATTCGATCCCTTGACCTGTTGGGAAATATTTAAAAGTTGTAGGTGCTTGTATTTCCTGAAGAGCTGAGTTACCATGCAGCCACTAAGATGTTTTTAGGAAGTAGAAATTCAGGGTTTTCTGTTAATTTTTGGAAGTGGAGTTTGAACCAGAGATCGATTCTTAGAGTCTAAGTCTGCTCTTCACTGTGTTACTAGGTGACTCTCTCTTCGTTTGCTAATGACGCCTTTATTAAGGGAAATACATTACAAGGTAATGTTTCAATACTGCAGTGTTAATGCATTTGGTTGTGTCTAAAAATTATCTCTGAAACTTCTCGTTTAACCTCTCATGTTTTACTGTGGCGGGTTTCACTTATTCGAAAGGTTACTGGGTTTGAAAGCTTGTGGAAGAGAAACTGCTCAACCACCAGTAAGCCTCGGTGGTTCTTTACTTCGTAGGTTATCCTGGCATGTTGGCCGAAACTTGATGTTTGACGAGGTCTGTGGAAAGTTCTTAGCAGAGGAAATTTCTTTAACTGTTAAGATGTTTAAACGAGAGCCTCACTTCGTGTGTATAGAGGATGGAGTCCTCGGCTCATTTTGCTTCCCTGCCAATGCAGCATTTCGCTGTGGCTTTTAATGTAAAGTAAACTTGTTTAAGATATAATGTCAAAGGGTCGAACCCTCAGTCAATTTTAATGGAAACACGGTATTCAAAAAACTTTACATCGTGTTTGTATGAAATATATAAATTATCTAAGTTGATGTTTGAGTAATTGATACTATGTTTAGGTGAAAGTAGAGAGCCATGGGCTGACTCGTTTTTGTGAAAAAGATGGTTCTGTGTTACGATACTTATACTTTTGACTTGAATGGTAAAATGAGATTCAGTTTGCATTGAACATAACTTATAAAGGTTTCTATGCAATCCCTATTTTTATATAAATTGTTGTTTTTTGTATTGAAAATTGTGTGTTTAAAAATGGGTACGAGCCAAAGGTTTCTACCTTTTGTTTTGTAAATAAAACCTTACTCTGTAGGTTTCGATGGTAGATTGTTTTAGCTAGCAACTATACTGTCATTTGGATAGAGGCCGAGAGCCGTAGGTTAACTATTTTCTTGAAAACGAAACCCTGAGTTTGCAATAAAACAAAAAAATAGTTTTCTGAGTGTTTTCTGAGTTTATAAAGATTGATATAATAACTTAGAAGGATACAGTGTTAAACCCGGCCGAGAGCCGTGGCTAACTTGTTTTACCAAGATGAAAAACCCTGTGATCAAATTGTTTTAAATTTGAGTTTGGAAGATGTAATGTGACTCCGTTTTGGTTTTTGATCCTTAAATTGAATGGTTATTATGGTTGATAAAAATAATAGTACTCTTGTTTGAGTCTGTTTTGTTTAAGTGGATAACTATCGTAAAAGTGTTAGTCAAATAATGATGATGCGTTTATCTTTGGAAAAACTTGATATAATAAAATATGTTTACGATAATAAATGTAGACTGTAAGCTGGTTTATAATTGGTCTTAGGGTTTTGAAAACGAACCTGTACATGTTTGCAAACTTTATATAGTTGAAAGTAGAACTATAAGATTTTGGAAATAACACCTAGAAATAATCTACTTTGCAAAATTTGAAATATAGCAGACTATTTTAAATAATGAGAATAATGCTAAATTAAAACCATGAATTTTCAATGAAAGGAATGGAATGAGAATAAAATGCATGTATCAATTTTGTATAAAAGAATAATTGCAGCTGTTACATTTCTCAAAATAATAATGTATGAAATATGTGGAAATATGTGGAAATATAACAGCTTATTATTGGAAGAAAATAATAAGATACATAGTATTAGCTTTCAAAAATAGATAGTAATCATTCGAAAACCTAGTTCTGTGCAGAGATAAAATGTTTTACTTTTCTTACTAGTATAGAAAATGCTATATATATGTGTTTATGATATGTTATTCTATTTCTGAGTTTAAACATGTAAAATTGAAATTGCAGAATTAAAAGAGACACTACAGTGTTAATCTATCCATTCACTTGGCATTCTACCCATCAATCATCTGATGTAATTATACCTCTCTGTACTAGAGTACTATACAGAAAACAGTATGGGCAAAATACAGAAAGGATTTTTAATCAATAATCTCATTTACTTAATCATCCTTATACAAAATCATCTCTAGGTCAGAAATTGAAATACTTTCTTTTGTATAACTATAAATACTAAATCTATAAATGCAGAAAATCATTTAACTGTAAACAATAAGACAGAACAATAGAACCTGATTGAATGTAGGAGAAACAAACAACCCAAGGAGCCTGTTCCACCCAACCTATTCCTTAAGACAGCCAAATTACTTGCCTTAGGACCCCTGTGCCTATCCACTGAACCACTAGGAAGAAGAATTTGTAGAAGCTTTAGGTCATCAACTTGCAACAACAATTTGGATCATTCAGTCCTACAGACTTAGCATTCAAAGAGACCTGCACCAGCACATCTGGTTCCTTCTCAAAATATTGCAGCGGCCTCACAATGCACTTCCACTTAACCTCCCTATTCGAATCTCTCAGTGATCACCTAATGCACTTGAGGAATTATTTCTGCAGAAAATAATGTAGGCTCCCTACCCAATTCGAATTGCCTTATCTAGGTTGCTTAGGCCTTTTAGTGGTTAACCTGGTCATTAATGAGCTAACAGCTCTCTCCCACCCACATGGGGGGGGTAATGCCACAAATTTAAGGGTAGTTGTCCCATAACCAACAGCTAGTGCTGGAGTGAAAATGCTGACACCTGTCCCATGCCTTCTAACAGCTTCCATTCCTCCTAGTGGGTCAGTGAACACTCATTTAACAGTTCCCTTGGGTGTTTGTCTCCTGTTTTAATTTATTAATTAATAATAATAATATGTTTATTACAATCATCCTTGACCAAATTTGGTCATAATTACAAAACTTTGTAATTATAATTTAATATAATGTTTTTGCAAATAAAATAAATAGTCTCAAAATTTGGGTAGGTGACACTACCTGTTTGACAATGATCTCAGAATCACCAAAGCAATGAATGACATGTACCCCCATATCAATAGCCTTTTTAAGTCCTTGAACAAGGGATTCATATTCAGCCACATTGTTGGTACAGTCAAATTCCAATCTGCATGCTATCATAGTTTTAATCCATTTTGGGTTTATGACGACACAACCCGCACCAGCTCCTTCCTTAGACCCGAAGCCATCAAAAAATAAAGTCCAAGCAGTCGGATCTATTCTAAAATTTGTGTTTATATTAAAAACATTATGTACAACATCTCTAGTGAAAGGTATAGTGGTAAGTTGAGTGATCTGAGATTGTTTCTGTAAATTTTCATATGGAGAACAGTCAGCAGGCAAATCTCCAAAGAAAGTGTCAAACGTGAAATGTTCAATGTATGAATTGAGATAATCAGCAGGTTCACTAGAGTCATTCGGATCTGTGACTATTTTTTTCATGAATGGTTCCCTACTAATTTTGATTTTGTTAGGTTGTCCATTATAGGGTAACCATAGATGAGACCAGTCAATGGAAAAGTAGCAAGACGTTTCTCAACCTCCCTACTACTCTAACTTTTGATCTGTCGAGTTGGATGATATGAGTAGGGTAGGGCTCCCATGTGGCATTAAGTTTTCTACAGAAAGATAATGGCATTACATTCGATGAAGCACCGGATTCTATCATGCAGTTATGCACGTTCCTATTGAAGATCTCAAAAGTCAGAAGAAAAGGGGGTGTTCTTTTACTTTCAGGTTTTTGATCGTCAGATTTGGTAAGGGAGTCAAAGTTATTATTCTGAGAGTCTCTGGTTTTCTTGACTACCATGATTTTGGGTAAGGTATCTCTCATATAAGGAATCTTCAATAGTTCAAATAGAGAGATATTAGCCTTAACTCTTTTCAGATCATCAACTAGATTATACTCGATCTCCAGAATAACTGTATCATTTTGAGGAACAGTTTTGCCTTTATTGGGAACTGTTGTTGAGGATGAAGGTTACTGAGGGGGTTGTGGTCTTGACCTTGTGTTGTAAGGGTGTTGGACGTTAAACATAGTCTCAGGTTCTTCCTCCTCTTCATTCATGGGGAGTTCGGAGAAATAGCTAACAGTGTTTACCTGCAGGTCCTCTTGTTCTTCGTTCTCTTTAGGTGATTGTGAATCGTGGTTGGTATGATCCTTGGAGGTTTTAGGAATAGTTTGGGTTTCTGTTGCCAAGGCTCTAAAAATGGAATATATTTCTTCATTTGAAGTCCTTCAGTAGGGTCAGGAGGTGGTGGATTATGAGGAGGCTGATAAGGTCTCCTAAAAGGGGGCCTTACAAAACCTCTGTTTTGGTTTTGATTCTCATTATTATTTCTTTTCAGATCAACCATCTCATTTGACACTTTCTGAAGAGATTTCTTTACATCATTCATGTCAAATGGATCCTTGTTTTGGGTGGAATCCTTGGGCACAATGTCAGTTTTATTCTTGGATGCGAAGGTAGAGGGTTGTTCTTCTACTGCATCAAGGCCATCCTTAAGACAATAAATATCCTTTTCAACTTGGATAGCTTCAATGTAGGATACATATAAAGTGTTTTTATGCGCCCTTTTTACCCACATTGCAATGGGGGCAGAAAGACCCTTTTCATAAAAGGCAACCAAAAGCTCTTCGGCTGGAAGAACAAGGGTAGGGATTCTATTCTTTAGGTAAGAAAACCTTTGATTATAATCTTTAATTCTTTCTTTACCTTTCATCTTTATGGAAGATAACTCCAAAACTAAGTCCTGTGGTGTTTTGTCATCTCCAAACTTTTGGATAAACAGTTTTTCAAAATCATCCCAAGATGTAATAGATCTAGCTTCCAAGGAGAAATACCATGTAGATGCCTTGCCCTCAAATGTGTAAGGGAACAGTCTGCAGACTACATCCTCGTGAATAACATTCCTAAGCCTGATGGCTTGCATGAAAGTTTTAATATGATAAAGTGCAGGTGACTTGTCATCTGGGTCATATTTAGGAAGCCATTTTTCTGGGTTCTTAGGTAACCTGTGTTCATCACCAAGTATCCACACAGCATCTTGGTCAAGCCAAGGTCTATTCTGGCCTTCCCCAACCATAGCTAGTTCTTCTTCTTCTTCGGATGAAGAGTCGGGATAATGTTCACTTTCGGATGAGGAGGATGAAGATGAAGGAGGATACGGTGGTGGTCCACCTGAAGGAATTACTTGTGAAGCTGGTGGGGTTTCAGTGAATAACAAATCAAGATTGAATTCAGGGGGTTGTTGCTGGTTTGACGAACTATTTTGTTCAGTGTTTTGTTCAGCGTTTTGTTCACCTGAATCTTGACTAACTTGATCTACTGCCTGTGGATTGGTCTTTTCTTGGTGAATTGCCGCTAATCCTTGACTTCTATGTAAAGAGAGTCTTTGCTGCAATCTAGTAGCACTATCACTGGACCTCTTGAGTATATCTTCAAGCAGTATAGGTCCTCTAGTGGGTGATGTGATAATGATATCTCCTGTTGTTGGATCTCGATGAGCTATTGGGGTAACAGGGATAGTAGCAGGTCGTTGTACCGGTTGCTCAACAGAAGTAGATGCTTGAGTGTGACTACGGGTGACAATCGGTATTCTTACTAGAGGAGGTTTCTGAGTGTTCTTCTTAGGCATATTTAACTACTGGCCCTCCTTCTAGCACCATTTGTTGAGGCCTCGGGGGTTGTTGTATTCAAGCAGAGAGTAAATGCAAACACAAAGATATAATCAAGACACGAGAGATGAGTCGAATGCATCCAACTGGTTATATTCATCTTGATGGTATTATTTATACATGTTACATATGGTTGGAGCGGTTGCACCCGCTCCAACTCCTTCTTTAACTATACTATTACATAAGTAACTAATGACAATTAAGGAGCCCGAAGGGTCTCCTCCAACATCTCCCCCACCTCAAAATCTTTCTTCGTCCTGAAGAAACATGAACAACCACGAACTGTGATTCCTTTAATCTCTGTCAACAGTCTGGTAGTGGCCAATCGAGCCTTCTCACCTCTTTCCTGTCGAATTCTCTTCCACGGTCCAGGAGCTTCTGGGCTTCGTCGCTCTACCATTGCACCAACTCACCATCTGCCTGAAAAAATTCTGAAATGACATTAAATAGATGTTTATGTGTGTCAGCACCGGGGGGCTTGATCAATTTAACTGTTCCTTTGTCATTATTAACGTGAAGCGCTTTCTCTGTGTGGTATAGATGTCTTCTGCTTAAATACATCATTTTCGTAGACTCAGCTGTCGTGAGGCTTCCTGCAAGTTTCGAATGTGTCGCTGCTGCTTGTGGTCGATACTGATTGATATTGGTCGACTTGACTCTATGCGACATGACTGACTTGACTCGACATGACTGACACTGGTTGACAAGAGACCGACTTGATTTACAACTTTTATGAAAATACATGGTTCAATAAGCTTTGAACATCCCTTTATTCAACTTATTTTCAATGACCCAACACTTTTTCATACTTTTTCATCTTTTGCATATTGACTAAAATACAAAGCAACTTTAATAATATGTTGACATTGACATTCCGACCATATTTTAAAATCGACCAATTCTCGACCATATTTAACAACAACTTTAAAAGACTCGACCACTTTACCATATTGACCATACTGACAAAAGTTTAATATCGACTAAGGTGAAAAAAAAAAAGAAGGTGACGCGACTAAAACACTATAGACTATATGTCACCTCGACCACATATTTAAGAGTCGACCAAAACACAATATCGACCAATTTACTAGGTATCGACCCACATAGTTTTTCTTTTCGACGTCAGAGATATAATATTAACAACAGGTCACTTTACCATTTTGTGATATCGGCATTGCAGCATTCGCCAAGTCAATGTAGATGAGATCGGTTGGCACGTGAAAATTCCATGCTAATAATACATCCAATAAAAATATATTGATCGAAGAAGGAAAGAGAGTTGACCGCATCGACCGAGAAGAGGGTGTTGAAACTTTCTTTTGCAGTTAAAAGTCTAATTTCTACTCGTCGACCAAAGTTAAAGGACATTGATCCAAAACAAAGCAGATGGACAGAGGACAGATCTTTTGGCAGTCGTCCTGCTTCTTCTCTATCCCGACAAGTCTGCTGTGGTTTTTCCTTACCGACGCAACAAACTTCTTTAGAAAGCGGTGGATAAACACCTTCATCAATATTTGGTTGATAAGCTTTTTGCACAGTTCCTTATTTAATAACCAATGTTTGGTCAATGGAGATGATGCCGGTAGATTAGAATGCAGGTCGACAAATGATTGCCATAGTCGAATATACTATTGTAGTCGGGTGGTTCCTCCGGTGTGAGACAACTTCTGGTTGATTTTGATCAACGGAGGAACACATTATTTTTTTCATGTAAGAAGACAGAGAGTGTGATCACTACATCAACTGGAACAATCGAGCTCAACTGTAGCAGTCAACTATTCACCGGCTAATCCCTTCATTCGGTATGAACAATATTGGCATCCGGGGAACATGATCAGACCATCCATCAACCATGCCAATATACAAGAAAACAACGTATGGAAGAAGCTGAAACAATAAAATTCTTTCTTTAATAATATTCGACCAGAATTCTTACAAGCATTTTTATTTTACCGGAAAGATTACGAGCAACATCACTCTCCAGTGTTGGTTGACAGACTGCTGCAGTCGACGAGTTACAGGTCGACTGTAGTGCAGATGACTGCTCACAATTGGCATTTATTCAACAGGTCCATGAGAGATCGCTTTCCAGTCGACCAGATCGACGAGTCTCGTTCAATTGAATTCGGTCGACAGATCGATCGCACACGCTTGCTAAAGAAATGACTTCCATCTGTTCAACTTATTCATGCAAGCTTCAAGCATATTGCACACACTTTATTGGGCAACGACACCATGTACGAGTAATCTTGTATTTTCTTGCAAGTTTGTTTCCACGACACACTATCTTCCAAGTTCAAGCCACTCCCACCCGCTGCTGCTATCACCCAGCCGAATGGAAGCGGCAACGGCGCCAGATGTTGTATTCAAGCAGAGAGTAAATGCATACACAGAGATATAATCAAGACATGAGAGATGAGTCGTATGCATACAACTGGTTATATTCATCTTTATGGTATTATTTATACATGTTACATATGGTTGGAGCAGTTGCACCCGCTCCAACTCCTTCTTTAACTATATTATTACATAAGTAACTAATGACAATTAAGGAGCCCAAGGAATGGGTCCAAGGCTCACAACAGAGGGTGAAAACCCAGATTGAAAGGCTTCGAAAGACCCTATGCAACGGTAGTTCTATCCCCAGCCTGTTTGGTGTGGAATTCTCCGACGGATATTCGGCCTTCGCTGGCACTCTATGAGTAAATGGGTTTGATCGATAGATCAAAATTCAATATGGAAAATAGAAGCTTAAAACTAAGTCTACTCTAAATCAACCTATTTAAAACAAAAGGATCTATTCTGAGTTAGACCTATTCTAAGGAAAAGTTTGTTGTTGTGCAGATCAATCTTGAAGTGAGAGGAACAAGTGTGTTTGCCAACTTCAACAGAAATGTAAAAGATGCATGTACTTGTTTACTTAGATCATAATCAGTTTAATGGAAATTAAATGATGATAACATAAGCATGTAAACTTGTTCAAGATAAATATGTAATCACTATGTTAATTGAAAAATTAACAATGATTATTTGGGCGTTGATCACTTGCAGAAATCGATAAAGAAAATAATTCAACTGACAGAAATTCAATTAAACATTTTCTCACATAAATCAACTATAAAGAGAAATCGTTATAACAAATATTTATATGAATCAATTGCTTGCAAAGATCAAATACTGTAGATGACATATTAAAGTAAGAAATCAGGCATCGTCAAAGAAACTTGAACAATAAACAAGAGATGATTGAAAAGATTACTTCACTATTAAACGAAGTCTGTAAACAAAATTACAAAGCCCTGTAAAGACAGAGTATCTCCAGTTCATCTCCTGCTGATTCCTTAACCAAAAATTCCCAAGCCCTTTTCCCTAAGAGGTATTCTTCCTTAAATAGGGATTACAAATGAGTACAAAAAGGGGAATCCCAAAAGATAGGGATTACAGAGTTTAAATCCGGCTGTTAATCCAGTAAATTCAGCCATAATAATCTAAACAATTTTAACTCAGCAGATTCCCTCCGCTTCGAGGTGAATTTTGAACAAAAGTCATCTTGGAATTTCAGGAAAATCCCGTAGCAAAATTTTAGAATTTTCCAACAGCTTAATAGCTATGGACAATAGGGAATAGTCGGTCCTCCAAACCTTCTTGTTGAATCACCGCAGAATCTCCTGGCTGATCCATAACGCTATCAAAAACAGAAAAATCGGACAACGGGTCTTATTTCACGGAAGCTGGTGATGTATTGGATTCTTCATTAATTAAGAAATCTTGGATAATAGAGTCATCTTGATCATGCAGTTGTTCACTACTTTCTTCTTCATCCCTTTGAGGAGGTGGTAAACAAACTGGCAGAATTTCAGAAAACAACAACGAAGGAAACAACAAAGATTGAAGCTCTTTGTGCATGGAAGATTCATCGAAGGTTTTACAACCTGTCTGCATGTTTATTCACCAAATCGTTAGAAAGAAATTCTCCAAAACAGGAAACCTTTCTAACAAATTCAAACGACGAACTAAGTGTTTCATACCTGCGGCCATATTTAAGATAAGTTAAAGAAGATCAAAATGATTGAATATGATGAGCTGCAATGATTAAGATCATGCGAATTTGGGGATTACAATCATTTGAACTGGAATGAAACGACGTCGCCGCATGTCAATCCGAAATGGATCACAACAAGTACAATTTCAACAGAATGTAGCATAATCTAACGTCGCATCTGAAAACTGTCATTGCAAGTCAATCTTATCAGGCAATCATATCTTGAAGGATGATCATGCAGTGCGAAGTGAAGTGAGAATCCCGGCCGTGAGAATAGTGAAAACAAGGCATTGCAACGTAAATTCGAATGATTGAATTTCATCCATTGGATCAACTAAACGGACAGTGAGGATATAGCAATGGAGGATGCGGGATAAGACTTCGGGGAATTATTCCTGAGTTTATTCACGATTCCCGAAAGCTGCAACCCAAAAATTGAGGGTTACGGAAACATACTACGCAACTTAAAAGAAAAATGGGAATCCGAAATCCGAAAGCCGCAACTGTGGGTTTTGGGTTTCGGGGGGTGACGATTCCCAAACTTATTATCAAGAAGTTCCCGCATCCTGCACCTTTCAGGTTGCGGGTTTCAGGATCACCAAACTCAAACAACTGAAAATTTCTTTCCCGCAACCCGCAATTGTCGGGTTTGAGATTTCGGGATGTTAGAAAGTCGGGTTTCGGGTAGGTAAAAAACAAAGAGACTTGAATTTTGAATCTTTCTGCGACCAAAACACTTGGAAAAATTCTAAGGAAAGCAATATGAACAAGCTAAACAAAGGCATAAGTACAAAATTGCAGAAACCAAGCTCAAAATTGATATTCACAAGAACACTTGGACGAACATCCTTGTGCTAATTTTACAATTGGGGCTCTCATGTTTAACCAAAGCATGGGATCTATTGTGGCTACAACACCCACACCCTCCATTGATCAGATCATCGATGAATGTGTCGGGAATGAAATCTTTTCGTTTATGGATGGCTTCTCCGGTTACAACCAAATCCAGATAAAAAAGGAAGACCAACATAAAAAAGCTTTTATATGCCCTTGGGGAAATTTTGCATATCGAAAAATGCCATTCGGCCTTAAAAACACCGGAGCTAATTTTCAAAGAGCTATGTCATGCGCATTTCACGATATTAAGGATATCGTCGAGGTTTACCTTGATGATTTGGCAGCTAAATCTAAAAAGAGAGCTGAACATGGTGCACATTTACAAGCAATCTTCGAGCGTTGCCGCAAGTACAACATTAGGTTAAATCCACATAAATGCATGTTTTGTGTGGACTCTAGGAGGTTACTTGGGTTCATAGTATCCCAAAAAGGGGATCATGGTTGATCCCATCAAGTTTGAGGCAATACTTCGGTTGTGTTCCCCGAAAACAATCACTCAACTTCAAAGCCTTCAAGGGAGAGCTAACTACTTGAGGAGATTTGTCGAGAATTTTGCTGAAAAAGCTAAAGGTTTCATGCGTCTCTTAAAACAAGATGCAATATTCACATGGGATGACCAAGCTCAATGTTCATTTGATGAAATAAAGAAATCTTTGGTCTCCGCCCCGGTGCTTAGTCCACCGAACTATAATAGAGACTTTCTGCTACATTTGGATGCATCTCCTTCCACTATTGGAATGGCCTTAGCACAAGAGGATGAATCATCTCAAGAACATGTTATTTACTATCTTAGTAAGGGCCTGGCAGGTCCCGAATTGAGGTATTCCCAGGTCAAGAAGTTGGCCTTGGAACAGTCCATGCTATCCAACGACTTAGACATTACATACTTCCAAGGAAAACTACCATAGTGGTTTAAAGGAACCCCATGAGACACATTTTGTCCCGCCATGTCATTGATGGCAAATACTCAAAATGGATAGTAATTTTACAAGAATTCGACCTCGAATTCAAAAATGTAAAAGCCAAGAAATTATTAGCATTTGCTGAGTTAATGTCTGAGTTACCCATTGAGAAGGAGAATATTATATCTGTTGAATCTTGGGCAGATGAACACGTATTCCTCATTGCAACTTCTGATCCTTGGTATGGAGCATTCATTGTATATCTTCAAACCCAAAGGATAGATCCTCAGTTTTCTAGTATTGAAGGTGTTCGGATATCCACATCATCTATTTCGGGATACATCATCTATTTCAGGATCTTGCATGATCTATTTCAGGATATGATCTATTTCAGGATCTTGCATGCACAGGCATGCATCCCAGTCACCAGTTTGATGCCTCCAGCACCTTATCCACCTTCTTCTAGCACCCGGGAGCCACTTACCACAGAGTTTTAGCCCTCCTAAGCTGAAAGGCGCCCTCTTCTCACCTACTTCCAGAGAAGGGCGCACTTGTTCACCTACCACTGCATATTCACTTCAGTTACATTCAGTTAGCTCCGATTCTCCCTGATTTGAGGCTAGTTTCACTCCCGACTGACTGTATCACTTCCGTTTGACCTCCAGTTTGATTAGGTGACTTGTTCTGACTTCAGTTAGCCTCCCATGCGCCCCCACTGAGCCTCCAGATCCTATATCAGTGCTACACACTTCAGTTACATTTATTATACTCAGTTAGACTCAGATTGACACCTGGATGACTGGTTGTTGTGATTGATGAGCACCACCGATGATTTATGAGGACTCCTAGATAGAGTCAAGCTACTCCATTCAGTGATTCGAATGACCTCCTTAGGCAATTCGAATTGCTCAGTCATTGCGACAGTTTGTATTGTAATTCATTCACCCTTTCTGGGATAGAGAGCACTGCTGCATGTTTTGCACAGTTTTGCACCATATTTTCTATGTTCATCTGTTGTGATTGATTTACTTGTTCATTAGATCTGCTGTGACTAATTTTACATGGTATCAGAGCCATTGCAGGGACAAGATCTCTTTTCTACAGGTGTTTATACAAGAAGATTTGACTGAATTGCTAAAAATTGCAAAAAGTTTGGCATGAGATATCTCAAGGGCATTCGCTCCTGTGCATGCAAAGCTTGAAAAATATTCCAATACCACTCCAGAAGCTTGAGTTACCACATAATTCCTGGATCTGATACATTGGACCTATTCAACATTGCTTGAAATCCAATCCCAGGTGTGATGCAACTCTCAAAGGGTGGATTGTTCGACCTTATTGTGGTTGTTTTGATGTGATTTGCAGGTTTATTGTCTCCTCCAATTGCACTCGCTACCTTCTGCATGCAAGCCTTTCTACAGCAATTGCATTCGCTATAGTCTGCATGCAAGCTTCCTCTTCATCAGTTGACTCAATCCTTGCAATGGAATACTCTTCTTCAAAGCCTATCCTCACCCCATTCAATTATTTTGATTGGAAAGATGATATGGAGATCATATTACGTTCAAAAGGTTACTACCGAGTCACTCTTGGTCTTGAATTGGAGCCAAACAATGTAGCAGAAAGAACCAAACACTACAACAAGCTTGATGAAGCTTACGGTCTTCTTTGTCTCTCCATCTCCAAGGATCTTCACTTCCATCTCAGCGGATTGAAGACTCCAAAAGCCATATGGGAGCAACTTGAAACACTATTTGGCAAGCAGGATGAGCTTAGGGCTTTTCAATTAGAGAATGAATTGATTGGCCTTAATCCTGAGAATTTCGAGACCATCAATGAATTCTTCACAAAATTCAAGAACTTGAACTTGCAATTGAAGAACAGTGGTGTTATCAAAGAGGATAAACAGTTGATCCTCTCCATTCTAAGCAAGCTTGGGAAAGATTATTCGGTATTTGTCTCCACTTTCAATTCCGGTCGGCTAACTACCCCGAATTGGAAGATGCCTACCTTGAATGCCTTCATTGAGTCCGTTACAAAAGAGCATGACAAGTTGATTCAAATGGGGTCCATAAGCTCCAAAGATTCAGCCCTATTTGTTCAAGGACCCAAGATCTCGAATGGTAAAGGAAAGCTAAAGAAGGAGAAGCCCAAATTCGAGCCTCACAAGCAAAAAGACAAAGGCAAGCAAATGGATGCACCATCCAGTTCGAAATCCAAGCAAAAGGGCAAAGAAGGTAACCAAAAATCTAAATGTACTTATTGTAACCGTGGCTTTCATCCCGAAAGTTCATGTATGAAGAAGACTATAGATCAAATGGCCCTCCTTTTGGAAAAGAACAACATAACCCTTCCTGACGGTGCAAGGAAGAAGGATCGGAATGACGATCATGAAAGAGGACAAGCACTCATGGCAACGGTTTCGAAGCCCACTCTCTTGATAGATTCGGGTGCATCAAATCATATGGCTGCAAATATTGATTCTTTTTCCTCATTCGATCCAAACAGCTCCATCCCCATCCATTTGGGAGATGACTCAAAAATTTCTTCAAAGGGCAAAGGTACGATTCATGTAGAACATGGATGCTTTCAGAATGTTCTCTATGTACCTTCCTTAGCTTCGAATCTCCTTTCTGTGTATCAAATGACACATACTAGTGATCCAAAGAAAGTCACATTCAGCCCTAACACAGTTGAAATTTCTGATATCAAAAGTGGAAGACTAGTTGCGGTTGGGAAGGCAAACCACACTGCAAAATGTTATGAGTTTTCGCACTTTATACCGCTTGCAAAGCCCACCGCTCTTCGCACACATGGTAATGAGGTTAGTAGGATTTGGCATGAAATATTTGGACATCTAAATTATAAGTATTTGCTGTTGCTATCAAATAAATCCATGGTAGATGGGCTTCCACAACTCCGTTCCTCGAAGGGAATATGCACCGGTTGCATTATTGGGAAGCACCCCGAGCACAGATTCGACCGCGGCAAGGCTAGCAGAGCCTCTACTATTTTGGGATTGATCCATTCTGATATCAGTGGTCCGCTGCCCCATATGTCATTAAATGGTTCAAGGTATGTTTTGACATTTATTGACGATTTTTCCCGCTTTACATGGGTATTCTTTCTCAAAAACAAGTCAGAAGTGCTTGGAAAATTCAAGGATTTTAAGGCTTCTGTTGAGACCACCACTGAGAGCAAGATCAAAGCTCTTAGATATGATAATGGTGGGGAATATATCAAGTCCGAGTTGCTGCAACTTTGTGCCCAAAGCGGAATCAAGATCCAACATACAGTTCCCTACACACCCCAGCAGAACGATGTAGCGGAAAGGAAAAACCGGTCACTGAAAGAGATGGCTACATGCATGATTGAATCGAAAGGTTTGGCTGCAAATCTTTGGGCTGAAGCAATCAATGTTGCTGTATATATACAGAACCGTGTTCCACATTCATCCGTGAAAGGTATGACTCCTTTCGAAGCATTCTTTGGTCACAAACCGGATGTGTCAAATTTGAGAGTTTTTGGCTCTACTGCATGGGCTAGAATTCCTTCTGAGAAGAGACGAGCTTTGGATCCACAAAGTATCGAGTGCATATTGATAGGATATGGGGAAGAATCAAAAGCATATAAACTCATGGATATCAGATCTAAAAAGATATTCATAGAGCGCAGTGTGCAGTTTGAAGAACCGCTTCAAGAATTGCAACTAGTTGAGGAGAAAACTACCGATTCACCGCCTTCACCAGAAGAAGATTCGAGCAGCGATAATGAAGGTATGAGTTCTGATATTTCTGATATTGTAGCAGCATATGATGATCATGACATATTAGGTTCGGAATCCGACCATTCAGATCCCCCTCAGTTACCAAAGTGGGCCCAAAACACTCTACAATCTGCTGGTTCTAGTCTTGGAAATCCTGCTGATCCGAGACGAACAAGAGGAGACTTTCAAAGGGCAGGTATGGCTCTTTCTATTGCTGATCCATTTCTTCCTGAGATTTGTTATTTGATGGCTGGTTCAGATCCCCAATCATACTATTCAGCCCATCGAGATCCGAGATGGAAAAGTGCCATGGATGAAGAGTACAGTTCTCTTCAAAAGAACAATACATGGGAGCTAGTTTCTCTTCCACCTAGAAGAAAATTAGTGAAGTGTAAATGGGTCTACCGTACTAAAGTTGCTGCTGATGGCACTATCAGCAAATATAAAGCAAGGTTGGTTGCAAAAGGTCTTTCCCAAGTCCAAGGAGTGGACTACACAGAGACCTTTGCACCGGTTGCAAAGATGGATTCCATCCGCCTTGTTTTAGCTATTGCCGCATCCAAGCACTGGGAAGTGCATCACATGGATGTGAAGAGTGCATTTTTACATGGAGACCTTGCTGAAGAGGTCTATATGCAGCAGCCAGAGGGTTATACATCAGATCCATCATTGGTTTGTAGATTGAAGAAATCTTTGTACGGGTTAAAACAGGCCCCAAGAGCTTGGTACGCAAAGATGGACTCCTTCCTTCTTTCTCAGAATTTCCAAAGATGCAAATCTGATCCGAATGTCTATCTTCAGCGAGTTAAAGGTAATTTGTTGGTTATTGTACTTTATGTTGATGATCTGCTTATTACTGGTAGCACACTTACTTCAATAAACAAGCTAAAATCTGCCTTAAATCTAGCTTTTGACATGAGCGATTTGGGCTTGCTGAGTCACTTTTTGGGCTTGGAGATAGCTCAAAATTTCGATGGGATCACTATATCTCAGCAAAAATATGCTTCCGACCTGTTATTGAAGTTTAATATGGCTGAATGTAAGGCAGCCCCGTTCCCATTCCTCTCAGGAATCAGTCTTGAGGAGGGAGATTCCACACCGCTTGCAGATTGCAGTATGTATCGACAGTTGATTGGTTCACTACTTTATTTGACACATTCACGGCCTGATATCTCATATGCCGTGAGTGCTGTGTCAAGATATATGCAGCAGCCACATGAGCTTCATTGGCGAGCAGCCAAGCGGATCTTGCAGTATGTGCAAGGTACGAGACAGTTTGGCATACATTATGCTGCAGATTCTGAGCTAGATTTCATTGGTTTTACTGATTCAGATTGGGCAGGTGATAGCATTGATCGGAAGTCCACTTCCGGTTATGTTTTCATGATTGGTCATGGTGCTATTTGCTGGTCCAGCAAAAAGCAAGCAGCCATTGCACTTTCTTCAGCAGAGGCAGAGTATCGAGGGGCAGTCAATGCCTGCATTCAGGCAGTTTGGTTGCAGGGTATTCTTTCCGAGTTTGGTTTTGGTGGCACTACTTCGACTGTCCTATTTTGTGACAATCAAAGTGCTATCAAGATCTCCACAGATCCAGTTCAGCGGCAGAGGACCAAACACATTGAGATTCATATGCATTACATTCGACAGTTGGTGCATGACCGCACCATCATTCTGCAATATTGCCCTACTGATGAGCAAATTGCAAACATCTTCACCAAGAGCTTCACTGAGAAGAAGTTCTCTTACCTCCGTTCACTGTTGGGGGTGAGTTCCATCATGGTGGAGACAGATTGATTCATTATTATGCTTTAGCTTGAGGGGGGGCTTTCTTCCCACTGGGTTTTCCCTCTTTCCTCACTTAGTTTATTTTCAGCATTTTTTGGATTATTGTATTGGGGTGACCTTTGGTCTTAGTTACCAGGGCCCCACATTATTTTAGTTGGCACATCATAGTCTAGCTTGAGGGGGGGTGTTCAGATATCCACATCATCTATTTCGGGATACATCATCTATTTCAGGATCTTGCATGATCTATTTCAGGATATGATCTATTTCAGGATCTTGCATGCACAGGCATGCATCCCAGTCACCAGTTTGATGCCTCCAGCACCTTATCCACCTTCTTCTAGCACCCGGGAGCCACTTACCACAGATTTTTAGCCCTCCTAAGCTGAAAGGCGCCCTCTTCTCACCTACTACCAGAGAAGGGTGCACTTGTTCACCTACCACTGCAGATTCACTTCAGTTACATTCAGTTAGCTCCGATTCTCCCTGATTTGAGGCTAGTTTCACTCCCGACTGACTGTATCACTTCCGTTTGACCTCCAGTTTGATTAGGTGACTTGTTCTGACTTCAGTTAGCCTCCCATGCGCCCCCATTGAGCCTCCAGATCCTATATCAGTGCTACACACTTCAGTTACATTTATTATACTCAGTTAGACTCAGATTGACACCTGGATGACTGGTTGTTGTGATTGATGAGCACCACCGATGATTTATGAGGACTCCTAGATAGAGTCAAGCTACTCCATTCAGTGATTCGAATGACCTCCTTAGGCAATTCGAATTGCTCAGTCATTGCGACAGTTTGTATTGTAATTCATTCACCCTTTCTGGGATAGAGAGCACTGCTGCATGTTTTGCACAGTTTTGCACCATATTTTCTATGTTCATCTGTTGTGATTGATTTACTTGTTCATTAGATCTGCTGTGACTAATTTTACAGAAGGACGTCGCATTTGACACCGAGCTCGAAGATACCTCATCATCGGGGATACTTTGTACGGTCAAGGAATAGACATGATATTAAGATGTTGTTTAGTACACAAAGAAGCTGAACAAGTGTTGAATGATTGCCATGCTGGGGCATGTGGCAGACATCTTTCTGGGTTGGAAACTGCCCAGAAAATCTTGCATGCAGGATACGTTTGGCCTACAATTTACAAAGATTGCATGAATGCTATCAAAAAGTGTCATCCTTGCCAAATTTACACAAGAAAAATGTGCACACATCCTGCTCCTTTACACCATGTAGTCACAGTGGGTCCATTTTCAAAATGGGCCATTCATTATATGACGGTCAACCCACCTTCAGCCGATGGCCACCACTACATCATCGTAGCAGTGGACTACTTCACCAAGTGGGCTGAGGCGATGCCTACATTCAATTGCACGGGTAAAACTCTAGCATATTTTCTATTCAATCATGTAATGGCAAGGTTTGGTGTACCCAAAGAGATCAGTACCGACAACGGAAGTCATTTTAGGAATTCCTGTATGGATGAACTTACAGACCGGTTAGGATTTACGGCAAGACTTTTCCTCCCCATACTACCCTCAAGCTAACGGACAAGTAAAAGCCATCAACAAGGTTTTGAAAACCATGTTAGAGAGGATGATTAATAAAAACAAGAATAAATGGCACTTGATGTTGTTCACTGCTCTTTGGGCTTACCGAACGACCGCTAAAAATGCAACCGGATTCACTCCCTTCCAACTGGTTTATGGAGAGGAAGTTGTGTTGCCGATTGAATGTGAAATCCCATCATTAAAGATAGCAGTCAAACTCCTACCTAACACTTCTACAGAAGAGGAAAGACTTCTCCACCTCCATTCTCTTGATGAAACTAGAAGGGAAGCCTCTCTAAATATAGAAGCACATAAGAAGAGGGTTAAAACACAATATGACAAGTCCATCCGTCCCCGAGTCTTTTCTGAAGGTGATCTGGTTTTAGTTTATGACCAAGACCAAGATAAAATAGGAGAAGGGAAATTTGTAGCTAAATGGTTTGGCCCACTTGTTGTCAAAATTGTGTTAAACAAGGGAGCTTACGAATTGGTCATTTTTGATGGGGAACCCATGTCAGAGATCAGAAATGGTCTCTATCTGAAGAAATACTTCACGTCGGCACTGATGCCTCGCACCATTTGTTGTATTATGTTGTATTCTTTGTATAAACTTTTGTACATTATTTATTTCGAGCACACACTTATCTTGCTTGGTATTGTCACTTTGGCAGATGGCACAAGAATCTTTCACATATTTGGGATATGCGGACGGCACCAGCCGTAGTTCTCGGAACGTTGCTTTCGTCGCATGGGTCGTTTTCACACCTAATAACGAAGTTCTTAGTTCAAGAGGCATTTTTCTCGGCTCTGCAACCAACAATGTTGCAGAATATAGCGCAGTCATTGAGCTTCTTGTCGAGGCTATCACCCTTGGCATCCAACGAATAATTGTCAAACTAGACTCAGAATTAGTTGTATCCCAGTTAAATGGTCAATATCAGGTTCGACATCCTACACTGTTTAGAAAGTTTCTACGAGTATGTCTTTTAGAGCTTCAATTCGAGTATGTATATACACATTCCTAGAAGTCTGAATAGTTTGGTTGATTCTTTGGCCAACTATGTACTTGATTGGCATCTAAGTCATTAACATCATACCAAAAAGCAAGCATGTACATTATTTCATGGCCAATTTAATTGAACATATCATTTAAGTACATAAGTAAAACCGAAATAATCTAGCTTACATCATAACCCAAAAAGTGTGTAAATTTTGCACACACCAAAAAGAATAGTGTAAATACTATTTCTCTTTTTTATTCTTTTTCTTACAGATAACACCCAAAAACTGTTCATACAAACAAAAAAATGAAAAAATTTGGAAAAACTCGAAAACATGGGAAACTATTTCAAAATTTTCTAGTTTGACATCGAAACTAACCCACTACTAGCAAATCAAAGACTAAAGGTTCATAGCTTCTAGGAATTCAAGTTGAAAGGGGATGCTTCCTCTCATACATCGACTACACAACGAACACATATGGTAAATCATGAGTATTTTTACTTATCTTTTATTCATACATGTACAAACCGTATCCTTTTGAATGATAGAAAGATGTATAATTCCTCAATTTTAGCTATCTTTTAGATATTAAATACACATTTGAACTAGTTTCTAACTGCACTGTTGGGTAGTGAAATGGTTTTGATTTCAGGACTTGAAGACTTTGATAGTTCGAACTATTTGACTCAGGTAGTTGAGACAGACCATGATTCATGATGATCTATGATTTTGGCATTTTTCACAAGACTCAAGTGGAAGTAAACCTCATTGAACCATTCCTACTTGGCCATTTCCCCAAATCGGATAACTTCAGTCACATGGTATTACTTCACCATCCGTCGACACATAATCCTGCTTCAGATAGACTACCCTGGGAAGGAACAGCTGTAAGAGTGTACACAGCTAGCTTAGCCCTTGTTTGCAATATGGATCTTTTCCTTGGCCTAACCCATGCCCTTGAAAAATAGGCGTACGCCCATGCAACACTCGTTCCTTCCTATGTATCATAGCATTCTTTATTTTTTTTACAAAAATGAAAAAGCATAAAAATTAAAAAACACAAAAATCCAAAAAGGGAGAGACTTGAATCACTTCATATTATAAACCTTGAAGAAAACGGCAATAGTCAGTCCTTGTCGCCCTTGAACACGGCAAATCATTTTGCATCCGCTGTCAGTACACCGTCTACATTTGCCTTAGGAAACTGTACCAGTATTTTGAACATATCTCCACCAATGGGTTATCCTTCCTGTCACCAATGGAGCTTTCGTTAATGCATCTGGCATTAGCGGATTTCATTAAGGTCGGTTACTCAAATTCCTATGTTTCCAAGTGTCCATTCTGCGTCGTGTTATGTGTTCAAGGGAAGTCCAAACCGAGTCGGCCATTCCTCAAATATTCTTGACGAATCATGTTGGCCTTCCTTATGTCAGTATACAGTGTTGGATCTTCCATTTCTACCAAATTATATCAGACTATTGATCTTTGTTTCGTATCGGTTGATGTTGGATGCATTAATGCCCTCCTTCTGATGGATCTATTCCTATCGACATCAAATCATCATCTAGGACATGGATCTAGAAACCCAAGAGTACCTTGGATTGTGCAGTCATTAGTGGCAGGTTTCCTCGCAAATGACAGTGGGTATACATCAATGACCCCTAATTGTTTGATTCTACAAGTGTTCGACTTCAGAATATCTATTCACACTTGTTAGTTTGTACTCAGTACCTTAGAGTCCATCATCATTATCGGTGGGTCTCTTCGCATCTGTTAACGGTATACATCAATGACCAGTAATCAGATGGTGTTTTATTATGCTCGACATCATATCACTTATTCGCATGATATAAACTCGTACTATCGTCAGTTTGTATTGAGGACCTTGGGAAAAACAGTTGTATCACGCATCGATGCACTGCCCGAGCTGCGCAAGATTAGACTCCCATGTCAGAAGTTCAATAAAGACTTTGTTCTCGCACTCATCAAAGTGCATGTTTACATTTCAGAAAAAATTGCTTTTGACATGGATCCACTATGTATTGTTCGTGTCCATGCTTGTTTACTGCTAAGCATGGGTATGCCCGCCTCAGGAAGATATTATATATTTGAGAAATTGTTATGTTTTGCAGGTGTGATCCTCAATCCTGCGCCCGTGATATTTCCTTCCCTCATCCTTGCTTTGAACGATAAAGAGTATCAATATAAAGAGTATCAGTATGCAGAGTATAAATTTCAATAATGTATTTCGGCCCTTAGCTCTGCTTCGGACCTCACACATTAGGGGGCATCTATTAACAATCAAATTAACACCCCTAGTCATGTGACAGGAGAAGCACATTTTTACTATGCGCCCGCAACATGAAGACAGAAACACAAGTACATTCAGAGACAAGTCCTCTCTGATCTAATCACTTCTCCCATAAATGGAAGGATTAGGTGAAGATAGTAAGAACCTAAGGAGACCAAGTTCGGTCATCGAACCACTCATTAAAGGTCCAAACTTAAGCTACACCAATCAAAAAGTGAAGAGAAAATGCATTAATTGTGCTTAAAGTTGTGCAAAAAGCCTAAAAACTATGGAAAAGTGGGTTTTCAGGTTAAAATAATCTAAAATGAGGAAAATTGGGAATCCCACATTTAGAAAAAAATCCTAGGGCTCATTTCCCAATGCTATATAAGAAAGGCATGGGAGGCATTGTAGAGTACACAAAGGAAGAGCAAAGGCATGCTGAAGAGATTATGAAGGAGGAGTGAAAGAGGTCAAATTCTTCAAAAGCAAGGGTGAAGGAAGGGAAGCTCATGGCAATGGAGGAGGGATTCACACCTAGGTCCATGGTAAGGATGTACTTCTTCATTGTTCTAATATGAATGGATTCAAGTTTCTACCATCTAAGAGTTTGAATTTTGCTTATCATGTATGAATTTAATTCTCAAATGGCTTTTAGATCTTAATGAGTTTTGATGAATGAATATAGATCTTTGGAAACTTGTGATAATCTTTTCATGTTGTTAACATAGGAACTCACCATTTCTTAGTAAAATAGTTAAAATAGTGTAGACATAACCCTGCACTAATCACTGTTATCACCCAGGATCAGAAATACAATAATGGAAGAATCAATTCCAGAAGAATACGAAGAACGCGAGATGGAAGACCCACAGGAACCTGTAGATCCACCACATGAGAAGAATTCTCACAAGAGGAAACCAGCATGGGTATGAGAATCAATTCAAGATGCAGAGAGATATGGTGCTCCAGAAGGAATGCATAGAGAAAGCAAGAGACCAAGACCATTTTCCAGTTATGTAGCCCTACTGTATGACATCATTGACAACAACAAAAAACCTTCCAACTACGAGGAAGCAACTGAGAAGAAACAATGGAAGGATGACATGATCAAGGAGTACCAGTCGATCATGAAGAATGATGTCTGGGATGTGGTCCCGAGACCAGTAGGGAATTCTGTTAAGACTTCCAAGTGGATCTACAAGATCAAGCATGCTGCAGATGGCAGCATAGAGAAACACAAGGAAATATTTGTGGCACGTGGCTTCTCCCAGAAAGAAGGGATAGATTATGAGGAGACATTTGCACCTGTAGCCAGATACACTTCCATCATATCAGTACTTGCTCTGGCTGCAGTGATGAAGTGGAAGGTACACGAGATGCATGTCAAGACAGCGTTCTTGAATGGTGTAGTAGAGGAGGTAGTGTATGTGGAGCAACCACTCAGATTTGAGACACATGACAGGGAGACTCATGTGTGCAAATTGAAGAAAGCCTTGTATGGATTGAAACAGGCACCCAGGACGTTGTACGGTATGATAGAAAGCTTCCTGACTAGTTTGGGATTTACCAAGAGTAAAGCGGATTCCAAACTTTACTACAAGGTTGAGGAAGGGAACCTAGTGATACTTCTACTTTATGTAGATAACTTGTTTGTGACAGGTGAGGATGGGTTGATTGCTGACACAAAGAGGAAGCTTGTTGTCGAGTTCGAGATGAAGGACTTGGGGGTATGATGCATTATTTTCTAGACATGGAGGTGTGGCAAAGTGTGGATGGAATATTCCTTGGACAAGGGAAGTATGCAGTAGAGATCTTGAAGAGGTTCGGGATGATGGACTGCAAGGCCATGGCCACACCTATGTCATCGAGCCTGAAGCTATTAAGTGATGCTTCATCAGATTCGGTTGATGCCATGATGTATCGTCAGATGATTGGATCCTTGATGTACCTGACGAATACGAGACCAGATATTTGCTTTGCCATGAACACAATGAGCTAGTTCCTGACGGATCTGAGACATGTTCACTTGATTGCTGCAAAGCATATTCTAAGGTACCTGAAGGGTACGGTTGATTATGGACTCAAGTATGATGCGAATCAGAAGATTAACCTGGAGGTTTATGTTGATTCAGATTGGGCAGGCAGTTCCACTGATAGGAAGAGCACGTCGGGGTGCTGCTTTTGGTATGGGATCAGGTGTGATCTCTTAGTTTAGCAGGAAGCAGTCCTGCGTGGCATTGAGTACAGTCGAAGCAGAGTATGTCGCATCTTGTTCGGCTAGTTGTGAGGTAGTATGGCTGAGGAAGCTACTGTCTGATTTGTTTGATCTCCAATTGGACGCAATGTGTATATATTGTGACAACCAGAGTTGTGTGAAGTTGTCTGAGAACCCAGTGTTCCATGACAAGTCGACGCACATTGAGATCAAGTATCACTATATCAGGGATATGGTGCAGAGAGGAGCAATGAAGCTCCAGTATGTTGTGACAGACAAGCAGATAGTCGATGTGTTGACCAAGCCGCTAGCCAGAGTGAAGTTTGAATACTTCAGACAGAAGATTGGTGTACTTGATATCGAGGTTCCTTCCAAGGGGAAGTGATGAGTCTGGAAGACACAGATGCACACGAGCCATTCTCACATAGTGGTAGGAAAGTCCTCCCATGGTGTAGATGTAAGGGCTGAGCCATTCTGGCATGGTGGTAGGAAATTCCTCCCATGGCCATTGATGTAAGTGCTGAGCCTTTCCCGAATGGTGGTAGGAAAGTCCTCCCATGTCGGTTGATGTAAGTGTTGTGTCTCACATGCTGGTAGGAAATTCCTTGCACGTTGGTAGATGTGTGATGTGCATCTAGGTTGTGCTCTGTTGATGATGATATGATCTGAAGATGATGAGGTGACAGTAGGGTACATAGGTTTTGCAGAGGCATATAATCAGTCCTGGGATGCTCCTTGAGGTTTTGCAGTGGCATATAATCAGTCCTGGGAGATCTTGTAGGCTTTGCAGTGGCATATAATCAGTCTTGGGATGCTCCTTCAGGTTTTGCAGTGGCATATAATCAGTCCTGGGAGATCTTGCAGGTTTTGCCGTGCCATATAATCAGTCCTAGGATGCTCCTTCAAGTTTTGCAGTGGCATATAATCAGTCCTAGGAGATCTTGCAGGTTTTGCAAAGGCATATAATAAGTCCTAAGATGTACATACTTGATGGCTTGCTCGCAGAGATGATGAAGACCTACATGGAAGCTAGGCCTACACCCAACATGAAAAAGGGTTGGCTTGGTAGAACTTCCTATGACAAGTAGATTGGAGATTGATGGTCGAGATAGCAATAGCAATGACGATGATGATCCAGCTTTGATGATGATCCAGCTTTGGTGACGATCCAGTGACGAAGACTTGTGTTGATGACTATGTCAAGAGAATACCTTCCTAGTTAAGAGGGAGTGTTAATGTAATTGTAACTTCGGAAGATATTCACTTGTATATTTTATATTGTATTTGTATTTTATTATTGTACCTCTAACGGAGATGTTTATTCCTCCGGTCGGGAAAGTCTTTTGATTCATGTAAAGTCATTGAGGTTAACCCTCCTTTGTATGTAGGGGCATTAGACCCCAGAGTTAAGTTGTCTATGGGTTATTAGACTCTCCTAGAGAAGTCGGCCCAGTCAAGTATAAATAGGGGCCGACCTAGTTGGGTAAAAGTCAAGTGAAAGATAAAGTATAAATAGAGAGGGTGTCTCTCTCATTTGGATCATTCACTCACTCATCAAGTTCGCATAAGTGAGTAGGAGGACAAGCTCGCACAAGTGGAGAAGAGAGAAGTTGTTGAAGACCATTTCTACTTTTGGGGTTATTGTATTGTTGCTCATTCTATCTCTGAGGAAGTTGCGGGGTTTTCTCCTTTATGGTTTCCCCGATGAAATTCTTTGTGTCTCTTGTCTCTTGTGTTTGAAATGTTGTGCATGTTATTCTCTCAGATAAGATCCTAGATAGTCTTCAATTAAATTTTGAAAATCTAACAAATGCTTCCCATGGAGCTGCAATCTCTTGTTCACATCTTTGGAGATGGAACAAATAAATGTGGAGTGAATCCTCTCCATGTAGACATCAGTTTCACCTTGCTCGAGCATGAGACTAAGATACATTTTCTTCATCCCTCCAACTTCACACTCAAGCAATGTAAATTATATCCAAGCATGCAATGCAACTCCCAAACTAGGAGAATAATTCTCCAAAAACCCATAGTGAGCCCACATGTCATCCAAAAGAATAAACACATGCTTACCAAATTGCTCGTGGCATGCTTCTAGTGCCTCAAATAAACCATTGCACATGCTTGGAAGTCTTGAATAGTCACGTTGGAATTCTTCAATTATATGAAATTTGTGATGGACAAGGTGGCTATGAATCTTGAGAAAAAACCTGTCTGTATGCCATCCACTCCTCTTCCTTTCCCAAGGTATTTTGAATGCAATTGGATTCACATAAAGCTTGGTGAATATTGGTTTGAAATATTCGTTCATGTGCCTTCTAACCTCACCTTTGAACCTCTTTATATGCTTGTATGTATGGGTGAAATTTTTTTGGACCTTTACTCCCCTTTTAAGGAAGTGCTCAAATAGGAACAAATCATGGGAATCCCCCATAAAATCCTCCATAAAAAACTGATTTTGGCATCCAAAAGATGCTTGGATCCCACTATTTGTGTTGTAGGTCATTGAGCTTAAATGCCATAAGTAGCAATATGTCACTCCATGGAATGTTGGGATCCCATGGGTTATGCATTAGCCCTCTTAATTTCTTGATCACTTGGAACATGGTGCCTTTCCAAATGATGCCAGGATCCCATAGCCATAATGGGAATTCATCACTCCCAACACATATGAAGGTCTTTGTCATTTGATCCAACAATGTTTGGATCTCTTCTTGTACAAGTTGTTTGCTTGCATGCTCTGTTCTCTCCAACATGCTTTGTACCCAAGGTGATTTTCTCTTGTATTGTAGTTCCAAATATTCCATGTACTTGCACACCCAATCCATGGATTTATGTGTTCCGAAAGTATCCACGGACTGCCATACATGCCCTTGTTGTTGCTCACATGGTAAAGCAATGTCAATAAAACCCAAAAAATTATCAGAGAAGCAAAAATAATATTTACCTCAATGAATTCCCATCCTTGATATGTATCTATCCAGCCAAACATTGGATGAATAAACATTCCATCTTAATTATCCAAATGGAAATCTTGTAGCTTCCCCATGTGTCATCTTCGCTCTAGTGCAACAGTTCATCACTCTACTATTATATCCACCTAACTGTCTCAAGTGGAACTCCCATGCACTATGATGCATGATGGAGACATGAGATAGATTCCTCTGTTGTTGCTCATCAAACAGGTAAGGGACCGGTGTGCTTGTTAAACCCCAAGGTCTAACCATCAAGTCATCAATAAAGAGTGTGGGATCCTCCTTCTCCTCATGTGGCACCAAAAGAAAGAATCCCTTTACCCAATCTTCATCCCTATGTGTTCCAGCTTCCATATGTATGTGGGATGGATAATAATGAACCAACTCTTTGCAACAGTCATCCATCAAACTTGAGGTTGGCTCAACTGTAGTGAGATCATGTGCCTCCTCCAAAAATCTGCAACAATCTCCTAGAGGCAACTCATAATCTCTTTGGAAAAGAGCAGGTGCTTGGCCTTCATCTTGCTTAACTTCAAACTCCCCAAGCACATGCAAATCAGAATGTACTTCATGTGCCACCATCACATGAAGTTCCTCCTCTACACCATGAATGCCATCATCCATATGAGAATGAATGTCTACAATGTAGGAGGTGAAAGGTGATCCTTGCAACTTCTCATCAAGCTGCTCAATTTGATGCTCAGATTCTTGAAGTGCACTGAGAGTACTCCTCAAAAAATCTTGGGTGGTCTTCAACATGTGAGTGAGTTTGTTAACCTCTTCTTCATGTTCCAATGAAGCAATATGATACATCTCCACAATCCCCAGTACATGATCTCTGTCAAAAAGCAAATGCAGAAAATTACCTTTGATGTCTATGATTGCTTTCCAAATGATCTCCAAGTGTTCAATGGATGATGGCTCTTCCATCGATGTATCTCTCCAATAGGATTTTAACACCCATGCAATAGTGTCATGCAAAATTTTCAAGGCCTCATGGATCTTCCCTTCACTCATATTCAAAGGCCATGCAAAGAAATTAGGTTCTTGAGGATTAACCTCCTCTTCTTCTTCAGTGAGATCAAATTCATAATGCAGTTCAAGTGGTGACTAAAAATCTGATCTTGGAACAACTTCTGCTACTACAACCTCTTCATCTTCATGTTCAATATAACTTCTGCTTGCAACAACTTCTTCAAGACTTATCTCTATGTCACCAATATAGAGACTTCAGCATCCATCAATAGATGTCTCCCCAAAACTTATGCACCCATTAGTAGGTACCTCGTCATAGCATCCATTAGTAGATGCTTTTACAAAACTTGAGCAACCATAAGTAGTTACTCTTTGATCCAGGTTCTCAGTTAGAGATACCTCAGGATGATCCTCAGTAGAATAGGTGATGGATTCATTATGCTAACAACCCTCAGCAGTAAATATTGTGGTATTATCTACTTCTGCTTCATTTCCATTCTCCTCTAGGAAACTTGATACTTCTCCATCTTTATTGATGCTCATATCACAACCTTTGGAGACTTTGCATGAAGAAAACCCAAACAATCTCATAATGCTTGAAGATCAGATGGCTTTGACGAATCTTCACCTTTGGTTCCTTCTTATTGTTCTTTACTCAGAGAGGCGAAACAACTTGGTTCCTCTATGGATGGTTTGTTGCTCTCAAAAGAATACTCATCAACATTCTGAGGCAAAAATCCAAACTTGCAAATATAATAATATTTGAAGGATATAGATGTGCATATCTTCTCACCCAAAGCCATATACTCTTGATAATGGTGAGGCATGTTTTTAATTGATGCCATCCTCCTGGATAATATATCTTCTAGGGTAGCCATCAATGGATCAGCCATGTTATCTTAATTGTACAATTGGTCACAAAAGTAACCATCCTCATCTTGAGGTAGGCCTCCATCAATATAGAATATCTCTTCTTCCTCATCCCAATAGGAATCTTCTTCACCGTACAAAGACATGGCTGCAAATTCTTCAAATTGAGAGCTTACTTTCCATAGGAGTAAAGAGATTTGATACCACTGTAATATCCCCAAATCAGATTCTGAGAATATTAAATAATCACCAATATTTAAATAAGAAATTTTCAACAAAAATTGTGAACTAGTTATTAAAACCAGTGTTGAAGCAACTAGTCCTAGTCTCGGCTAAACCCACCCAAACTTCACAATCAGACTTTCTTGGATCTTACCAGAGTGAGGAAAAGAGTGAAACATCAAACATCATGGCTAAACTTGTTTAATAATCCTTTGCACAGCGTACTGGGACCATTTATGTTTCGAAATCAGCTGTCGTTGAAGTCTACTGCAAGGCTTCCTGGGTACACTAGCATATGAAAACTAGATCATGTGCACAAGCTTCAGGAGCAATCATAAGGTGGGTGATATGTGTCTAAGTCCCAACCTACTAATCAGACTCAAATTTATCATTTTAGACTCAATTGGATGCATTTTGGAGGCTCGGGAAGAGAAAGACAATTCTGGGACTACATAAGAGGAAGACTTCCAAATCGACATTGAGGAAATCAAAGGCTCACAAATCATAGCACGTGCTAGCACTCATTACTTCCAATAAATATTGAGAATAACAAAGACCTCTAGAATTCGAACTTAATAGGCTATGAGTTTTTCTTCAAATATTCAAATCAGAACTGCAAGGACTTGAATAACCTATAAAATCTCAGTGATGATGGTTAGATGCCATCCTCCAAGAATCCTAGCTGAAGAATCAGCTAGTAGAAGAAGCAGCAGGGGCACATCTCCCAACTGGTGACTAGGGGCACATCTCCCAAGTCCTTTGAAAGCTCAAAGCTCTCAAAATCAAATTCAATGACTACCAAAAGATGTGAAATGGAGCTCTCATAATCCTTTTATTAACCTCAGTTGGCTTGTTGTTTCCTTCTTGCATGCTATGATTTCTAGGAATTTGAACCAATCATGCTTGAGGAGTCTTTTGGTAAGTTTTAGCTCATGTGGACCCTCCTTATCTCAACTAATGTGCCCTCCTTAGCTAAATTTCGACCTTGTAGCTTTAGTTGGTTGTTGCTAATCCTCATTGAGTTGCAAAAATAAAAAAGCTTCTATCTTTTCTGCTTTTGAACTACTTTCCTGCTTTTGAACTACTTAGCTTTTCTCCCTTTTGGAAACTGCGCCCTCCCTTGCTTTCCTGATGTTTCCTGCTTTTCACAACTGAATACTTTTCTGCATTTTCCTGCTTTGTGCATTGAACTTCTTTAATCACTTGCCTACTTTTCCTTCTTTTTGCTAGTTTCCTTCTTTTTACTGACACCTTGCTTTGTTTTTCTTTCTTCCAATTTCCTCTTTTGGTGTGACAACTCATAGGGCTTGGCTTCTTTCCTTATGCGCCCACCTTGTCTTATGTTCAATTGCAACTTATCCAAAATAACATAAATATTTTATTTAGTCATCACGTAAGCAAACTATAGACCAATCTGTCTTCAAAGTAATTAATATAATTTTAACTAGGAAAATTCAAAATTGATCTCAATTTTCCATGGTTCTCTTCATAGCTAATTTATTTAATTTCCTAAAGTGCTTGGAAAAAATTCACTCCCTTGTTAATAATTTTCCACTAGAACCCATGGAGTTGGATGGGTTAGTGGTTTCTCCATGGTTTTGTCAAAATGGGGACATGACAGTATTACAAAAAGTTTGAGGATGGAGGTGCAAAGTTATATGGAAGATAATGAAAGGATGTTGAGAGCCCAGGAGTGACAAAATGAAATGAATACTCGGTTGATGCAGAGTCTAAATATGCTACAAAGGCAAATGAAAATAGGCTCAACCTCAATTAAGGATAAAGAAGGAAGAGAAGGCTCAAGAAAGAGATCACATGAGAAATCTAAACACTCTAAAAGTGTTGCCAGGAGTCTTAAGAAACGCTACTCACCTCACTATGCAATAAGGAAGTCATATATATTTGAGAGTTCTAGCAGCAGCCCATAAATGTCTCCAATTAGACATCATAAAAGAAGGCATGAGAAAGTTGACCTGCAGGGGGAACTTAGAAAAATTAAACCTCCCACATTTGATGGTGAGAACAAGAAGGGAGAAGATGTTGAAGCTTGGTTGTTGGGAATGAATAAATATCTTCAGCTGCATAATTACTCCTCTAACATGGAAGCTAGGATTGCCATTTACAACTTACTAGGAAAGGCTTCCATTTGGTGCGACCAATTAGTTCAAGTAAAACATATTAGTTAAAAGAGGATTTCATGGAGGAAATTCAAGAAGTACTTCCATAAAAAGTACTTATCGGAACATTATTATGATAAGAAGATGGAAGAGTTCTTTGAACTAGAGTTGGGAGACATGAGCATGGATGGATATGAAAAAACGTTTATAGAACTGCTAACATATGTTGGGTTTATGAAAGAGGAAAAGGAAAAAATACAAAGGTTTCTAACCAGTTTGCCTGCATTTTACAAGCATAAAATTTAATATGATGAACCCAAGACTCTTGAAGAAGCAATTCAGAAGGCCAAGCACATGTATGATCAAAACAAAGGAAGAACATTTTTTCATAAATCTTGGAGAGATAAGATGAAGGGTAAGCATGATGAAAGGAAGAAATTATTTAAACCATCTTTCTTCAAGAACCAACAGAATTCATATCAGTAAAGCAATCCAACTAAAAAATGGGCCCAAAATCAATAGAATATGTTGGAAAAGGAAACAGGAAGTAGGTAAAATGTTGGGGATGTGAAAGAAACCATATGTATAAAGATCGTCCATAAAGGGGAGATAGAATGAGAAATGTGCATAATTTACAGGAAATAGGTACTATGGAGGATGTAGGTGGGAACATTCCCAGGATATATGCAGCATTGGACAACAAATAGGCAGATCATCAGTCCAACATGATTGATCTTGAAGGTAAAATTTCCATTCAACCTATTGCTATTCTCATTGATTATAGATCAAGTAATAGTTATATTGCTCCTAATTTAGTTGAAATATTTCAGCTAAATAAAAGTAAGCATGATAGAACATGGATGGTTCAGTTGGCTACTGGAACAAAAAGGAAAATTAATGAATTAGTAAAATCCTGTCCATTGGATATGAATGCACTGAGAACTTTTGCAAATTGAACATAATATCACTTGGTTCATATGATTTGATTATTGGGATGGATTGGTTAGATGCACACCATGTGATATTATATTGTCATAACAAGTCATTTACTTGTCTTGATCAAGAAGGGAAACAAAAGATAGTGAAGGGCATTCCAAGGCCTATTTCTATAAGAGAAATTTCATCTTTGCAATTAAATAGGTGCTTCATAAAATTATGTCAGTTGTATGCAACTCATGTGGAAGAACCAAAAAAGTGTAAAAGTCCAAGCTTAGAAAACTTTCCAATACTGCAAGATTTTGTAGTTGTGTTTGAAGAAATACCAAGATTGCCACCGAAAAGAGATATTGATTTCTCTATTGATTTGATGCATGGATCTGCCCCCGTTTCTAAGGTTCCATTCAAAATGAGTACACCTTACTTAAAAGAGCTACAAATGCAACCAAAAGAATTGTTGAATAAAGGGTATATATGCCCAAGTGTGTCTCCTTGGGGAGCACTGGTATTATTGGTAAAGAAAAAGGATGGCACTATGAGGCTGTGTATTGACTTCAGACAATTGAACAAGGTCACTGTTAGGAATAAATATTCACTTCCTAGAATTGATGACTTGTTTGACCAGCTTAGAGGAGCAAATATTTTATCAAAGATAACTTTGAGATCTGGTTATCATCAGGTGAGAATAAAAGATGAAGACATTAGCAAGACAACTTCCAGGACCAGATATGGTCATTATGAGTTTGTGGTTGTACCATTTGGGTTAACAAATGCACCAACTACATTTATGTGCTTGCTGAATAGAACATTCATAAAGTATTTAGATAAGTTTATCATTGTATTTTTGGATGTCATTTTTATTTATTCAAAATCAGAAAAAGAGCATGAGGAACACCTAAGATTGGTACTACAAGTGTTAAGCGAACATTAGCTTTATGCCAAGCTAAGTAAATGTTCTTTCTATCAAAAGGCAAATTCACTACTTGGGACATATCATGTCTAAAGAAGGAATAGTAGTGGATCCAGAGAAGATAGAATCTATTATGGGGTGGCCTACGCCTAGGAATGTATCAGAACTAAGGTCATTCATGGGATTAGTTGGATAATACAAGAGATATATAGAAGGCTTCTCCAAAGTGGCACATCCAATTACATCATTACAGAATAAAGGAGCCAAATTCAGTGAACACCACAGTGTGAAGAAAGTTTCCAGCAGTTAAAAAGATTGCTCACTAGTACATCAATTCTGAAGATTGTTGATCCAAATGAAGATTTTGTTGTATTTATATATGCTTGTCAAGAAGGAATTGTTGGAATTTTTATGCAAAATGGACATGTGATTTGTTATGAATCAAGAAAGATTAAAGAGCATGAGAAAAAGTATGTCACACATGAATTGGAACTTGTTGCTATTGTGCATCCATTAAATATGTGGAGACATTATCTTATGGGCATAAAATTTGAGTTGAGAACCGATCATAGTGGGTTGAAATATTTTTTTGAGAAGCAAAATTTGAATGTAAGACAAACAAGATGGTTGGAATTTCTGTGTGAGTTTGATTTTGATATAAAACATATTGAAGGCAATGATAACAAGGTTGTTGATGAACTCAGTAGAAGAGTTCATGCCATGCATGCTTCAACCATTAGTGTGTGAAAATTAGATTTAAAAACCAGAATTATTGAGGTTTTCATATTAGATGAACATTACCTTCAGGTAAAACAGGAATTACAGCAAGAAAATGTACAACATAAATATGAAGGCTACAGGTTGGAAGAAGATGGAATGCTTACATACAAAAATAGAGGTTATGTTCCTAATTTAGGGGAATTGAGGAAATTAGTAATGAATGAGATACATAATTACCATATGTAGTGCATCCTAGATGCCAAAAGACAATTGCAGTTGTAAGAAGTAAATACTTTTGGCCAGGAATGAAGAAAGATATTGTTGATTATATAACAAGGCGCATTGAATGTCAAAGAGTAAAGGTTGGGCATAGACATCCAGCAGGATTGCTTCAACCATTATCCATACCTCAGTGGAAATGGAATGTGGTGACCATTGACTTCATAACTAAATTTCCCAGGATAAGAAAGCAACATGATTCCATCATGGTGGTGGTGGATAAGTTAACCAAAGCTACTCATTTTATACCAGTCAAGACAACTCATAAGGCGTCTAATATAGCAGATGTTTATATGAAAGAGATTACCAGCTTACATGGGATACCTGAGGCAATAGTTTTAGACAGAGATCCAAAGTTTACTTCAAACTTTTGGAAGGGATTATTCAAGGGATTTGGAACAAATATGAATTTAAGTACAACATATCATCCACAGATAGATGGGCAGACCGCCAGAGTCAATCAATTTATTGAGGATATGTTAAGAATGTATGCGATGGATCAACCATCAAAATGGGAAGACTACCTATATTTGGTAGAATTTGCATATAATAATGGATATCATGCTTATCTAAATATGAGTCCATTTGAAGCCTTGTATGGCAGAAAGTGCAATACTCCAATCAGTTGGGATAATCCAGTTGACAGGGTAATAATTGGGCCAGAACTACTAAGAGAAATGGAAGAGCAGATGGTAAAAATCAGGTAGAATTTGAAAGTGGCACAGGACAGACAAAAGAGTTATGCAGACAAAGGAAGAAAAGTAAAAGAATTTAAAGTGGGGGATCATGTGTATTTGAAAGTCAGGCCAAAAAAGAGTTCCCTGAAATTGGTAATATATCCAAATCTTGTAGCCCAATTTTGTGGGCCCTTTGAAATTTTGGATAGAATGAGACTTGTAGCTTATGCATTAACATTACATGCTTTCCTACGTGTGCATATTGTTTATCATGTATCATTATTAAAGAAATATGTGCCTGACCCTAACCACATAATTCATTGGGTTGTGATCCAGGTGGACCCGGAAAGCGATATTCCGGTAAATTTCCAATTGACCTATTACAGTCCTGAAGAAGCAACGTGGGAGCTCAAGGATGTGATACAGGAGGCATACCCGGAGGTATTTTAAATTTTTTATAAAAGTTTTGTAAATGTACATAGTGTTGATAATGCATTGAGGACAATGCATAAATTAAGGGGGAGGGGAATGTAATACCCTAGTTTGACCCCATAATGTAAATTTGTAAATATTGATGTAAAAGGATAGAAGCCAGAAACAAATGGTCAGGGTGACCAAGACTATGTAAATATGTACATTTTGATATTAATATTAAAAATCTAATAGTTGTAGAGGAAGAAGGATGAAGAAGAGACGGGGGGATATGATTCGACAAGAGGGAAAGTGATAGTGGGCCTTAGCTTAGCTCCCTACCCTTAGCAATTTAAACCAAGGACTTAAACCTTGATTAAGAGCCATGTTTTGATTAAGCATTATTTAATTAGATTAAGAAGGGGATTAAGAGGGGAAAAGTGGTTCCATGTGGAGGGGCCACATGACAAACTGAAGTATGCCTATAAAAGGGAGTTTTGAAGCTTTAGAGGGGTTTGGTTCCTCATTCATTTTTGGCCACCACATGAATTGTTATTTTCTTCCTTGCCATCACCTTGAACTATAGAGCTTGGTAGTTGTGACAGAGAACCATGAAGCCATTGTTGGAAATGAATTATGCATGCCTTTAACCCGAGTAGGTTGGTGTGAGAGAGGAACTTGGCCTACAACTGGTGTCCTGGAGTCCCAATTCAGAGACTTCCTGTCCAACTTGTGCTGGAGTGCTAGAAGTGAACTGGAGGCTTCCCAAGGGACTGTTATCTCAGAGAAGGGAGCTTGTTCCTAACATTGTATAGGTTGATGGAGAAAGAGAATTGAGGATTGGGGTAGTTGTGGAAGGGGTTTCAACACCAGTAGGTTGCAAGAGAGGTTTAGTTGTGTAGAAGTTGTTGAAAAACACTTATCCCTTGTGGATCGATAGCCCCAGCTTGAGGGTGGTCTATCAAAGTAAGTTTTGGCTTGACAGTGCCTATGGATGGGAGGAAGGATCTTCACTTATAGCCGGTTGGAGAACAATTACATTAAAGATTACTATATGTCTGCTTATGAATTCCATAGTTGAATTCTATGTTTCCATGCTACTTAATTTATTGTTTATAAATGTTGAAATGCATGGAATTAATGGGTATGGCATATGTGTTGTTCAGGCATGAATTTCATGTAATTATAATGTATGCTTAAGATATGTGTATTTTGGGCCATCAGTTATGGCTTTTTAATTATGTTGTGTAATTGAATGTATTGAATAAAAATGAAATTAGATATCATTGAATAATTCGGAATTGAAATCTGAGTACCCCGTGGTTTCAATGGTTGAATGAGGCTACAGGGTACGTTACGATTTTTTACTTTAAATATTGTTAAAATATTGTTATCCATTCTTAATATGTTTCTAGATCCATGTTAAATGATAAAAAATATATATATATGAATCTAGATTTAACATAAATCTTTACTTTTTAATTCAAAAACATTAATTTAATAAAAATATATTTAATAACATTAATTTAATAAAAATATATTTAATGTTAATAATTACGATGATGATAATGATGATGGTTAATGTCCACTTAGTTCAATTTTGGTCTATTGGACCTTAAGAAAGAAAAGTAAGGAACTACTTGGTTTGCTTTAGAGTTTTATTTATGTGCTCAAAAAACTTTGAGATGAGCATTCCTAAATTATTATAATTTTGATGAGATAGATGGTTGGGTAGGTTCGTATTGTAACAAAAAATTTGAAACTAAGATCTAATGTGGGTGTACGTAGGGAAATATAAGAGGAAGTACTTTTCATCGTCAACACTCATAGTCTCACAAAGATGACATATCATTTTAGCCGACAAAGTTTTAGGAAAGGTTCAATGCCCTATTTCACTATGCAGCTCATGAGAGTTTGTTCTTATTTAGCTATGTGGATCTTCTTCTTTACGCTAGTTAAAACATAAAGATAATTTTGATATTCAAGATTAGGGTTAATGACCTCATTGTAATATCTTAATTTTCTTTAATCCTCTAAATTTTCATCACACTGCAACTTCTCTTTGAACTCCAAAGTAATAATATTTTTATACCATCTATATTTTGCAAAGTGACATTTTCGTCAATCCCCTACATATTTAACCAAGACATGGCATCTTTATTCCAACCTCGCTTGAGCCCTAGGTGGTTTTGACTGGAATTTTAAGCAATTTTCGGAAGTCTTTGGTTCCCCAAATTTTTTTTTTTTCTTGTACACTAGGTACCTAGCCAGATATGCTCTCAATGGGGAAAGACCCACTTCAATAAGGGGAATATGATAAGGCATGTTGCTTTCAATTTTAAGATTTTAAGTTATAAAATGTTTCTGGATTTGCTCAATCATCTCCCAGATTCTCTAGAGAGGCTACAACCCCAAACTTCCCACCCATACAGGAGAGAGAGAGTGACGAGAGTTTCAAAGAGGAATTTATTTTTATCCCACATCACAAGTTTTGTTGACTTACAATTGTTTTCAAGACCAAAATAACCTTTCCACCCTCCATTGATCCTTTTCTCGATGATGTAGTTCCAGTCAAACTTGTGATGAATATCAATCCCAAGATATTTGTAGGAAGTCACTTCCTCCAAGTTTCTATTGTCTTACAAAAAATGAACATAAGTGACCTTATTAGATTTTATCAACATAACTTTGGTTTTGTTGGTATTGATGGTCATGCCCATACCAGAGCAAGCATTCTTGAGAATTATTAATTGTTTATCAAGATCAAAGGGACATATTGCCAAAAGAACAATATCATCAGCATAACGAAGGAAGATGATGACAATTCCTTATGACGTCGTGCCTATGTAGCCTACCTCTATTAAACAACCTTCTAACTTATCAATGTATATACCAAAAAGGGTAGGGGAGAGGGGGAAACCTTGCTTGACTCCTATATTATAATTAATATCTTCCAACCAACCCTTAATGTTCTTAAACTTGATAATGACATTCTCGTACAATCTTATTGCAACGGCTCTCAACTTGAAAGGAAGCTTTAACTCTTCTAATCTCTTCCACAAGCCATTTCTAGGAACTGCATCAAAAGCTTTCCTAAAGTCTACAAAGTAGCAAATGAGATTGAGTTTATTATTGCAACATTCCTTTGCAATTATCCTAAGAGTAATGAGGTGGTCTATGGTGGAAGGATACCTTATAAAACTGGCTTTCCCTTTAGCCTGTTTACCTTGACTTTCTAGCCATATGTTGATCTTATTTTCCAAACTAATACCATATAAGTTGGCTAAGATAGGGCTAACCATAATGGTCCTATAATTAGAGGGGTTATTTTTATCAACACTTTTAAAAGTGGGTACTATAAGGCTCTGAGTCCAAGGTTTAGGGAATCCTTTCTTAGCTTGGTATCCTTCGATGTCCTTAGCTTTCCCATTCATGAGGTGCTTAATCCCAAAATCTATATCTTCTAAATAAAAAAACGTCATCTTCCATAAAAAGGGGTTGAATGTTGTCAACAACATCATTTGATTCATAAGATCAACCTTACTTAAAAAATCATTTAAAAAAAAATCAGCCTTACTTATGTAGAAGATTAAGTACTTTTGACTTTGATAAGTTGTTTCTATGGGACTACTATGCATAACAAAGTTGAGAGTTACAATTAAAGATCTATGATCTGAGTTAGGTTCATGGTCATTTAAAATGTCAAAATTTATTATTTGGTTGTTTAAAGGGATATCGGAAATGTCATCGTCAACCACACTACTTCCAAGCCCATGAATGCAAGTCATTAGGCTAGAATTAGGCCATTTCAAAAGACCATTGCAAATAACAAAACAAATTTTCTCCTAAATCTTCAGAACTTCTTTTGTACTTGTTGGCTAAAGCAAGGTCTTCGTCTAACCCCGAGGGATTATGTATAGAAGCTTTACTTAAGAGAATAGGGTCTTTTTTCTTTTATTTTTTGGGGGGAAATTTTGACTTTTTTGAAGGAATTTAATTATTTTTTAGGGAAATAATTGATTTTTTTCCCATTTGGTTACCAACTTAGGGATTTTTGGGTTTTGGGAGGCCAAAAATGTAGGAAAAACGGATAAATGGGTTATGAGACTAGGGCGATGATCTAGGTGAACAATTTTTGGGTGTTAACAAATTGCCCCCCTCATGTGTGAGGGTGGGAGCTCATCGTATGGTTGATAGACATCATAGGTTTTGAATTTTTCCAGGGGTGTGAGCATTATGATGGTGGAGAGCAGAGACTGGTTGGAGACAGGAACGCGTGCTTCATATGAACTGCAAGGGATAAAAGTAGAAATACATCACCTCAATAATGGATGAGGAACATATAATCTCAAATATATGGACAAGGCGGACATACCCATGCTCGTATACAAATAATGGTGAGGCCCGAAGGGGACCTGAAAAATATATAGATAACTACTGTGTACATCAGAATGGTCTATAGGGGACATAAATCTGGGACACACTCGTGGTCCAACCATGACTAATCTTAAGAACTGATACATGGACACAATGGCATTCATCTTGAATGCGGTATCACAACAACTAATGCTCTATTGGATCTGAAGGTATCCAACAACTAGATGGACTCAACGACTGAGAGTCAGAATCTCAAATGTACCATGGACTGCATCTCAACTGGATACTCTAGGAAGCATATAGTTGAAGGGATTCCAAACATTGTCGTCAACGCAACCTGGATATCCGCGGGAACATACAACTGGGGGGTTTCAAATAGACTCACCAATGTGTTAGAGTCATGGCACATCTGGGGTCTTCGACTAATAATTGAAGGGACCAATACCGTGTACAAATCTTAACGGTGCGATAATGGAGTTGAAGTCAAGCACGTGAGAAACAATCACCAAAAGAGGCACTAAGGACTCCTCTCGGATGATCCGTAGGAACTCACCACCGATGGGGGTGAGGCCAAGATACAGGGACCTATGGGTCTATCCTATAGAATAGATGTGATGGCGTCGACAAAGGGAGACCTGCAAATACCAAGGCAATGGGGCTCTCTTGATAGGAGCGTGATGTATATGACCAAGGTGTAATAGTATTGGACCAGAGACTGACATACTAGGGAGGGGTAGGAGGGCCGCGGAGAAATGGGACTCAAACTTTCTTTGTCCGGAGTATGACGGCAGGGCTGACCTGGAAGCATATGACACTCACTTTGAGGGAAGGGGATCATAGCATAACGGACCAAGGACTATGATTGCAATGAGAGAGGCTCAGGGGGGAAATTGATGAATGATGTCAAAAGACTCCAAGGGGGGACATGCCGCAGTGTACTCTGAACTAAGGCGATCATACTGGGGGTGTTGCCATAATGGGGGGGGACTAGATGTGATCTATCGAGGCACCTGGAGGAACCATTTGGGCCTTCTTAATGGTTTAAGGAGCTCGAAGAAGGGATAGAAGTGTGCTCGAGAGGATACCGCCGTGTGGATTTGTACAAGCCCAGGACGGTGCATACTCGTGGGTGCTTTCAATTTGAAGGAGTCTGAAAGCGATAAGAAGACTCTGAGGGGGTCTTTTTCATGTATTAGTCCCCAAAGCCCGAAAAAACATAAAAGTATGCAATGGAGAACTCTTCTAGCCGATGTGACTAGAGTATTCCTTTTTTCGTAATTAGTCTACTAAGTCCAAAAAAGGGGTAAATTATACCTGATAGACGCCCTTTCAAATAATTTTAACGAGCATGAAAAGAAGAAAGATTGCTCGACGATCTTTTCATTCTTTAAGGAGTCAGAAAAGGGCTTAAAAGAAACTCCATAAGTGCCTTTTTTCGTAAAAGGAGCTGCTCATCCAAAAAGAGGGATAAACGTATACCGAACAGAGGGGGAATTCAAGCAAGGAGGAAGTGTTCAAACGAAGGTCATGTATGAGTGGACCAAGAAAAAAGGTGAGGGGGAACACAGATGGGGCCTCGGTAGATGAATGGCATAAAAATAATGTAATAACTACAGTGTGGAGGGAGCGGAGGGCTCGTGAAAAGGGCCACGATGGACAAAAAGGGAAAAATACATAAGGAGTCACAGGCATACCTGAGGGTACGCAAATTGAGGTGGGGGCATAAGAGAAATGACCGGAAAAATGGGTGGTGAGAGCGACAAATGATCCCAAGAATCATCACGGGCACATAATTCTGCATCTGGTGGTGCAAAAAAAGGAGTTCAGATGACTTCGGTAGGATCAAAGGAAGCTAAGAGGCCAAAATGGGTCATGAATGGGGGGGATCCCACCTTCCACATGTCATTTTCACTGTGTGGAGTGGAAGGAGTGTGGAGGTGTTAGTTTTTCAGAATTTACTTCAATCTGATCTAAGATCTTAACTGAGAGAACATGTACAACATATCTACAGCATATCAATCATGGACACAATAATGCAAGCACACAAGAGACACAGAGTTTACTTGGGGAAAACCATAAAGGTGAAAAACCCCAATAACTTCCTCAGAGATAGATAGAGCAATGATACAACCCAAGCATAAGAGATAGACATCTCCTAGTAGCAGCTTCTCCTCCTCCACAAGTGTGCCACTCTCCAAAGTGTGTGTGAGAGAGAATAGAATGATCAAATAGAGTGCCTCCCGCACTCTATTTATACTTGACTTGACTTGCCTAATAACCTTTACGAGGTCGGCCTTAACTTAACCACATAACATAATGCTGACTGGGCCGACACCCAATAGGGTGGTCTAATAACCCTTTGACCCACATGGCCGACCCCCAATAGGGTGGTACAATAACCCTTCGACCCACATGACTTATACAGGGCCGACCCCAACAAGGTGGTGTAATAACCCATCTAGTATAAGTTACGACACTTACAATATAAATGACGACACTTCCGTATAGAGGAATAATAACATCTCTATAGGAATACAAACACTTCCGTATAGAGGAATAATACCATCTCTATAGGAGTACAATATACATATATGAAATACATTCCGAAGTTACATATACATCAATAGGAGGGACCCAAAAAGTCAACTTCTGATTTCTTGCTATCTAACCGATGAAACCCACTTATGTGACTTACAGGTAAATCTCGACGTGATTCTTGTCATTTTTTCATGGTTTAGCACTAGATTTTGGGTGTCTAGGGTGCTCCTATGAGTTGGGTTAGGGCACGATCGCACCGGAGCACGCTTTTCATGGCGAAAAACACACTTAAAGTGTGCCTATAGGCCAGACAGGTGTGCTCCGAGTGCGCCTGTGGGCTAAATAGGCATTCTCTTGGAACACACTTTTCGAGGAGAAAAGCGCACTCTGAGCGCGCCTGTGGGCCAAACAGGCATGCTTCAGGAGTGCGCTTTTCAAGGAAAAAAGTGCACTCCGAGCACGCCTGTGGGGCATGCTTTTCGAGGAGAAAAGCATGCTACAGAGCACGTATGTCGACAAAGATGTGCATGGTGGGTGTGCTTCTTTGCCCCACATGATGGCCCAGGGCTGGGGGGACAGTATTTGTTGCATGGTATTGACAACAGTATTGAATGTGGGCTTACAGGATGCCATGAGTGAACTGGCATGAATGTGAACTGGGATCACTAGTAGAGGAGATCGGTGATGATCAAGATGTGGAGGATACTCTGGCCCGCTATGGGATGCTGAAATTTGTGAGGGTGCCCCTTATGTACGCAACAAAGCTCTTATTGAACAAGTTGATTGAGTTATGGGATGTTGACGCAAAGGATTTTGTGATACAGGGGGTGCATATAGAGCTCACCCTTATAGATGTGTACTTCTTGATGGGACTCCCGCGACTGCGTATGATAGCAGACACACAGCTAAGGAGGTCGAGCGATGTTTCTATGGAGGACATGTTAAAGCGACATTGTTATCCATCAACATATGTTCATGAAAACGCCATTTTGATATGCAACATTGAGAGCTTAGAGACACGGGCTATGGCAGCCGCGGTAGTACGGGTACTGGGTTTGAAGTCACCCCACCGTGTGTCAGGTGGGAAGTTGATGCTAGTGGAGCAGGCACTAGCGAGCACATACTTTGGGTGGGGGCAGATGTATCTGACATCATTTTGGAGGGAACTGACCAGGATGAGTCGGACAGGAGGGGATTTATGATTTCCTCATTCATCTGCTCTTTTTTCTTTGAGCGAGTACTGATGCTGCAACCACATTTGGAGATAAGCGATGGTGGGGAGACATGATGACTCGCGAGGGTGGAGGGTTGGTGGGGAGGTTCTTCACATGGGAGTTGTTCACATAGTGGTTGCAGTTACTAGTAGTTATTTAGGACTATCCCTATGTAGGGATGGACTACATAGGCGATCCTGTAGGGATGGACTACATAGGCGATCCAAAGCTACTACATCCTCCTGGTCAAGCCTGGGGGGGCAAAAGGTATGTATATATTGTATTTTACAGCATCATGTTTTTATAGTTCATAGCATATATGGTAGCTAGAGTATTTTGATATGGCGATGATACTGATGTCATGCTTATGTGTGTGCAGATGTGGGACCGAGGCCTCTGGTGGGTTATAGGATATAAAGAAGTAGAGTCGAGGGGATTGACCCTCCCGATCGAGGACATCGTCGTCAACGAATTTCTTCGGCGACTTTGGAGTCACTATGCGTAGGGATTGATCAATTGTTGGAGGGTGTAGTGGATGATGGCTTGCAACGACTGGACCAGGATTTGATTGATATATGCTATGATGCATTGAGGGAGTGGAGGCCAATTATGCGGTAGATTACGATGGTGGTCGAGGATGTATGGGCCATGTCCCGAGGTGATGCACCTTATGATGACAAGGAGAAGGAGTCTGATGAAGAGACTGAGTCAGCTGAGGAGGAGGAGGAGGATGATGATGATGATGAGGACTCAGATGATTAGTAGGCAGTTTATGGAACAGCCCCCCAATGCTTGGATCATGGGGAATTTTTTATGTACTCGACTTGTATTTTTATGATGAGGAAGTTGTTGGGGATCCTCTATACAGTTATTCCTACAAGATGATGTATACATTATGACATTTGATATATATATGCACGTGGATGCAATTTTTATGTATTTTTTGTGTTAATGAGCCTTTGATGTGATGATGATGTCTATATGATGTATATGTACATGTGGATATGATATGATGATGTATGCTTTGTGATTTACTTCCTATATGCAATTATTGATATGTCATTAGCCATTTGGTCTGCAACACTATTATGACATCATGGGACATGTGTGAATGTAATGAATTCAAAGTGTCTAACCAATTGTTTAGTGCGCAGGAACTTTAGAAAGAAGCAAGGATGTTGTACTTGGTAGTATTTTTTGAGTTGGGAGACAAGTAGTTAAGAGTCTAAAAACACACGAAGGTGACTAATGCCCAACTGGAGTGAAGCAGTCAAGAGACCAATCACATCATCGTACTCATCTTGGATGTTGGTGGCAATGTCAATACACACTCTGTCTAGGTGGATCAACTCGTGTGAGGGGGAATATAATACCCAAGCTACTGAGGCAAGGTTAGGATACCATCTACCTGCGCCATCGGCAAACCAACAAATATCAAGAGAGCGAGATCCAGCTGGTATCAATAAAGCAAGCAAAATGTAAGGCTCGAAAGGTAAAAAGGTGGAAAACAAAAAAGGAAGAAAACTATACAACTAGGACCAATGGCTCGGGGGGGGAGGGGGGGGGTTATGGATAAAACCATTGGAGGTACAACCCGTTACGGGGTTTGGTCAAGGGTCGTCCTTCAATGTAGGTGACGATGTATGCCCCCTTGCCGAGGCAGGTTTTGACGACATATGGGCCTTGCCACAGGGATTTGAACTTCCCTTTTCCAGTTTTGTCATGGTCTTGGTCATAAATGAGCACTAGGTCACCCTCTCGGAATGTGCGGGGATGGACATGAGTATCATAATGAGTTTTTGACCAATGTTTGGCAGCCTCAATCATTTATAAGGCCACTCGACGGTTCTCGTCTTCCTGCTCCAACGATAGTAAGCGTTGCTCGAGAGGTGAGGTACCTGGGAGACGTTCGATAACAATGTGCAAGGCTGGGATCTAACACTCGATGGGGAGAATGGACTCCACATCGTGTACCAGGTGGAACGGGGTGAAACCTATTGCATTTTTAGTAGGTGTGCGGTAAGCCCATAGTGTTGGAAAGAGCATGTGATGCCAATTGGATTTATGCTTGTCCACCGTATGTTGAAGCATGGTTTTCAAGATCTTATTGACAGCCTCAACTTGTACATTACCTTGGGGGTAGTAGGAGGAGGCTATTGGTGTTCAAATTTCAAAAAGGTGGACAATTCATTCTAGACGACGTCTTCAAAGTGCGGCTGTGATCCGAGACAAGTTGTTTGGGGACCCCGAAACACGTGATGACATGATTAAAGAAAAAATGTGTTGCATTCTAAGCCTTGCAGTTAAATGTGGGTATGGATTCATCCCATTTAGTAAAGTAGTCAACGGCCACGATGATGTACTGGTGGCCATTGGTCGAGGTTAGATTACATTCCATGAAGTCAATGGCCCATTTGCAGAAAGGACCAACGATAACGATGGGATGAAGCGGTGCAGGAGGGGTCCGCGCTTTGGGGGTAAAAAGTTGGCAATTGCGGCAGTGTTTGACCGTTGTGATGCAATCGGTAAAAAGGGTCAGCCAAAAATAACCAGCATGAATGACCTTTTGGGTAGTGGTCATTCCCGAAAAGTGGCCACCGTAGGCTCTGCAATGGCAGTCATTCAAAACCTGTTCAGCCTCGTCACGTGTGAGGCATCGATGCAAAATGGTTTCAACGCCACATCGATAAAGGACATTGCCAATCAGGAGGTATCGAGAGGCGTGATGGTGGATGTGACGTCGATCATCGCAACTTAGTGTAGAGAGAAACTTTTGCATGCACAGATAGATGAGGATATCACTGTACCACAGGTCACCTGACAAAGTAGTGAACAAGTGTTCATCTGGCAAGTTAATCGTGATAGGAGGTGATGCCAACGAAGAGGGCAGGTCGGTCATGAGTTGCGCCAAGGTGAGAGCCGTAGTACTATTGGGTGTAACGAATTCAAGGCCATACTATTGAAGGATGGTGATCCATTTAGCCACACGTCCTTGAATGATGCAACAGCTCAAGAAATAGACCATAGGGTTGGTGTTTGCCACTACTGTAGTTCGGCTCATAAGAATATAATGGTGTAATTTCTGAATCGAGAAGATAACAACAAGGGCCATTTTCTCCTCATGGGGATAGTGCAATTGTGGGCCAGACAATGTCTGAACCATGTAGTATATGACATGCTCGTGATGTGCATTATCCTCCTGGACTAAAACTACCGAAGTGGCATATCAAATGCCAATACGTAAAGGATAAATTCCTTCAAGAAGTTAGGTGGCAAAATTAGGGGAGCGGAAGTCAGGGCTTGTTTCAATGCATCGAACGCTCCTTGTGCTTATTCATCCCAAATGAAAGGGACGTGGGTGCATAGAAAGCGTAAGAAACCATGGAATTTGGTATTGTAGTCTGAGATGAAGCGACAGAGAAAATTGGCCTTGCCTTGGAGGATTTGCAACTGACGCAACGTACGGGGTGATGGAAAGTCCATAATGACTTGAACCTTTAGAGGGTCAATGGTGATCCCTTTCTGGGAAATAATATATCCCAATAATCGGCCTGAAGGAACGCAAAACACACACTCGAGAGGGTTCAAGAGAATGTTGTACTTGCGACAACGCAAAAATACTTGTCGGAGATCATTCAGATGGTTGGAACATTTCTTGGAGCAAGCGGTGATATTGTCTAGGTAGATTAGGATAATATGGGCCAAGTCATGAAAACAAAAGGTCATGGCCCGTTGAAATGTAGCTCCAGCATTTTTAAGACCGAATGAAATGACGTGATAGGAAAAGGTGCCCCATGGAGTAGTGATTGTTGTCTTATATTGATCCTCCTTGTGGATTTGAATATGGTTGTAGCTCGAGAAACCATTCATGAAGGAGAGAACCTCATGGCCTACATAGGCATCGATGAGTTGATCAATGAAAGGCGTAGGGAATTTATCTTTAGGGCACGCAAAATTTAAATCTCGAAAATCGGTACAAACACGAATAGTGCCTTATTTTTTGTTGATTGGCACAAGATTGGACACCCGTGTGGTGTACGCGATGGGGTAAATGAACTCCGCTTGGCGCAGTTTTTCGATTTTGGCCTTGACCACTGGCATTTTGGATGGGTGTATTGGTCGTTGCTTTTGACGGACAGGGGGAACGTCAGGCCAAGTATCGATGCAATGTTCAACAATGCCAGGGTCGAGGTCGAGCATCTCAGTATATGACCCAGCAAACACATCACATAACTCTCGAAAGAGATTCTTTTAGCAAACTACCTCTTAGGGAGTGCATGATGCGTCTAATGTGATATTCTTAATGACATCGGGTTTAATGGATATATCGACTTGGACAGTGGGTGAGATATTAGCCATGTTTCCTTCCTCGAAGGCGTCTAGAGCAAGGATGGGGTTCTTGAACCAATCCACATTTCCATGTAGGAAGTCTTTTGACTCGACCGAAAATTGATCGATCGAAATTGGGGTTTCCTCCGAAATAAAATAGGCTCGATGGTGCATGTCATCCCAAGGATAGTCTGGTTCAATGAGTGCTGCGACGATTTCTTTGTCGCTACGAAAGCATCGCATGGAGAGGTCAGAAGTGGTCGCGTTGGGTGTCGAAGGGATATAGGGGTCACTGGTGGAAACCATATATATGGTATTGATCTCATCTGATGAGGATTATGGGGGATGGATCTCCTCAATGATAGTGATCGAAGACTCTAAGGATGGTTTTCGCAACTCATGGAGCACCAACTGGTACTCTAGTAAGTCTGGGCAGTGGTGAGAATAATGGCCATAGACGCCACAGATCGCACACGCCTGGTTGGTGTGTAATGATTTGTTACGCATCTGAGGAGGGGCGGGAAATTGAACAATCAAAATGTTCATGTCATCCTCCAAGGTCTGGATATGCTTTTGAAGGTCGAGCAAGTGGGAACAATTATGGGTAGCGTGACACAAAGTATGGCATAAAGCACATTTTAGAGGGGCTCGTGCTAGAGAGGGGGGTTCACGGCTTTGATCACAATTGCCTAGGAATTGGGCTGCATGGCTTTTCCCCATCCTTCTTGGAAGACTAAGGGGTGTGGGTGGACGAAGTAGATACCAACACACCAGGAGGTGGACAATTTCCCGTGTTGATCGGTTGGACTAGTTGAAGCACGACCTGGGGGGTTGGTGCAGGATTAGGTGCCGGTAGGTACCAGACTAGAAGCCCTAGTGTTAATTCTGGGAGATTTATCGTGGCCATGACTGGCATGATTACTACTTTGGAGGGGGGAAACAGGAAAGAGATTGTATGTATCGGGGTGGCCCCTAGGTGGTTGGGTACAGACGGTGCCTGGGGTAGCAGTTGTGGTTGAAGTGCTAGTTGGGAAACAGGATGTTCTTTAGGGACCGAGTTACTGTTTGAGACGGTGCACAAGTATGAGACTTCAAGAGTTGGTGGGGCTGGAGGTAAGGTGGTAAATGTAGAGTTCATCGGGACCTCTGAATAAAGGTCGTGTCTGATAGTAGAAATCAAAGGGGATGAAGTGCCAAGCATGGGTTTGTCGACCATGGGGAGGATGTTTTCTGGTGTAGCGGGCACATTGGGGTCGTAACAATTTTGATGACCCATCCGCCATGAGGAAACATCATTAGCCAGAACAAAGATGAGGAAACAACCTTCATTGCGTACATGTAGCTGCGTCCTAGGAGCAGGTTGTAGTCAAGTTGTGCGTTGACAACTTCGATGCCAATCAGGACATTTTTTCCAGCTAATTGGACTGGAACATTGGCAAGAAGGCCTTGCGACTAAGCTGCACGGCCATCATAAGCTCGAAGGGTCATTGTGGATGCTTGCAAAGGACAGGATCTGAGTTTCTACCACACAAATGTGGACATAACGCATGTAGAGGCGCCCTCATCGATGATGCATCAATGGATAACTAAGTTTCATACCGAAACTGAAATTTGAAACGCAATAAACAAAGGTATGCGAGGTTTTGACTGGTCTAGGTCGAATGCCATCAGTCGTGAGTCCAAAAGGTCATTCGCACCTAATGTGAATAGCAATTATTTTCATTGTCCTAGGAAGTTTCTTAGAACTTCCAAGGCTGACATGGCAGCAGGAGACTGGGCCAAGTCATCCACAATATTATAATTGGGGGAAGCACGAGCATGCAGGTTGTTATTAATCCGATGCAGAGGAAACTTAGGAGGCTTTAGGGCCCCTTCTGGCTGTGGTGGGGGCAGTTGCAAAGACTACTCAACAGGAGTGGCTGTGGCGACCTTGTCGCCTGGGGATAGTCTCGGGGGCCGAACCATACTAATTACATCGTGTTTGAAGGTTGATATCAGATGAAGACATCATTAAAAGATGGTGAACTCCTGACTTAGAGGCCTGACTAGAAGAAGCAACATAAGTAACAGGTGGTTGTGTAACTGTATCCCCTTGTGTGGGTCCCATGGGCTGAGTTGTAGTAACTCCTTGCATGGGGAGGGGGTTCTGCAACACCATGGGTTGCATGGTAGGTGGCAATGGGTTGTGCGGCAGTCCCTTGTCATTGGTTGTCGTCATTCCAAAAGCTGCTTGGCTTTCTCCAAATGTGGACAATGGTGCATGTAATGGTCGTAAACCCCGCAAAAAGAACAAGGATGGTTTGTATGTAACTACAGGTTATTTCGTTGTTGGGGTTGTTGATCGAGGTTCTGATTAGTCAACGCGGGGTACCGTTATTGTCGGGAGGGTTAGGAGGTTGTCCCCTGCCTCGAGGTTGTTGATTATTGTCACGATTTCGACCCTGTCTTCGATTTTGTTGCCCTTGTGGGTTTTGTTGAGAAGGTGGATTATGTGGTTTGTTTTATTGGGAATAAACTTTCCCTTGCGGGACGGGAGGGGCCTAAGGTTGGGTAGGTACGGGGGCTGCCAACGATTAATAGTATGAAGAGGGAGCTTGTGGTTGGGGGGGAGCGGGTGCAGCGAGTGGATGATAGTAGGCAGGGGGTGGTGTAGGTGGGGTATATGCTGGTGGAGTATGATTGTAGCAATGCACCGGAAAAGCATGTTCATGTATGTGAGGGGCTTGGGCCGATGGAACATACAAAGGTGTTGCTCCTGAATGGGTCATGGTGCGCGAAAGGTCTGGACCACCGCTCGTGGTGTGTGGTGCAGAACTGGGTGTAGGATTATAAGTAGGGGTGGAGAAGGGAGGCATATGAACATATGGCCGATTGGTAGATGAGACATGTCCAATGATGCCATCAGCAGTGTGGGATGCCCCTGGAGAATCATTTCAAGAGGAATCACTGCGAGGGGCATCAGGAAGAATGGTTTAAAGGTAGCTCAACTACGTGTATATAAGGTCAAATTGTTGGGATTTAAGTATGGCTTCTTCTTCGGTTTGGGGTCGTTCGGGTGCCACATCCTTGGCAATAACTGGTATGAGAGACTTCAAAAACCAATCTAAAACGATACGGTCATCTAAATTGACCTTGCACAAACCACAACGTCTATGCCATTCATGGATATGATCTGTGATATGGGTGGTCATATTCTGTCTGCAATATAGTAGAATCTCAACACCAGCGTCATAATGGATTGGTATCTGGAAGAACTACAGGAAATTCAAAGCGAGGGATGTAAAAGTGGAGTGCGTCCCATGGGGATGGTCAATATACTACTTGGTTGCAATGCCAGTGAGTGTATGTTGTAAGAGGCGTAGGCAGATCGAGTCATCCACTATGGAGTTGGAGGAACACCATAAGTGGAAGGACATGATATGTTTTGGGGGTCCTCAGCACCCTTCCCCTCAAACTTGGGGATGTCCGATGGGAGTTTGGTGGGCATGGGAGGCCATGTGGGGTCATGTCGGATTGGATCGTTAGTCAATTTGGCTAGGTCGGGGAGGTTGATATTGGCCATGAATGGCAAGCTTGCAAGAGGATGTGACATGGTCGAACTGACCGATGCGTTGGCCATGGCGACTATCGTGGGGCCACCTCCGCCGAATGTGAGTACGTGGGCGGTAGTCATAACGGGGATCGAGGAACCATTGATAAAGGGCGGAGGGATCTAGTAGGAAGGGTTGGTGGCCCCAAGGGTACCGCCAACTGTTGGAAGAATGGTGGTCGGAATAGATCCGGTACCAGTAGGGATGGATGTGGTAGATGGATGCATTGTAGTGATAGGAGTAGGTCCTCGAGCAGCAGGGATGGAGGGTCCTATCTAGGCCATGGTGGGAATGGAAGCAGCGGTAGCCATGGGGCCACTAGTGGTTCCATTACCGACGATCCCTCCAAAAAACATGTTAGGATTTGTTCTGGCCATAGGGCTAGAAGGAGCAGTATGTGTAGGTGTATCTGGCTCGGAGGAGTTAGAAGTGAAGTAAGGAGCTTCGAGATGTAGATCCGGTGACGAAGATGTGCGTCTCAATGGAGCGCGATGAGAAGGCTCCAATGGACCGAACTGTAGGGACTGCCCCCGTAGACAACGAGAGTGTATTGGAGAATCAATGGTGGTGAATGCGTAAGTTGTAATACCCCCATTTTGGCCCTTAGAATGTATCAACTCGATATGTAAATATTGTGCATATGTGATGTATGATTCCTAGCGTGGAGCTCAAAGCCAAGGCCCCACTAGTGAATGCTCAACCTTAAATGGTTGGTATTTTATATTGTGTTATCCATGTGCTAGTAAGCGATGGGGAAATTGTAAAAGCATGTAAATAATTATAATGCAAATAAAATACCAAGGGGTTGGCTATGGATGCAACTAAAATGAGGGGGCTATGTGTATCCACTAGGGAGAGGTGAGGGGGTTGTGGGATTGAACCATATGTTGCCAAATGTCACCTTGAGAACCCACTTTGACTTCCCTTGTTGTCATTTATTTCTATTGTAAGGAATTACTTCAAAAATCAGCTCATGATATTGATGGAGTATGGGCAGCCCATAAATTTGTATGGTAGAGTATGGGACTTGTGTACTTGACCCACAAGTCACTCTACCTCATGGGAGGACGTTTTCCCTCATCCCCATTCCATTGTGAAAGAACCAGACTACTATTTTGATCATGTTATGCATTCCCAGCTGTGGAAAAACCAGAAATCACAACTTGGAAAGAAGCTACATTTTGAAGTGCAAAAATCACCCAGGAGTTTGTATGGGAAGTGAAATTTGGTGGGGAATCCATAAATATAAACCCCAGAGTGAATTTGAGAGTGTGAAGAGCCACGAAATTCATGGGAGAACCCAGTTTTTGGGGCCTAGAAGTTGAAATCCATGAATGAGATTCATGTGGGTAGAAATTGAGGAAGATCCAAGAGTGGATCGCAATGGGAGAGAGACTAGGGGGTCAAATCTCATGGTAGAGCCAGTAAAGGCTCAATTATCTTTGGTTTAGAAGTCGGGACCAACCATACCTTCCCAGGTCAACGCTGAGGGAAGGGGCGCCCGAGGGACTGTGTAGCAGTGAAGGGGACCTTACTTAGGCTGAGAGTGGAGGTGATGGGGGTACCTGGCTTGTCTGAAGCCAATTGGATTAGCTTGTAGCTTCTGTGGTTGAGCTCATTGGCTTAGAAACTCCTTCCTTGTCCCCCCCACTTGCCTAACAGAGACAACTGTGTGCTGGTTGAGCCTGAATGATTGTGCCTAAGGCTGTGAGTGAACTTGAGTAGTTCCTCCTTAGTGGATACATAGCCCCAGCTCGGGGGTGGTCTCTGAGTGCTGAAATAATATAGGTTGGGCAGAGACCTATGGTTCGGTTGGAACATTGCAGTCCATAGCCAGTTGCTTAGTGATTTCAATTAAAAGATAAGTGTTTCCTTTTGCCTCTGATTATGCCAATTATATATATATATATCAATGATTGTTTGTTTATGTTGTAATGCATAGATTGATCCAACTGTTTAATGGAACTGAATGCCTGTGCATTATGTTGTTATTATGCCTATGATGAAATGTCAGTAAATGCATTATGTGTGTGTGTTAATATGGTTTAATTATGTTGTGTATGTTTATTATGCATTGCACACACATTTAGTTGTCAATAATTTCATAATGTGATATTGGGGTGAAAATTAGCACCCCTCCTATGTTGCTCATATTCCCTTCGGAGTCATATTGATGGGAGGGGACATGACAGAGTGTTCCGAGCAAGAAAAGTTATCAGGTAGTTATTCTAAGGAGCTCCCACATCACCTCTAAAGGGAACAGAGGTGAATGGGGCCATGACAGAGTGGTATCAGAACCCAAGGTTGCAGCACTGGGTTGCTTGGGCCAAAGTATGAGCTTACAGGTAGATAATCATAATATTTAAAAGAGGTATTGATGAAGTCTGGAAACATTTTGATGGTAAGAATGACAAAATCAAAGTTTTCAAGTGTGGCAGAGGATCACACTCTTGCATAGGGATCGTCGAGAGCTTTCCAACGATACCAAGTTTTCAAGTGTGGCAGAGGATCACACTCTTGCATAGGGATCGTCGAGAGCTTTCCAACGATACCAAGTTTTCCAAAAATGGACTTAGGATGAGAAGGATATCAACCCGAGAAGTTGGTAGTAACAGGAGTATATGGCTGACTTCCGACTTTCCGACTCCCGCATTGCGGATTGCGGAAGTTGGAGGTGTAATCTTCTCGAATTTGTGCGTTGGGGTTCCGACTTTCTGACTCCCGCATTGCGGATTGTGGATTGCGGAAGTCGGAGGTGTAATTTTCTCGAAGTTGTGCGTTGGGGATTCGACTTTCCGACTCCCGCATTGCGAATTGTGGAAGTCAGAGGTGTAATTTTCTCGAAGTTGTGCGTTGGGGTTCCAAATTTATGACTCCCGCATTACGAATTGTGGATTGCGGAAGTCAAAGGTGTAATGTTCTCGAAGTTGTGCGTTGGGGTTCTGACTTTCCGACTCCTGCATTGTGGATTGCGGATTGCGGAAGTCGGAGGTGTAATTTTCTTGAAGTTGTGCGTTGGGGTTCTGACTTTCCGAACTCGCATTGCAGATTGTGGATTACGAAAGTCGGAGGCGTGAATTTTTTGAAGTTGTGCATTTGGGGTGCCGACTTTCTGAACCCGCATTGCGGATTGCGAAAGTTGGAGGTGTGATTTTTTTAAGTTGTGCATTTGGGGTGCTGACTTTCCGAACCCGCATTGCGGATTGCAGATTACGGAAGTCGGAGGTGTGATTTCTCAAAGTTGTGCCTTGAGGTGCCGACTTTCCGAACCCGCATTGCAGAATGCGGAAGTCGGGGTAAATTTGATGGAGTCCACTCGGCAAGTGCCGACTTCCAACTCCCACATTGCGGCTTGCGGATTGCGGAAGTCGGGAAGAGATATGATACTTTGATTCAAGTTTATCGTTCTGACTCCCAACTTGTGGCTTGCGGATTGCGAAAGGCGGGACGTCGGGTTCAAAAAAAAGAGTATAGAGCCTAAAACTCATTTGGACACAACAGGAGCAGTCAAACTCAAAATTGGATGAGCCCTATGAGGCTCAGGGGCCATTAACGAAATCCATGGAAGAACCAGTGAGGGTCCATGGCCCATTTTGCTCCAATTTGGCATAAAATCGGAATTAATGGATTTTACAAATCGACATCCCAAGGCTTGAGGGGAGGCCGGTTTGGGTTGAAATCGCTGTGGAGCGGCTATGAAGCAGAAAAGTGCATGCGGCGCTATTTTGACAAAAGAAATTGTTGTCAATATGGTGTTGCAGATGATAAGATTTGAATAGTTGTAGAAGAGGGTAACAGGTAGAGGAGAAGAATCAACGGTCCAGGATAGGTTCCAGAAAACCAAGACACAGGCTTGTTAGAGCTACAGAACGAACAAAGATCGTAAGGTGGAGATTGAGACCGAGAATGATCGATGGCCCACGTAGCATTTCGCTGGGTGAAGTGCGCGAGAGTTAGTGGAAGATTGGTCCACGAAATCCCAAAAGTGAACGTCCCTCGTTGATCACAGATCAACGGACGAGAAAGACCGCCGAAGTGATCAACGGATTATACAGCATTTCGCCCGTGTAAGTGGCAGGAGGTTAAAAAATGAGCAGACGCGAAATTCCATTGGAAAATGATTAATACCTTTTGGAATCCGCCTTGAGTGAGTGAGACCCGACAACCAACAAGGAGTGTCTAATCAGCATAGAAAGGCTGATTTGGATCCAGTTAGACATCTAGCCCTTTACCTAGCATCAATAGTGAACAAATTGCAGTACTCATAAGTGTAGGGAAGTCTAAGAAAGGTCAAGTTGAACTTGGCCATAATTCCTGAAAGCAATTGGAGCAGTAAGGCAATGTTGATAAAGAGGGAAATTTCTCGCCTTAAACTATTTATGTTTATAGCATAAGAATTGTATGCTTGGAAAGTAGCAAGCAGGAATGTGTTACATGAGTATATGTATTGAATTGTTGCTTCGTGAGAAAATCATAGCTAATGATTTCTTGTGTGCTTGCTAAAGAGGCCATGAAATTGGATCAGCTATGATGTGGAAGAGGAATTCCATGCTATGATGAGGGAATGGAAAGGGAGAATTCCTTAACTCTTCTCTTGTTGATATGATTATTTTCAATTTTTATGTAGAGAAAATTTGGCATAGGAATGTTGAAAATGCAAGATATCAGATAAATTAAGTGAATATGCACTAGTTGGCACATTAATAGATATTGCATAATGCATGTGAAGGTGTTTGTGCATGTATATGATATTGCATATTGGTAAAATAGTGAGGTTTTACATATGCAACGAGCCACTTAAGATAATTATTGTGATTGATAATCACTATTGGTGTCGGTATTGGTTGTAGGACCAAAGACAACATAAGCATGGCTAAAGATGTTGATGATGTTGTTGCATGTGACCAACAAACTTATGAAGAAAGGTTGGTGCAACAAATCTATGATCACGAGGTTGGTGGAAGGATGGTGTAATCCTTTGGAGGAGATCAACTGATCAGGTAACATCAAAGATGTTAATGGGAGCCATGCAGGTAATGGTTTATTTATGATTGCATACAAAAACGGGATTGGGTAAGAATCCCTTGAGCCGTATTTAATAATCGTAAATTGGTATGTATGTGATGTTGAATGCATTTATGCAAGCATTATCCCACCGGGTACGGTGAGGTATGTGGTAGTAAGCAGGGATGATTTTAAGAACCCCCCCTAAATTTATATGTATAAAAAATGGGCGAATCCTCATGATACACGAAAAAGTGTGAAGGCTATTTTATCAATAATATAATATGTATATATAATTTTTTGGCGAATCTTTCATGTAATTATAAAATCTTGTAAATTTTGGGCGAATCTTTCACAAAATCATAAAAACTTGTAAATTTTTTGGCGAATCTTTAACAGAATTAGAAAATATTGTGAAATCTTACACTAACTATAAAAACTTGTAAATTCTTGAAAATTTGGTTGAAAAATTGGTTCAATTTTAAAGGATTTTGCAACCATTAAAGAAGATTCCAATGCACATTTTGAATCCATTTTCATGGAAAAAGAAGAGCCGGATCTTGAATCAACACAAATCATGTTGGAATATATACCCCATTTGGTCTCGGATGGTAAAAATGAGGAACTAATACAGTAAATATAAGAAGAGGAAATTATAAAGGCCATTTGGGAACTTGTCCCTTATAAGGATCTGGGGCCTAACAACTTTTCCATCCATTTCTACAAGGCCCAATAGTTTATCATCAGATTGGGCCTAAAATGCATGTTCTTGAATGCTCATAAGAAAAAAACATAAATTAGGGGGGCATTATCAACTTCTCATTCTTAGCTCTTATTTTGAAAGAGTAAAACTCATCTTTGTTCAACAAATTTCAACCCATTTCTCTATGCAATTACTCCTATAAGATCTTAACCAAAATAATGGCCAGTAGAATTCATAAGATACTCTTGAAGATAATCTCCAATGATTAGTATGGTTTCATGAAGAAAAAACATATTATAGACAGTATAATTATGGTTCAAGAGACATTCCATTCTAACAAAGGTATGATCATAACAAAGAAAACAAAAGACAAAGTTACAATCATAAAAGTCAACATGGCCAACACATTTGACCAATTAAAACATTCCTTCGTGTTTGATGTCCTTTATAAATTTTGGTTAAATAATCATTTTGTTCAGTGGGTTCAAGATTGCATCAGTGGCCCCTTTATTTTTCCCTTATTCAATGGGAGGCCCACTTATTTTTTAAAAGCAATAAGTGAATGAGATAAGATTTCCCTCTCTCCCCTTTTATGCATCATAATGACCGTGGAACTGAGTAGAAATATGGAGTTTGAATAGATATTTGGAAACCTTCATGGACTCAACTTTGCCAAAGGGATCAAAGCAATGAACCACTCACATTTCATTGCTAATACAATAAAACTAGTTCTTTGAAGCACTACTCGAAATATAAGGCTTGACAATCTCTATCTCATTGCTCTTAAAAATTCAATGGATGGTTGCATTGCATCCACATTGACATTATAATCTTCTTAGCATGGATGTTGACAAAGAACAATGGAAAATAATTTTCCAAAATCTAACTATAAGATGCCGACAAAGAAACATGTGCATAACCAATTATAACTAAAAATCACAATGTCTCTATTAACAAAATTTTATTTGTTGACAAATCAACTAAAGTATCCAGTAGAAATATCAATTCACAAATTAAGGTTAATTGAGATTGTTCCAAAAACAACAACAACAAAATTTAAAAAAAATCTACATGGGCACTTTAATGTCATCCTAGTCAAGAGATTTTCCATGTTGATCAAACTTAACAACACCAACAATACTCTAAAAAAATATGCTACTTTGTTTATGTTCCAAAGAAACAAAATTCCAATATGACTTCATTTTGAACACATACTTGGAGTTATAATCAATGAAATTCCACTTAAGAATCTTATTAACTAACATCTCCAATAAAAATCAACTTAAGATGGATTGACACTTCTCAAATGTGTCAATATTCTTCAAATCATTCAGGGTCTCGTATGACCTCTTCCAATATTTGTCCCCTTTAGTCTTATTATCTATGTCAAAATTATTATTATTTGGAGCCAAAAATATAGTCTTAGCCTATTTCAAGCACTAAACTCTTTGATTTTATATTCAAAGTCAATCAAGCTCTTAACCTAAGAATCAAGTACAAAAAAAATTTGGCTTATAAATTTATATAAAATTTATTGGACTTTTATCGACCCAATCTCTTTATTATTATTTCGTAACCTAAGATGGATTGACACGTCTCAAATGTGTCAATATTGTTCAAACCATTCTCGATCCCTTATGATCTATTCCAATACTTGTGCCTATTAGTTTTGTTATTATTCCATAATCAAGATGGATTGACACTTCTCAAATGTGTCAATATTGTTCAAATCATTCTCAATCCCATATGACCTCTTCCAATATTTGTGCCCCTTAGTCTTGATATCTTTGTCAAAGTTAATTTTATTTGGATCCAACACTTGTGCCCATTAGTTTTGTTATCTTTGTCAAAGTTATTATTATTTGGAACCAAAAATAGTCTTGACCTATTTCAAGCACTAAATTCTTTGACTTTATATTTAAAGTCAACCAAACTCTTAACCTAAGAGAAAAGTGCAAAAATATTTTGACTCATAAATTTATGAAAACATACTTTGGGTTATAAATTTATACAATCAAGCATTGAATTCTTTGATTTTATATTCAAAGTCAACCAAGCCAAGTGCAAAAAAATATTGACTTATAAATTTATGCAAAAAAAAAAATTGGCTATAAGTTTATGCACAAATATTTTGACTTACTAATTTATCCAATCAAACACAAATTATTTGATTTTATATTCAGTTTTAATCAAGCTCTTAACTTAAGAGACAAGTCCAAAAATATTTTAGCTTATAAATTTAGATAAAAATATTAGAGACAAGTCCAAAAATATTTTAGCTTATAAATTTAGACAAAAATATTAGAGACAAGTCCAAAAATATTTTAGCTTATAAATTTAGAAAAAAATATTTTGGCTTAATGAATTTATATTTTGGCTTATAAATTTATGCAAAATAAAGTGCAAAAATATTTTAGCTTATAAATTTATGTTAAAATATTTTCGGTTTTGGCTTATAAATTTAACCAATCAAACATTAAATTTACATTAAATTCTTTGATTTTATATTCAAAATCATGTTAACCTAAAAATCTTTAATTTTATATTAAAAGTCAATCCAGCACTTATCCTAAAAGGACACTGCAAAAATATTTTGGCTTTTTGGTTTATGAATTTATTCTTTGATTTTATAAACAAAATCACTCAACCTTTTGATTTTATATACAAAGTCACTCAAACTCTTAACCCAAAATACATTGATGTTAAATACAAAGTTAATCAATATTTGATCTACAAAGTCACTCAATTTTTCACAGAAAAATATAACTTACTATTAATATGCGAAATAGTAAAATATGTCCAACTGTCAGTCCATGTCCAATACATACAAATCTGCCAATAGAAATCCCCGGAACAAACCGGTTATATCATCAATATGAAAACATGAGGGCTGTCTAAAACAGTCAACAAAAACTACCATCTCCCATAGTCAAACTGCTATGTATCCAGTAATATCAGTAAAATAAATGCCACATCATCAAAAGTATAAGCGTCTCCTAAAAAGTCCAAAATATAGATATCCACATACAATAAATATCAAAGTCACCCCAGCATAAAGTGGGGTGAAATACGAATATTACACCCGATCTGAGTCAGCATCTGCAGGTAGGTGATATAAGGCCGCAAAAATATATGAGAGAATATATAGTTATGCCCAACAAGTAATTGGACGCATCATAATCAAAAATTTGCACATGTAAACTACAAGACATATAAGTAACCAGCCGCATAAATCCCATATGGAAAGACAAAATGAATGAGCAAAAAAGACAAACACCCTCAAGTCCAATGTAACAAGTGGGAACCATGAGAAAATAGCAAATCATCCCGCCATTCCTGCCACAAGATGACCCCAGGCAGGGAGTTGAGAGCCCGCTTGAGAGCATATCCGCCACCAGATTCACCTCCCTGAAGATATGTTCAAAGTGAATGTGCTCAAATTCAAGAATGAGCTTTCGAGCCTCCTCCAACCAGTGTTTGAGCAGGAGAACATTCAGGGAAGCAGCACCTTTAGCCCAAGCGATAATAGCCTGTGAGTCACCATAAATAACAAGGGAGGAAATCTTCCTTTGACGGGCGCAGAATAACAAGAGCCAAAGGGCGCAAATCTCACTTCGAGTGTTTGAACCATTACCCAGGTTTAGCCAATAATGAACAGTGGTAGTATTGGAAATGTGAATAGTTGCCCCGGCACCCCCAACGCCATTCAAGCGAACAGCAGCCCCATCGAAAAAACCACAAGGAAATACCAGGATAGGGGGAGTCAAACGATTTCTCAATATCCACGTCTTCGAGCCAACACCCGCACCAAAAACGGAAATGTATTCCTTATGTGCAGCAATGATCTTATAGCATAAAGTTGCATAGTGCGGTTTCAGATCTTAAAAAATGCATGCATTGCGGGCACACCACACCTCCCAGATCATAAAGAAAGGAAGTTCAACACATTCATTGTGAAGGCTCATCCAAGCCTCCAACCAATCACATAAACTATGCTCACCCCAACGGAACTGCACGCCGGATCTATGAGCAACCTGCTCCCATAGATTCTGAATGAAGGTACAAGTCGAAAACAGATGATCCACTGTCTCCTCCAAACAGCAGCAGAGCGGACACCTACCCGGTCCACAGAACCCACGACGGCATAAGTTATCCCATGTGAGTATCCGGTTTGATAATGCAAGCCAGATAAAACACTTAACCTTGAGAGGAATGACCAGCTTCCAAATATATAATTCCCACCAGCAGATGACATCACAAGAATCGGCAAACAATGCATCATAGACCAATTTTGCAGTAGGCTCTCCAGAAGCCACATCCCACGACCAGGCCAATCTGTCAGCCTCATCAGTTAATTGTGTGTTTGAGTGATAAAAAGGCCCGATATATGCATCCCATTCCAATCCCATAGTGCCAGATAAACCCAGCTGTGTAGCCGTTATCCAAAGAGGCCGTCCCCCCATGAAATGCCCCACCGCATGTGCCAGAGTGTAATATCCTTTAGAACTGAGATGGGTCCTTAATTCCAATGATAGTGTATGCTCAGAAGGACCCCCCAAGATCGGGTCAAGTCCCAACTTAATGTCACGTCCATTGCCAGGTATCCAAGCAATCCAATGTGCAATAACTTTTAAAGATCCAAGCAACCCGCTCCAGATATTGGACACCCCCACAGTGACAGGCCGGTTCCCACGAAGCCATACCTCAACAGAGGTGTTCTTCAAATACTTATCTCTAATAATTCGGCCCCAAACAGAATTGTCAAAGAGAGCACGCCACAAGCTCTTCGCATGCAGAGCCATAACAAAAAGGTCCAAGTTCTTTATATTCCATCCACCCAACTTCCAAGGACGAGCCAACCGGGACCAACCAATAAGGTGATATTTTTCCTGACAACCACAACCCGACCATAAAAAGTTAAACAGTTTTCGACGAATGAGACATAGAACAGACCTTGGGACTTTGCAAAGTGTAAACCAATACACTCCGAGGTTCTGTAGAATGGCTTTTGCCAGTGTGAGTTTGCCCCCCATAGATAGGTTTCGATAGCTCCAATGACTGATACGTCCTTCAAATCGGCGAACGAGCTAGCTCCAGTCCTTCACCAGATAATTAGTCGGCTTTATAAAGAAGCCAAGGTATTTCGTTCCAGCCTCTAACTCCAAGAAATTTAAGGGAAAGATTGTACATATGGAGTTTTCCACCTCCCTCAATAGAGAGTGTTTTATGAAACGTGATTTGTTATAATTGATGATCATACCAGAAACCGAGCAGAACAGGTCTAGTATCCTCTTATGATGTACCCACTCATCAAGGGTACCAATACCGAAGAGCATTACATCATCCACAAACAGAGAATGTGAGACAGATATATCTCTAGCTATTTTAATGCCTTGGATCAATCCATCCCTCTTAGCCTTATGTATGGATAAACTCAGGCCTTCAATAACCAAAAGGAAAAGGAGTGGTGATAGAGGACAACCTTGTCGAAGACCCCGTGAGGCTTTAAAAAAATCCATAGGAAGGCCATTGACCAGAATTGCATAATTAACCGAGGTTACACAAGCCATAATCCATTTCATCACCTTCCAAGGCAGGCCAATTTGAATCAGAATAAATTTCAGGAAATCCCAATTCACCCGGTCATATGCTTTCACCAGATCCAGCTGAAGAATAAGGGCAGAAAGATGCTTCTTTTTTATAGTGTGGAAAATTTCCTGTGTCACACCCACCGCATCATGGATCTGTCGGCCCTGCAGGAAACCATATTGCTCAACTGAAATGTGTCTGGATAGTACAGGTTTGATTCGGTCAGCAATAACTTTTGCAATAATCTTGTATATTAAATTACAGAGAGCAATAGGACGGAACTCATTATAATTGTTCGGGTGGGAGGTCTTCGGAATAAGAGTCAGATATGTGGAATTGAGTGCCCCAGATACAGATCCTTGTTTCCAAGATTCCTCAACAGCCACTCTGATATCCTCCCCCATAATATCAAAGAAGTGTAAAAATAGTTCCACAGTCCACCCATCCGGCCCCTGCGACTTGTCTTTTGCGAACCCACGCAAAGTACATTCCACTTCATCCAGGGAGACCGCCATAAATATATCATCCCCCTCCACCTCATTGAACATGCGAGGATATTCCTTAATAACTTTAAATTGCTCCGCCATAGAGGTGTTTTTAGGGTCACAATAGTATTCCTGATAGTGGTGGATAGCCTCCTCCATCAAATCATCAGACCCCCAGATCCGCCTACCACAGTGATCATTAAGGTCCCAAATAGTATTCTGCATCCGTCGAGAGTCCGCAAACTGATGAAAAAATTTAGTATTCTGGTCCCCAGACTTAATCCAAATAGCCCGACTCTTCAGCCTCCAGGACTCCTCTTGTATAAGGAGAATATTCAATTTACGGCTCTCCAGAGAGGAAATTTTCAATGCATCCTCAGGGCTAAGATCAAACCCAATAGAACCCCGCATCAACGAGGTCAATTCCAGTTCAATCTCATTAAGTTCACGGCCCATATCATCTTTTTTGTTTTTTTCCCATCTAATAGTATGATCCTTTAAGGTCTTCAGTTTCACCGCCAGCTTGTCCATGGCAGAGCGTTCCCCTGTGACATCCATCTGTAGCCAACAGTTCCTTGCACCCTGAGTGTATTCCCCATCCATGAGCCAAGTAGAATTGAATTTAAAAGGGTAGCATTGTGGCTTGGCTTCCACTTCAAATTGTAGAATAATAGGAAGATGGTCACTGATTTTGATTTGGTGGATCCAAGACCTGTAATTGTGAAGTCCTTCCAACATAGATTCAGAGATAAAAAACCGGTCAATACGTTTCTGGATCATCATATCGCCCCCCCTGCCATTTGTCCAAGTGGGAGCCAGCGGACATGGCGCAATATCAACCAGTGAAAATTTCATGAAGAGTTGTTTAAAATAAGATCCCATCGTGTCTCTACGAGCCACCTTACCCCAGACTTCATCATCCCCCCAAGTGAAGTTAAGGTCCCCAGCCACAAATAAATTTTCCAGGTCCAGCAAATGATTCGTGACCGCATCATCCCAGAAAGCCATCCTGTCAGCATATGGCCCGTAGCAGTTGATAATGTTGACATTTTTATCCATCCCTCTGATATTGCCCGATAATAAGATGCCCAGAGAGGTGATAGAGGGATCAAGTCTCAGAACCGCTGGGTTCCAAGCCGCTAAAAGACCACCTGATAGACCAACTGCGTCCACTGTACAAACCATCCACCCCGGCTTAACTTTATTAAAGAAAGTACGTGCCTTATCACCACATACCATAGTTTCCTGCAGAAGAACCAAATCGGGATTTGTAATATGAAGAACTCTCTTGAGGGCCAATTGTTTGGGAAGCCCTCCCACACCCCGAATATTTAAGGAGAAAAAAATCATTTGCGAACCCTTGCAAGGGATTTCAATCCTCTAAGAGCCCGGGTATCAATAGATATGGGGGAATCCACAGTGACACAGCCATCCACATTCCCCCCCATGGAGACCTTCTTATTTTTCCTGGCGCTCCTCATTTTAAGAGGAGAGAGTTCCAGGGCCAATCCACCCCTACGGGCCCCTTTAAGAATACAAGTGTCCCCCGTAGTACCAGTAACTTTCACAGGAATAGACATCCCCCCCCACCAATTCAGTGGAAGGCACATCTAATGTCCCCCCCCCCAACATCACCATGGGTCAAAGACCTCCCAATTTGCCAGTTTTTGTAGAAGGTAGGGATAGGTGCCTTCTTCACCATCTCGGAGTAAGAAGGTATAAGTATTACCTTATCGCCAGGCTCCTCAGAGCTTACCAACCCCTTAACCGTGTCATCAACCGGATCCCCCCCCACGGGGCCCCCAGAATCAGTGCCAACCCCCACCAAAGGTTCCACCCGAGGCAACGACCCCCCCCGGTCACACATACATCCCGCGGCATCAGAGGGGCATCAGTATCACTAGAAATAATCACAGTTGGAGTGTCCGTAAGTGGTATCCCGGGAGATACCGATTTGACAGGAGGGGTGTCAATCCGGCTCGCCGCATTCCCAATCTCAGTCAGCTCATTCCCAGTGGCAAGGCCATCCTCCCCCCCGGATTCATTAGATATATATTCAGTACCAGAGGATGAGGAATTCATGTGATGTTTGCGACTCATATAATTCCCATTATTACCATGATTTAAATCGAGAGCATTTATAAATGATATATCCAACTCATTCAATGAATGAAAAAAGTTTGGGTCTTGAGATTCTAACTTATGGAACAGAGCCGAGTCCGGAGCGTCCAAAGTGGGAACCCAGTTGGAGAAGCCGTCCATCGAACCCGAAGTATCCAGCTCAATATCACTCCCATCATCTGACGACCAGAAAGGACCACCATCCTTGAGGCGCCCAGAAGAAGCAGGTGCCGAGCACTGACGCCACAAATGCCCAACTTCCTTACAGTTAGAGCAACGGAAGGGGATACCCCAATAATCTATAATCTGGGTAAAAATCCGGCCACGCCAACGGATGTTTAGTACATCAATTAACCCCAAGGAAATATCCACCTCCACAAGGACCCGGCCCATGCGCCGGTCAAAACCATTCAGATGCTCATCCGCAACATGCAGAAACCTCCCCAAACTGTTTCCAATGGCCTCAAAGGCCCCCCGATTCCAGAGAGCAAGGGGAAGCCCAGGCAGAAGGACCCACAAATGTCGCAGGCGCACCGAGGCAGTTTCCGGATCAAAATCCGTTTGCTATTTCTGCAGCATTAAGCTTCCAGAACCATGTAGCCAAATTCTGTCCATAATAAGAGTGCACTGAGCCTCTTCTTCAAACTTGAAACCGTACCACCCGCAGGCCATGGCGAAAATTTGTGGAGTGTAGTTTAACAAAGGCCGCCATTTTGCCGTGACCCAAGCCACAATATCTCGTCGATTCATTGCATGGTATGAAAATTTCCCAACAAGTACAGTCATATTGGCCTCAACGACCTCCTCCAGACCAATGTCTTGCCCCACAGTCAACCAGGACTCGCCAAGACGCCGAAAATATCGCCCATTCAAACGACGGGCCGCACGGGAGGATGAACCAGGGTTTGTTTTGTTACCCACATCAGGGTAATCCCGGCCGCTTCCAACAGAAGGGTCCGACCCCCCCGACTCACCATGTGTCCGTCTCCCAGCCAGGTGTCCACGGTATGTTTTGCCACGCGGAACCATATGGCGACCACCGGGGTTAAGGGCCCTCTTCCCCTTTAATTGTTCCTTGAAATGCTCATCTGATTGGAATAAACCCGCCTCCTCAATCATATAATCAGAGACGTTGAGGCTGTTGTCCTCCGGAATAATGGGTTCCGGCGCCATATCCCCAAAAACGGTAGCCATATGACATAAACCACAGCCAAATCCGCCGCGAAAACAAACAAATCCCTTTTACCAGCCAACAATACACCAAAAAGGAAGCAAATGAACGGTGACGGCAACTCAGGATCTGTGATAATGGAAAGAATGATTAAAAACGCAATCCCTTGACCGCACGCAGGCCCAGTAACAGAGGCCCACACGCCCTCCACACGCCAGAGACACCGGATCCGGAGTTCGTGGTTCCGACGAGCCAGACAGTGCTCAATACCAGCAGAAGAAAATGGAAACTGCCCCCGAACAACCCCTTAATACCGCTTACAGACAACCATAACCGCACAGTTTCAATACCGAGTTATCACCACATTGCCAAAGCAGATATTTCACCGCCGCAAAGACCCTAGGCGCAGGTAAGATGCTCCTTGAAACCCTAGTTTTGCGTCATGAAACCCTATGTGTTCGCTCCCGACCGCCATCCGCGGACCCTCCGACCAAATCCCTCCCTCAAAGTCACTCAATTTGTTAACTTAAAACACGTTGATTTTAAATACAAAGTCAATCAAGTTCTTAACCTAATACAAAAGTGCAAAAATATTTTGACTTGTAAGTTTATAATTTGACTTATAAATTTATATTTTAACTTATAAAGTTATACCATTTTTTTTAACTCATAAAGTTATGCAAAATAAGCTTTTCACATCACATACAAATACATTAATATTCTAGCTTATGAATCTATGCCAAAAATATTTTGGCTTATGAATTTTATTTAATGCATTAATATTTTAGTTTATGAATTTATGCCAAAAATATTTTGGCTTATGAATTTATGCAAAATAAAATTTACTGGGTTTTTATCGACCCAATGTTTTTGTTATTAAAGACCAAAACGAAATGCATCCAAGTGTCAACACATGTGTCTGAGAGCCAAATCAAATATCAAAGGCATGCGTGTCAACTCATGTGTCCGGCTTATGAATTTATGTAAAATAAATTTGTGTGGCTTATGAAATTATGCAAAATTAAATTTATTGGGCTTTCATATCTTTGTTATTAAACACGATCAACTCGTGTGTTTGAGAGCCAAAAGGTGTCGAAGGCTTAAGTCCGCGAGTTATAGGAAAATGCGCTCAACAAGTTGAATTAATATAACCATAAACCCATTATATGAATTTTTTTATCTACTTGTGGTTTGACCAATGTCGGAAATGTTTCCCTATTGGAACAAAAAAATACAGTGTTGGATACAAAGTAAGAAGGTGAATTTATGAGACTAGAATTGTACATCAAAGGTAGTTCCATGCATTCAGAAAATTGTTTGAGAAAAAACTCCTCCGGGTGTCAGAATTTTCGAGATACTGCCACGCCAAAAGCATGGTTTTTGACATTCCGGCTCTCCATGGAAAAATTAACTTACCATCATGTTCTTGAGCAGCAATGCATAATATCTGTTGATTTAAGCCCACAAGAAAGTCTAGAATAATAAGAAAAAACATGATTAGAGCAGTGGTAGATAGGAGCAAGTCAAAAGTCTATGATCATCAATGGCCATCAAAGAAAGATGGCATTGTTGCAGGCTTCTATGAAATGTTGGATGATTATTTTGAAAGTTCAAATTCCTGGAGAAGATGAAGGTGAAGAGGAGGTTACATGGCTTCCTTTTTCTAAAATAAAACTTGCAAATGAATCACGTCTTGAGACTGCTTGTGTGATCCGCAAAGGTGATAAATTGAAGTTGATTTTTATTGAAAAAACAGCAGGCAATGAAGAGGTCGAATCCCATTAGTGGCTTTCCTCTATATATACACTTATCAATTTACTTATCAATAACTACCATGCAGAGCGATAAGGTCAATTTGGTAGTCTGTTAATGGTGAAGGACATTTAGGCTTATAATGATAATTGAGGTTAACTAAATCAACAAATTAGGGTTTGGGATAGATGTAGATCCTCGTTAATATGACCATTTTATTATTAATGACAATGACGTACATAATATTGTGCTCTCATAATTGGTGCACAATTGTTTCAAAGAAACTATAGAAACCTTATCTCTTGCACAAGGATGAAGTAGCTAGGTGATTATCTTGTTAATATTGATAAGAGAAAACCAATTTACAATTTTTCTTCTTAAGAAAATGATCTAAAGGCCATAGATCATACGAACCAACTTGTCCATGAAATCCTGCAGGAAAATAAGGAATTGCATTTTAATCTTTTGAGTCTTCATTTTGTTGAACTTGTCCATAAGTATAAGTGCACCAATGCTTTGGAATTTGCTCAGAATGAGCTAACAACATTTCAATAGCAAGACAGACATGTTACAAAATTAGAATATTGAATGGCCCTTCTAGCTTATGAGGAACCTGAAAATTCACCAATGTTTTATCTTTTGAGCCTGGACTATCCCCAAAGTATAGATGATTCGTTGAATTGAGCCATCTTGGGATGGGCCTCCTCTCTTTTAATTGCCCACATTTGCCCACATTTCTGAAGAATTACACTCATGAAGGGTCCATAGCAGAATATATGTTCATCATTCAGTCTACTTATCTAATCAAGTACCCGGCCTCTGTATGTATTACGAATGGTCATTGTTAAAGTCTATTAAACCTATTGAATTATGTAGCTCATTCAAGGAATATTTATATTTTACATCTAGTTCTAGTGTACACTATTGTGAGTCTGCTAAGCTTACTTGATCATCAATGGATGAAGAAGATGATGATGTAGAGACATCTTGAAGATTACAAACAACAGATTCCACAATCATTAGCAAAATTCAAAACCTTTGGATTCATCATTATATTTAAGAATCTTCCTTTCCACTCTACTCAAATCCTAGGGAGCTCTAAGATATCCACCACACATGTTTTTTACACTTACTTCACCTAATATAATTATGTCTTCTGGCCTAATGAAAACCATATAAAAATTGAGCTACTTTATATAAACTTATCCCAGCATCATCTCTAATTCCTTTTTCTCAACCTTGGGTGTGAGTTTATATGGATAGTAAATGAATCTAAAAGCTCATGTTATAGAACAATCTGGTGGATGCCTTGGCATATGGATCTATATGAATCCAAAGAGGACGAAAATACGGGAACATCACTTGAGAAATGGTAAATGGTCATCATAACGTGAGTTATGCTATCCTTACATATATCCAGAGAAATAGAAAGTGTTGTAAAAGAAAAAAAATGGGTTAGGTTGATCAATGGGAGCATTAGAAAATGAACCATTTACGGAGAAGGAAGGGGTTAATGGAGTTGTAGCTCAGAAGGAAAAGAAGAATAAGATGGAGAATCAATTAGAATAGGTGTAGTTTTATTGTTTACTAACAAGGGCACCAAAGTGACCTCACATGCTCAGATGTGTCCTCAATTCAATCCTTATTGGGTCTATATCCCGTTAGGCTACTTATGTTCTTCAAATTGTTGAGGATGGGGTCAAAGAGATTGAATCAAGGAAGGAGATTGATTATTCACATAACCATCATAAACTTGCATAAACCTGTGTAAGGACTATCTAAGTTCTCGCTCGTGGTTTTCTTTTCCTCTTTTCCTTCTATCTTTCCCTGCTTTATTGGATAGTCGACCTAGAATAATATATACATATACATATTTCCTCAAAGGTACATTAATATATACATATTTTAAAAAAATTGCATATATGTTCTAGATCTTCCACCTAGTTTTCCAACCATACCCATTCTAGTTCTGATCCAGTCTCGGTCTAATCCTTAAGCTGGAGCAAGTTTTGGTTACCGTTATGATAACATTGAACCATTGATTAATCAAAACAACAATTTTACTCAAAATTTAGCATATGCTTAATTCCAAATTCAATAGAGTATTCCACAATAAAGTCTACTAAGAAATTTTCCAATTTGAACTCAGGGATGTTATGGGGTTGTAGTAACTGTTATAGCCATGGGGTTGTAGTAACTATTATAGCCAAAAATGGCCTCGCCAAATTTTTTTACTTTGCTAAAAACATGGCTTATTTGCTTATGACTGGAATCATTTTTAATGGTATGTTGTATGACTTCCTAAGTCCAAAATAAAAATCATCTATTCAAAAAATCATATGTTAAAATTTTATAATTTTTGGAAAAATTCACTGAGATCTTTTCCAATTCAAACTCAGGGATGTTATGGGGTTGTAGCAGCTATTATATCCAAAAATGACCTCGCCAAAATTTTTGACTTTCCTACAAAAATATCTTATTTTCCCATGATTGGAATCATTTTTAATCTCGTATGGCGCCCGACTTCCTAAGTCCAAAATTTTGAAATGCATTACTAACACCTCGAAGGAAACCTTTCATGCTGAGTAAATTTTCAAAATTTAGAAATGCTTATAACATTTGGAAGGGCCAACAACAATATTCTAATAAATCTATTGAAGGCAACATTCAAAGGATTTTAAATCCAATTTGAAGAGGTTTACCAACAACAAACTTAATAGACTCTTCCTGATAGTGAGGTATGTGAGTCTCTACATTTGGAAATGACTGAGGTTCTCTTACTAGTTCATCATCCATTTCATAAACGCTTTGGGTCATTATTAGATAATGGGAAGCAACACTGTTGCAACATGACTTACAGTTGAAACTTGAAATTTCATTTGCAAGATTGAATGGGGTAATTATGGAATACAGGAACAGGGGATTTTATTCCTTGATAATATGGCATTATCAATATTACAACATAACTTCTGGAACTGTTATATTTTGTGAGACTAAGAGGCGTTCAAAACACAACTACACCTGATAAATTGACAGTGATTATTATAAGTCTGTGGTGGGTTTTGTTGACAATGCAAATGTATTAACAATAAAAATGAATGAAAACAATGAGGCTCCAATGAAAACAAAAATGGTTCAAAATATATGCCTCACTGGTTAAGTGTGAAATGGGATGTAGCCAAAGAAAGTTATGCGAGGGAAAATAGATTATTTCATACACTTTTGCAGTACATTGCTTGGTCTTGATTGCTAACTGCATGTTCCTCTCTAGTATTATTACAAGGTTCAAGCTAAAATGTAGCAATATTGTTGGATGTTATAATCAAATATGTAAGCACAATTTGCTGTTGCGAATGTAATTATTAATATTTGCTTCTATACAAGTCATTCCTGGATTTTTCATTACCTATCTCAACAATTCCAAGTGTGAAAGGGAGGCAGAGTATTAATTGTTGTGTTTGAAGTATTAAATCATGGTGAAATATGGTGAATCTTCCAAACAAAAGGAAAAGTTTTAAGTTGGTACCATTGAATCCCTCATATGAAGAGTTCATTTAAAATGAGGTTCGAATTTTGGAAAAGATGAACACCTGGAAGATTGCTACAATTACAAAATAGTTGGTGGATAGATGGCATAATGTGGTAGAAGGAGTTTATTGGAGAGTGAATGACATCAATAAAATCTTACTTGTAAGAGATGGAAAACACAATTATCTGAAGTGTTAATTTATCCAGCAGCATTATCTTTAGCCTATCTTCAACTCAAACTGTTTACCTACCAAATAATATCTCCAATGTCGTAGATCTTGAACTATTGCAACCAACTCCAAGTCATGAGGTGCATAGTTCTCCTCATGCAGTTTTAACTTTCAAGTTTCTAGAGTTATAAACAATTACCTTATTATCAACAACCAACCCCTCTTTGTATGCATCTATAATCACCCTAACCATAATATATACTATGACGAGTAAGCGTTGCTTACTGTGAGAAAGATTTTGATGCATCTTTTTCAACCAATGAGAATAGGTTTCTCTTTCATCTATGAAACCATTCAAAATATAACATCATAAAAAGAATTAGCATTTACATGGTCAAGGAACCGCATAACTGGAAGAAGAGGTAGTGGCACGCAAGATTGAAATATGTCTTCCAACTCGATCTCCAACATGCGCTACTTCATGCATTTTCTCTTGCCTTAATCATGAATAGTTTAAATGGGATCATAGGGACTATTTTCCACTACCAGTCGAGGGATTTTTTTGAAAGTTTAAAGGTGAACCATTAAACATAGGCACAGGGTGTTGAGGACACAATCAACTATTAAGAATGGAATTTAATAATCCAACAAACACATTCTCTTCATCTTAACCACTTATTCAAGTCCAAAAGATCTTAACAACTAGTGCACGCAATGCAATAGCTGCAATGAGTGCCAAGAAAATATGCATTTGTAGCAATATCGTGGGCATACTTTCTTTATGTTATCTCAATAAACACTGACTACTTAATTTGAACACTTATCAACTCACATTTGAATACTATAATACTAAAATTTTAACAGGTGCCCACTACACTCATCATAATTCACAAATGAAGCACAGATACCTAACTGTTGTAAATACTATAATAATTTTTTTGGGCCATCAACAGGAATAATTATGAGCATTTTTAGATTTTTCACATGAAATCACTATTATATATATTTGTGTGGATGAATATGCAATGGATGTGTGTGATTGGTGACGAAAATGCTTATTTATTAGAGTGCCTTTTTTTCTGTAAAAGGTTTCTCATCATCTCAAATATTATAGGTATGCAATACAAACTATGACGCGCAGAGAAGCTCCTTTCACATATAGTCATCCAATCCATGTCCAAAGCCCATGCGTAGCTCATATATTAAACTTATAATCTATATAATGGCCAAAATAGTTCTTGAAATTCAAATGATTTTAATAGTCAATGCACAATAATCTAACTGAAATTATAGCTTATTAAATTAGGTCCAAAAATGTATGAAATTTTTAGCTTCCCATCAAAATAAAATGGGATAAAAAAAATTTAATAGAAAAATGGATGAATCCTTCTTTCACTGATATTTAAAATTCTACGAGTTCATCAATATTATCAGTAATGCTTTCACTACTTTGTTTCAGCAAGTAAATTAGAATCAAGAATAATAAATAAATAAGAAAATTGTGGGTGTTTAGTTTTATTCTTCCTCGTAGCTGAGGAGGTTTTCTAGGGGCTTAAAGATGCCATTACTTCTGCCGCGGCTACTTTTCTCGTACCTGAGGAGGTTTTCTAGGCCCTTAAAGATGCCATTACTTCTGCTGCCGCTACTTTGGCAATCTTAAAAAATACTTGCCATAACAAAAATCCATGAAAAACACCAACGTGAGCTTGATCTTTAAAACAAAGTCTTAAATGCCATGATTTTTTAGCTTTCTATAGATCAATCGTTGAGAAAATTTTGCAAAGGAAAATTTCCCAAATTTGTCTTTCATCCCTACCAATCAATACTTTATTTGTAAAATTGAAAAATATTCGACAAAGAACTTATCTGGCCGCTCGAAACAAGATTGCTACAGATTTAAACACAAACCCTAGCTTTCCTCTAAAGTTTCACAGAATTTCTAATCTAATCGAAGGAACTTATCTGGCCACTGGAAACAAGATTGCTACAGATTTAAACACAAACCCTAGATTTCCTCTATCTTTCACAGAATTTCTAATCCAATCAAAGGTTAAAGGGAAAGAATAATGCTCAACCCGATTACATCATATGGGGACTTTACATGGGGATGAATCATTTCCCTGTAACTAATATTCCAAAAATTTGGGGTGATTTATCCCTAAAAAAATCCCTGCTCCATGAAATGGGGGCGAATTGGGAGTGGAAACCGGATTCACACCAAATGGGGAGGGCGAAATTTCTCCAAGAAGTCCCCATTCCTCAAAATCGGGGGTGAATGGAAATTAGCAGCCCAAATCTCATGGGCGAAAACCAATTTTCCTGGTAAATAAGCATGGGCTAACCCTATGGACATCATTTTTTTTAAAATAAATCCGGGGCGAAGGATAATAATAACAAAAAAACACTACCATATAAAAAACTCGCCCAATAAAAATTTGAAACCCCTAAAATTTCACCCATGGGCTAAATTTCGCCCCTAAAATTTTCATTGGTAGTAAGGGAAGGGATCCTTATACCAACTAGCTATTTTGAATTGTAAATGCATCCATATGAAAATATATCATGCCATTTGTATATGTTGGTTATGAGTTTAATAACCAAATCAAGTGAGGACTTATGGTCCGGTTGTGGTAGAGCATTCCATATGAGATAGTCATGGTTAAGGCCATACTGTGGTTGGAATGGTAATGCTATGGTGCTACACAAGTATCCCATGAACTCCCTATTGGTGTTAATTTGGGATGAAACCTCTTTGCCAACAACCAAGGAGTGAGAAAACTCATGATGTGTTGTTCGGGTGGAGAAGGAAGGCACCCAAATAAGTTAACCAAGTGATTGGGGAAATGGTTGGGTGATGTGTTGAGGAAATAGCCATACTTTCCAAAACATCATGGTGGAATGCATGACATGACATTATGGTATTCATGAATCAATGCAAGGTGGCATTGAGTGGATGCACATTAAAGGTTTATGTAAACTTTCTGATTGTTTCTGCATATGTGTGGGTACATATGTTGAGAGGCATGGTGTGAATACATGTTTGTGGCATATATTTCATTGCAATTCATTAATAACTGAAATGATAGAATTATTGGCAATTATGAGATCATTTCATGAGCTGCCATGGATGCAGGAAAATGATTGCATGAAGAAGGTAGTCATGTTTGATGGGCTACCAGGACGCTCTGTTGGAAGGACAGAGTTGCATGAAATGATATGATTTTGTAATCATGAATATTGAAAGTTTTATTTGAATTCATATATAATGAGATTGTATCTTGCAATTTTATTACAACGCTGATGCATATAAAGTAAATATATTTCATTGCATTTGAGAGATTAATAGCTGATAGTGTTTGAATTATTGAGTACTATAATTCCGAGATCACTTCAGTGACTGTTGTGACATTTACAATGAAAATGGTATATGCATGGATACTCACAAAGTGTTTGGCTGATTGAAATTTTCAGATTTCAGGTAGGATTGTCTTGCGTATGGCAATGTATGTAATTCCATAGTAAAGGCATAAAATCTCTATTGGTTCAGCAGTGAGGACCTCCTGCACCTACCCAGGACAACGCTGAGGGAAGGGGCGCCCTAGAGAATGTACAGCAGAGAAGGGGGCCTTACTCGGGTTGTGAGTGGAGGTGAGGTGGGTGCCGAGACTAGATGGAACCCATTGAGATGCCTATGGATCCATAGTAGAGCCCTTGATTTGGAAATGGTTATGGTGCAGTTTCCTTCCATTGGCTTGTTGACCTAAACGGAAGTGTTGGCTTGGCAATGGAGAGGGAAAACCAGGTATGAGACTGGTTTGGCACCATAAATGCTTGGTAAATCCAGTCGGTGCACTGGTTGAGCATTGAATGTTGTGGAGCAGCCTACGTGCTGGCCAAACATTCATTAAATGCTTGGTAAATCCAATCGGTGCACTGGTTGGGCATTGAATGTTGTGGAGCAGCGTACGTGTTGGCCAAACATTCGTTATTGTATCCACAGGTGATCCAAGGCTTGTAAATCAAAGAAGGAGCCTGTGGAATAACGTGAAGACGTCCAATACATATAAGTATTTAATTATCATATATTTCTTATTCTAAATAATGAAAAATTTCATGTACAAGTCTTATAACAACCAAGATGATACATTGTTGTTTCTTTGTTGAAACCCAGGTAATTGCGGGAAGCAAGAACCTTGAAGGCACTAAGGATGCATTTGGACATGTGACTGTCTTAGAAAGCTCAGTATGAGTAGTAATGGAAAAGTGTGCTAGTGGATTTGTGTGGGTCCTAGCAACCAAAGGTTCTGTAGGCAAACAATGGGGAGGGGTTCCCTGGTTGAGAAGCCTTGGATAGACCTTAAACACCAAGTTTCATCGCCAAAACAAAGAAAATGCAAGTCAAACATTCACACTTGAATTGAAAGAGACCAAGGAGCATGGAACCACAGTTGTGGTGGGGCTCCGGATTGGAACAAGATTAAGAGGGGGAAACTCTTACTCTTCTCTTTCCTTTTTGATTGATGCATTCTAGAGACATAAAATTGTTGAATGCATATTATGGTTGAAAGTTGATTGTGTTTATTTTGCTTGAAATAAGTTGTGAATGTTGAATTAGTTAATTCCCTGTGAAAGGATGAACATGAATGAGTTCATTTGTATGTTGGACAAGCATGAAATGTGTGGAAGTCTTATGGATAAAGCATGAACTTTCCATGCCAATTGGGCAAGTAATTGATTGATCTTAATGCTTATGTTATGCTTGGCCTAACAAGATTTGCAATGATGAATTTCACAGGTGAAAATTAAACCAATTGGTTGCAGCTGTTACAAGGCAAGTGTTGCTAGTAAGAAAAGTGTGGGAAGTTGTGCACATTGACCATGGCAGCAGACCAAAAGCTATTTGATTTGGCTGAAAATTTTCTTCAAACAATTGCCAAGACCCAATAAAATCTTGAGGAAATGCTCAAGCTACAAAAGCCACAGAATGAGATGAACCACAAGGTTTTGCAGGACTCTATTTGTTTGCAAAATGAGGTAAAAGGCATTTTGGAAGCTATCAATAGTGGAAAGGACAGTGGGTCAATAAAGAGGCATTCATCCAATCAGTCCATTAAGAAACGATCAAGGCTGGAAGACTCAAAGGAAATGGAGCAGGTAAAGAAAAAGCAACCACTGAAATGTTAAAAATGTGGAGGAAATCACTGCCTCTTTAACTGCCCAACAAAGGATAGCAAGAAAGATAGTAGCCATAAAGTTTCCAGACTTGTGGATCAGCTAAAAGGTAAATAAAAGGAAGGGATTGTTGTGGAGCAATGCCTACATGTGGAGCTGGAAGGTCAAAGCCAGCAGGAGTAGCCTGTAGAAGTCAAAGGACTTGGTCCTAAAAACCCAAAGTAAATGATGAAATGCAGGACAAACCTACCACATTTTGTGAATTTTGGACATGTGTAAACAATGTGTAAGTATTCTTAAGTGTTGGAACATTGAGGACGGTGTTATTCTAAGGGGGAGGGGAATGTAATACACCCATTTTGGCCCTTATAATGTATCAACTTGATATGTAAATATTGTGCATATGTGATGTATGATTCCTAGCGTGGAGCTCAAGGCCAAGGCCCCGCTAGTGAATGCCTAGCCTTAAAGGGTTGGTATTTTATATTGTGCTATCCATGTGCTAGTAAGCCATGGGGAAATTGTAAAAGCATGTAAATAATTATAATGCAAATAAAATACCAAGGGGCTGGCTATGGATGCAACTAAAATGAGGGGGTTATGTGTATCCACTAGGGAGAGGTGAGGGAGTTGTGGTATTGAACCATATGTTGCCAAATGTCACCTTGAGAACCCACTTTGACTTTCTTTGCTGTCATTTATTTATGTTGTAAGGAAGTACTTCAAAAATCAGCTCATGAGATTGATGGAGTATGGGCATCCCATAAATTTGTATGGAATATTATGGGCTTTGTTTACTTGACCCACAAGTCACTCTACCTCATGGGAGGACGTTTTCCCTCATCCCCATTCCATTGTGAAAGAACCAGACTGCTATTATGAGCATGCTATGCATTCCCAGCTGTGGAAAAACCAAAAATCGCAACTTGGAAATAAGCTACATTTTGAAGTGCATAAATCACCCAGGAGGTTGTGTGGGAAGTGAAATTCGGTGGGGAACCCATAAATAAACCCCATAGTGAATTTGAGAGTGTGAAGAGCCCCGAAATTCATGGGAGAACCCAATTTTTGGGGCCCGAAAGTTGAAATTCGTGAATGAGATTCACATGGGTAGAAATTGAGGAAGATCCAAGAGTGGATCGCAATGGGAGAGAGACCAGGGGGCCAAATCTCATGGTAGATCCAATTAAGGCTCAATTATCTTTGGTTTAGAATTCAGGACCAACCATACCTTCCAAGGTCAGCGTTGAGGGAAGGGGCGCCCGAGGGACTGTGTAGCAGTGAAGGGGACCTTACTTAGGCCGAGAGTGGAGGTCATGGGGGTACCTAGATTTTCTAAAGCCAATTGGATATGCATGTAGCTCTGTGGTTGAGCTCATTGGCTTAGAAACCCCTTCCCTGTCCCCCCCACTTGCTTGATAGAGCCAGTTGTGTGTTGGCTTAGCTTGAATGATTGTGCCTAAGGCTATGAGTGAACGTGAGTAGTTCCTCCTTACTGGATACATAGCCCCAGCTCGGGGGTGGTCTTTGAGTATTGAAAGAATATAGGCTAGGAAGAGACCTACAGTTGGGTTGGAACGTTGCAGTCCATAGATAGTTGCTTGGTGATTTCAATTAAAAGATAAGTGTTTCATGTTGCCTTTGATTATGCCAATTATATATATATATGATTGTTTGTTATGTCAGAATGCATAGATTGATCCAGCTGTATAATGGAACTGAATGCCTATGCATTATGTTGTTATTATGCCTATGATGAAATGCTGGTAAATGCATTATGTGTGTGTGTTAATATGGTTTAATTCCACGGTGTATGTTTATTATGCATTGAACACACATTTAGTTGTGAATAATTTCATAATGTGATACTGGGGGTGAAAATTAACACCCCTCCTATGTTGCTCACATTCCCTTCTTAGTCAGATCGATGGGAGGGGACGTGATAGAGTGTTCCGAGCAAGAAAAGTTATCAGGTTGTTATTCTAAGGAGCTCCCCCATCACCTCTAAAGGGCACCGAGGTGATTGGGGACTGTTGATGTATATGTAACTTCAGAATGTATTTCATTTATATATTATTGTACTCCTATAGAGATGTGTCATTCCTATATACGAAAGTGTCGTCATATGTATTAACAAGTGTTGCAAGTGTGTGAACTTGCCGATGGGTTATTAGACCACCATGTGTGGGGTCGGCCCTGATTCATATATTATATGGTTGATGTACCTATCTAGACAAGTCGGCCCCATAAGGATATGGGGAAAACAGGTCAAGTATAAATAGAGATCAGGAGATCTCTATTTGCATAATTCGAAAACTCATTCTTCCTTCACTCAGAAAGTGGCGCACTAGTGAGGAGGAGGATCATCTACTACTAGGAGACTATCTCTATGTATTTTGGTTGTACTTTGGTTGAGCCATTGCTCTCTCTATCTCTGAGGAAGTTGTGGGGTTTTTCACCTTAGGGTTTTCTCCACAGAAACTCTGTGTCTCTTGTCTCTCATGCTTTTGCTTCTTGTGATGATTGACATGCTTGTTATGATTGATATGCATTGATATAATGTACATATTGTTTTCTCAGTAAAGATCCTAGAGTATTGTGAATTAATGCTCAAAATTTAACATGGTATCAGAGCTAACCTGAGAAGAAGACATTGTGCAGTGACGGAAACCAAGGGTTTCTTGTTTATTGGGTTTCTCTCCACAGATTTTGGAAAAGAAGTATAGTATATTGACTCTACTCATCAAGGAGAATATATCTGTCCAATCAGAATTCAATTCTGAGCATTTTCAGATTTGGCCCTAAAAATTAGGGTTTCCACAAAAACAGGAATTTCTGGAATCTAAAGACATAGCTGGAAGCTCCTTGCACAAATCAAAGTTTAGAGCTTTGGATCGAGATTTTTGACTGGGTAGATCTCTAGGAAACTCAAACCCTAATTCAGGGTCCTCCCAGTGAACCCGGGAAGACAAAAAGGCATTTCTGAAGGGTGAAGCTTTGCAGATCTCAAATTCTGAATACACCAGGCTGATCAGATCATCAAGGCGCATCTTTCTATCCTTTCAGAAAGTTGAAATTCACATTTTGAATTTTTAGGGTTTCTCTGACAGGACCAAATCCAATTTTCAGCAAATCAAGTGGTAAGACCTAAATCTTTTCTATTTCCATTTGAAGTACTCTTTAAGATATCTCACCACACCAAGCTTGAGGATAAGCTTGACGGGGCTGATAATTTCCGAGCCTGGAAGTATAGGATTGGGTTAATCCTGGAAGACAATGAGTTGGACTCATATGTAAAAGAAGACATCCCTATCCCAGAGGATGAAGAGGTTAAGATATTGCATAAGAAGAACTTGGTCAAAGCAAAGAGAATCATTGTTGATTCTATCAAAGACCATCCCATACCACATGTGTCATCTCTGAAGACACCCAAGGAGATGTTTGACTCCCTGACCAAGTTATTTGAAGGGAAGAACATAAATTGGAAGATGACTCTACGGAATCAATTGAAAGGGGTCAAGATGTCGAATGGAGAAACCATTCAATCCTATTTCTCCAAGGTCTCTCAGATCAATTAACAACTTGAAGCTGTAGATGAAATGGTGGAGAATGGTGAAATTGTTATGACCACTTTGAATGGACTACCTAGGTCATGGGACTCCTTTATCCAAGGGATCTGTGCAAGAAAGAAATTGATCTCCTTCAATAGACTGTGGGAGGAATGCTCTCAAGAAGAAGCAAGGCTTGTGGCACGAGAAGAAAAGATGGGGCATGAAGATCAAGCTCTCACAGCACACACCAAGAAAGGCAAGATCAAGAAGGAGCCATCCCATCATAAGAAGAAATCTTCTCATCCTTATCACAAAGAAAAGAAAGATCTGAGGTGCTTTAATTGCAATGAGAAAGGTCACTTTGCTTCAGAATGTCCCAAGAACAAAAGGGATAACAATAACTCCAGCAAAAAGAGGAAGGGTAGCACAAGAAGGTACCATGCTCATGTTGCCAAAGATGATGAACCTCCAAAGAAGAAAGCTAGGGCAGAAAGTGATGATGACTCATCAAGTGAAGAAGAGTATGTTATAATCTCTGCTCTCATAGGTACTATATCCTCTGGTTGTAATGATTGGTTAATTGACAGTGGGGCTTCCAAACACATGACTGGGTTTAAAGAATCTTTTGTAAATCTATCTAAACATGAATCACCCCATAAAGTGAAACTTGGGGATGATTACCAATACCCCATCAAAGGAAGTGGTGAAGCCTCCTACAACCTAGATTCTGGAAAATCTTTGAAGATGAAAGAAGTCCTTTATGTACCTGGGATCAAGAAGAACCTACTCTCCATCTCTGCATTGGATGCAAAAGGTACGAGGGTTGCATTTGTGGATGGCCAAGTCCTAATGTGGCCAAAGGGAAAAACCATAGATGATGCAGTGGTAATTGGAGAGCAAGAGGGAGGTTTGTATAAATTGAAAGGACAACCTGAACATGCCATGGTGCATGATTCCATGGAGCCAAGTGAACTTTGGCAAGCACTACAGAGCATTACCAATTGCGAGTAAGGCTGTAGAAGGTCTTCTTGAAATCAAGACCAAGCATGAAGGTGTTTGCAAGGGATGTGCAAAAGGAAAGAACATTAAGAAGGCATTTCCAAGCAGTGAAAGCAAGGCAAAAGGTATCTTGGAAATCATCCACTCCGATGTATGTGGTCCAATGTCATCCAGTTCTCTGAGTGGGTATGGTTACTATGTCTCTTTCATAGATGATTTCTCCAGGAAGACTTGGGTTTACTTCTTGAAGAACAAAGATGAAGTATTTGATAAGTTCAAGGAATTCAAAACCTTGATGGAGAATCAAACTAATAAGAAGATCAAAACATTCAGATCCGACAATGGTGGAGAATTCACCTCAGGTGACTTTAAGAAGCTTTGCAGTGATTCAGGGATTAAGAGGGAGTTGACTGCTCCTTACAATCCTCAACAGAATGGAGTTGCAGAAAGAAAGAATAGAACAATCATGGAAGCAGCAAGGGAAATGCTGCATGATCGGGATCTACCTATGCATCTATGGGCAGAAGCAGCTAGAACAACTATGTATGTTCAGAACAGAACACCCCACAAGATATTGGACAACAAGACACCGGAAGAGGTCTTCTCTGGTAAGAAACCTGAAGTCAACCATCTCAGAATATTTGGTTGTCCAGTATACACTCATGTTCCAAAGGAAAAGAGGACCAAGCTAGATCCTTTAGGAAAGAAGGGTATCTTTGTGGGTTACAATGAAATCTCAAAGGCTTACAGAATATACTTTCCAGGGTTCAAGAATATTGATGTCAGCAGGGATGTAACATTTGATGAAAACTCAGCATTCATCAAATCAAGGAAGGCACCTATCGAAGTTTATGAAGAACCTAAGGAAACTATATTTCAAGACACTACTATGACTGAAGCAATTCCAGAAGTTGTTCGTGAGATTGAAGATCCGCAAGAACCTGTAAATCCACCCCGTGAGAATAACTCTCACAAGAGGAAACCTGCATGGGCTAGAGAGCTCATTCAAGATGCAGAAAGATTTGGCATCCTAGAAGAAGAACACAGAGCAAAGAAGAGAACTAGATCACATACCAGCTATGTTGCTTTACTCTGTGATATCATGAACAAAGAACCTTCCAATTATGAAGAAGCAGTGGAAAAGAAAGAGTGGAAGGATTCCATGGTCGAGGAATACCAATCAATAATGAAGAATGATGTTTGGGATGTTGTCCCAAGACCTAAAGAGAAGTCTGTTGTGACTTCCAAATGGATCTACAAAATCAAGCATGTTGTAGATGGCAGCATAGAGAAATACAAAGCAAGATTCATAGCTCGTGGCTTCTCTCAGAAAGAGGGAATAGATTATGAAGAAACTTTTGCCCCTGTATCCAGGTATACTTCCATCAGAACAGTACTTGCCCTGGCTGCAGCGATGAAATGGAAAATACACCAGATGGATGTCAAGACTGCCTTCTTGAATGGTGTAGTTGAAGAGGAAGTATATGTGGAGCAGCCACTCGGTTTTGAAATACATGACAGGGAGTCATACGTATGCAGATTGAAGAAAGCCTTGTATGGCTTGAAGCAATCCCCCAGAACTTGGTATGGTAGGATGGATAGTTTCCTATCTAGTTTGGGATTTACCAAGAGTAGAGCATATTCCAACCTTTACTACAAGGTTGAGGAAGGGAATATTGTGATTCTACTCCTGTATCTGGATGACTTATTTGTAACAGGAGATGACAGATTGATTACAGATACAAAGAGGAAGCTTACTGCCGAGTTCGATATGAAAGACTTGGGAATGATGCACTATTTCCTAGGTATGGAGGTGTGGCAGAGTGCAGACGGGATCTTCCTTGGACAAGGGAAGTATACAGTAGATATCTTGAAGAGGCTCGGGATGATGGATTGCAAGGCCATGGCACACCTATGGCATTGAACCTGAAGCTTCTATGTGATGCTTCATCTGAGCCGGTTGATGTCTCTATGTATCGTCATATGATTGGGTCCTTGATGTACCCGACAAACACGAAACTAGATATTTGCTTTGCAGTGAACACATTGAGTCAGTTCCTAACAGATCCGGGGAGTGTTCACCTGATTGCTGTAAATCATATTCTGAGGTACCTAAAGGGTACAGTGGATTATGGGCTCAGGTATGAAGCGAATCAAAAGTTTAACCTGCAAGGTTATGTTGATTCAGATTGGGCAGGAAGTGTTGCATATAGGAAGAGCACATCTGGGTGCTGCTTCAATATGGGATCAGGTGTGATCTCTTGGTTTAGCAGGAAGCAGTCCTGCGTAGCACTAAGTATAGCTGAGGGAGAATATGTTGCAGCCTGCTCGACTAGTTGTGAGGCAGTATGGATTCGGAAGCTACTGTTTGAGTTATTTGATCTCCCGCTGGAGGCTATTGGTATCTTCTGTGATAACCAGAGTTGTGTGAAGCTGTCTGAGAACCCAGTGTTTCATGATAGGTCGAAACACATAGAGATCAAATATCACTATATCAGGGATATGGTGTAGAGAGGAGCAGTGAAGCTCCTATATGTTGCGACGGATGAGCAGATTGCAGATGTACTGACGAAGCCACTAGCCAGAGTGAAGTTCGAGTACTTCAGGGAGAGGCTTGGTGTTCTTCAGATCGACAACACTTCAAGGAAGAAGTGATGGATACAATTGCTGAAGCCATTCGAAGCATGTTGGAAGGAGGATCCTTCACATGGCTGTGGATGTAAGCGCTGGATGATGAGCATCAGGACGATGCTCCAATTACTGCTCTGTATATGCATTAGGTTGATGTTGGATATGATCAATTGGATCATTTATATGTATATGTATGTACGCATCATGTTGGATGCTGGATATGATTAGTTGGATCATTTATATGTATTACGCATTTTGTTGGATGCTGGATATGATCAGTTGGATCATTTATATGTATATGTGTGTACGCATCATGTTGGATGTTGGATATGATCGGTTGGATCATTTATATGTATTTGTATATGCATCATGTTGGATGCTTGGACTATGCATCTGTATATGTATCAGGTGGATACATTGTATAATCAGGTGGATCATGTATGGTGATATGTATCAGGTAGATACTTGGTATGCATCAGGTGGATGCATTGTATGATCAGGATGATCATGATGACGAGCTTCAGGATGTTGATCCAGATGATATGTACCAGGACAGTACAGTGATGATGATCAGTATGATCATGAGCATCAGGATGATGCTTCGTGTGATGATGATCAGTTAGATCATGAGTATCAGGTTGATACTTGGAGGTCAGAGATGATATGTGGCAGGTTGTTCAAATAGCATGGAATCAATCCTCAGAGATCCGATAGGTTGAGCTGTTTGCTCGTAATCAGTCCTGGGATGAGGGATGAGGTATTACTACGGAGACATGTAATCAGTCCTGGAGATCCGATATGTTGAGCTGTGTGCTCGTAATAAGTCCTGGGATGCTCTTTAGAGATCTTGCCGGTTGTGCTGCAGCACATAAATGTTCCTGGGATAGTCTTTAAAGGTATTGTCTATTCACATGTAATCAGTCCTGGAGATCTGAGAGGTTGAGCTGTGTGCTCGTAATAAGTCCTTGGATGCTCTTTAGAGATCTTGCCAGTCGTGCTACGGCACATAAATGTTCCTGGGATGCTCTTTAAAGGTATTGTGAAGGAGATGCATGTAATCAATCCTGGGAGATCTTGTCGGTCATGCTTAGGCACATAAATGTTCTTGGGATGCTCTTGTTAGGTATTGCGTCCGCACATAAAATTAGTCATGAGAGACCACCTCTATCAGACCGTTCGCACAGATGACAAAGACCTGCAGGCGGTGGGCCTACATCCAGTATGAAAAAGGACTGGCTCTGTAGAACTTCCTATGACGAGTAGATTCATAGATTGGTTGAGATAGCAGCAGCAGTGACAATGCATCGATGACGATGATCCAGAGAAGAAGACTTGTGCTAGCAGATCTGTGTCGAGAAATACCTTCCTAGTTAAGAGGGAGTGTTGATGTATATGTAACTTCGGAATGTATTTCATCCATGTATTTCATTTATATATTATTGTACTCCTATCGAGATGTGTCACTCCTCTATACGGAAGTGTCGTCATATGTATTGACAAGTGTTGCAAGTGTGCGAACTTGCCGATGGGTTATTAGACCACCATGTGTGGGGTCGGCCCTGATTCATATATTATATGGTTGATGTACCTAGCTAGAAAAGTCGGCCCCATAAGGATATTGGGCAAACAGGTCAAGTATAAATAGAGATCGGGAGATCTCTATTTGCATCATTCGAAAACTCATTCTTCCTTCACTCAGAAAGTGGCACACTAGTGAGGAGGAGGATCATCTGCTACTAGGAGACTATCTCTGTGTATTTTGGTTGTACTTTGGTTGAGCCATTGCTCTCTCTATCTCTGAGGAAGTTGTGGGTTTTTTCACCTTAGGGTTTTCCCCACGAAAACTCTGTGTCTCTTGTCTCTCATGCTTTTGCTTCTTGTGATGATTGACATGCTTGTTATGATTGATATGCATTGATATACTGTACATGTTGTTCTCTCAGTAAAGATCCTAGAGTATTGTGAATTAATGCTCAAAATTTAACAGGGACATGACATAAGTGTTGAGGGGATGTGGTCTAGAAACCTGCTCCAAAAATCCTAGTGCATCCATGTGTGCAAAAGGAGAGCTCGCAATAAAAACGACACTCAGGCCAATAACAAGCTCACAAAACACCTTGTGCAACCACGCGCTACAACAGGTGGAGCAACAATAAAACAGTCAGAATACCAACAAGAAGCACTTAAAAATAAAAATACTCACTAACCTGAGGGGTATAGGAGCATGCAAACGCCTAACAAAAAGGTATGGAAGGTCACACAAATCGTATCCTATGTAGGGTGATGAAATCCGCAGTCAAGGAATATGAAATGGAGAACCAAGTAGCTAAGGGATATACCTCTACCGAGAGGGATCCTGGGTAACATAGTCCTAGAAGAATGGAAACTAAGCTACCTCGGTCAAAGCACGTCTGGAAAGGTATAATGCAGCTTCAGTTCTTTGGCCGTCGCCCACCCGGCATGGTGGCCAGCATGTGCGATGAGAACAACGATTTGGTGTCCTTTAGTACAAAATGGAGAGCGACATTCCACCTAGACTTCCAGAACTAGTCTTGCTACTTGCCCTCCTCAGGGAGAGCCCCCCCCAATAATTTGGTGTCAAACGTGCTAATCAAAGAGGATTTTGGCTCCCTAAAAGACAACAACTATGTCTCAAATGTACATGCCAAAGGGGGTGTTATTTAGATGACTAACTCCAATGTCCTACCTGGATACAAAGTTGTTTGTGGGTTCCCAAGTGAGGTTATTGTGTGTTCAATTAAACCAATTTTAGTCTTACTTGAATTATAAGGAGTGTGTGGGTGCACAAGTTGTGTAAAGCCAATATCGTCGAAAGTCAATGCTGAAGTAACTAATTGGAACTGAAATAAACTTTTACTTTTTGCTTTTCAAATGTAAAAACTGACTGCTGGAAAATACATGCAAATGGTGCAACCAAATGAGCCTGCCGAAATAAAAAAGTGGTAAACACCAATGCACTAAGTAAACATGGGTGCATGCAATCTAATTTTTATTTATAAATGTGACAACAAGCAAAAAATGAAAAGTACTAGTCGCAATGGGCACAAGAAAAAGTAAGGTTGTAACGGTAGCCGATGTGAAGGCAGAAGCAACAAACAGGTGTTGGACAAGTGTAGTGGAGAAGCAGTATCTTTTTGGGTGCGACAAACTGCAGATCCGTCACTCGGGGGAAGGAAAACAGGCCACAAAAGGCAAAGTGTGCTTCTGGGCTAGAGAAGCGCGCTTGGAGCACGCTTATGGCTCTGGGAGTGCGCTTCTAGGTTTAGAACGCACACTCGAGGTGTGCTTTGGGCTCGAAAAGCGCGCTCGAGGCGCACTTTTGGGCTGAGAAATCACGCTCGGGGCGCGCTTCTGGGTGGAATAAACTTGCTCGGGGAACGCTTCTGAGGCCAAAAGGTGCGCTCTAACTAGGAGTGACATAGCACACTTTGTGAAGAAAAAGATGCACTCCAGAGCCTGGAAACGACGCCGACAGGTACGGCCCGGGCCGTAAAAATGAAAATCTAAAAAGTACTGCATTGGCAAGGGACAAACATGTAAGTACTGAGTGCAAGGATACGTTAGAACTACCCTAAAGAGGGAGACGACTGTAAACACTGAAATAAACTTCAATGCAAAAAAACAAAAAAGATTTGTTGTTGATCTAACCAAACCACGGATCGATGGAATCGACCCGGTTGGAGTCGCCAAAACTGTAACTAGTGTTTTCATACTAGCTAGTGCAGAAATGCACTTACTAAGTGTTGTGAGCTACTTAGTAATAGTTCGTGAACATGGGTGTGTGTGCATGCAAATGGAAATAGTAGAAAGTAAAAACACAAGAAATTTACTGAGGTAAAAATGAAACTAAACTAAGCATTAAGCATCCATTTTATGACATATTTAGTAAACAAGGGTTACAAATAAAAGAATGCTTTTTTCATTTGTATTATGTAAAATAGATTTATAGTGGATTTTTACCTCAAAATGGCGAGAAAATGTTGGGGGCCCTTGCAGCAGTAGAAATGGTGGTGCTACGGGTCTCCAGTGTCTCCGATTCTCCTCCAAATACTCAAGGTGGTGGCCAAGCTCAACTATGGGAACAAAAGCTCAAATATGGAGGCTAGGGTTCAATAGTGATTTTGGTAGAATAATGGTAGGAAGAATGAATCATGTGAAATGGGAAGCCTCCATCACCCTTTTTATAAGAATTTTGGGTTGTGGAGTATTGACCCGTGGTAGTGGGCAACCACTAGTATTGGTTCGTGGTATTTTGAGTTTCCCTCCTTTTTCCTTTATTTTGAATAATTTCCCCTTTTTATTTTTTCTTTTATTTTCTTTTTTGGGGATTTTGACTTTTTTTAAGGAATTTAATTATTTTTTAGGGAAATAATTGATTTTTTGCCCATTTGGTTACCAACTTAGGGATTTTTGGGTTTTTTGAGGCCAAAGATATAGGAAAAAGGGAAAAATGGGTTATGTGACCAGGGGGGTGAGTTAGGTGAACAATTTTTTGGTGTTAACAATTATAATTTTGATGAGATAGATGGTTGGGCAGGTTCGTATTGTAACACAAGATTTGAATCTAAGATCCTATGTGGGTGTACGCAGGGCAACCTAAGAGGAAGTGCTTTTCATCGCCAACACTCATAGTCTCACAAAGATGACATATCCTTTTAGCCCACAAAGTTTTAGGAAAGGTCCAATGCCCTGTTTCACTATGCAGCTCATGAGAGTTTGTCCTTATTTAGCTATATGGATCTTCTTCTTTACGCTAGTTAAAGCATATAGATAATTTTGATCTTCAAGATTTGGGTTAATGACCTCATTGTAATATCTTAATTTTCTTTAATCCTCTAAATTTTCATCACACTGCAACTTCTCTTTGAACTCCGAAGTAATAATATTTTTATACCATCTTTATTTTGCAAAGTGACATTTTCGTCAATCCCCTACATATTTAACCAAGACATGGCATCTTTATGCCAACCTCGCTTGAGCCTTAGGTGGTTTTGACTGGAATTTTAAGCAATTTTCGGAAGTCTTTGGTCTCCCAAGTTATTTATTTTTTTCTTGTACACTAGGTACGTAGCCAAATATGCTCTCTGTAATGTCCCCATTTTGACCCCCTTTTTGCATTAAATCGTAAATGATGTAAATATTGTAATTTAATCATGGTGAGGAGCTCAAGGCCAAGGCCCCACCATTGATTTAGCGTTTTATGTATTGGCAATTAAAGAAATAGATGCCTATGGTTCTTGTGTTAGATGGGCACAATGTAAATAAGACATCATGCAAATACGAATTTTAATGGAAAAACCCACAACTAGCTATGCAATGCAACAAAGAGATGGGGGCATGATCTCAACAAGGAATAGGGAGGGAAATTATTCAAACCCTTGAGCCAATGGTGTTAATCCACGTGTCAATGGGAAAACCCATAAACCACCAACTACCCATTTTGGGTTATGGACCCAATCATTTAATTCTTCCAGAAATTGGTTGAGGTAGTTAATGCCTTGGGAATGAAGAGGTATGGCAGCCAATTTCGTGCATGGGCAAGCCATCAACCTGGGAATTCGTATTTTTGCTTCTAGGGCAAGAAAACACCCACGAAATGGTGCCCAAAGCCATTCTGAACATACAGTCTTCCTCTCTCACGCAGTATGGACTACTGGGTCTTTCCCCATCATGTTTTTACCAATTTCCTGCATTTTACCATAGCTGGGAGCTCGTTTTTGTGCTACACAGTGGCTGGGAGAAAGGGAGTCACGTTTTGGGGGTTTATAGAGGTCGTTTTTGCCTGAAAATACCCATGGGCGTTTTTCTAAAAATGGTCTTTGCTCTCCAGGGTTGAATCCCCAATTGCCTTTTCGTTTTGGGTCTTCCCACGTTTTTCTGGACTGGTAGAAACCCCATCTTTGGGCACCTCCATGTTAAAACGTTTTTATCATGCCTAATAATTGTGGTTCTGCTGTTATGTGCATCCTTGTTTTGGTTTGAATCTGTGAGCAAGAGATTTGGAGTGGTAGTGGACAGAATGGGCTTGATAAACCTAATGGGGGAGACAACCTCTCAAGAAGATCAAGAGGGCTTTGGCTACTCTTCTATGCACACCCTGAGAGCACTAGATGAGAAAGGTATGGCTTGAGGGACTGTACAACAGTGAAAAGAATACTTCCTTGTGCTGGGTGTGTAGGTATTGTGGGTGCCAAGCTAGATAGATCTTGTAAGGTTACCCCTGGCTCAGTGCTTGAGCTCACTAGCTTAGCCACTCTTCCTTTCCATTTCCTAGCAGCCTGATAAACCCAATTGTAGATTGGCTTGGCTCATCTTGGTGTATGCTTGGCTATGTGTGAGTCTGTTGTTCCCTGGTTCCTTGTAGAGATCATGCCCAGCTCGGGGGTGGCAGTTGTATCAAGAGGTTGATAAGCACAACTGGCCTATGGTTGGGTGGAACGTTGCAGATGCATAGCTGGTTGCTTGGGACTACTTTGTTAAGATAAGTATTCTCTTGTGTTAATTTTGCAATTATTATTTGATGAATATTTGAATGAATGATGGATGTGTTATTGATATTATTTCCGCTGTGTTCTTCTTATAAGCATACATTCCATATGTCTTTTATATTATGTGAATGTTTAGTTAAAAGTTCATGGGGCTAGATGCCCGGATTTTAGTATCACGATCCTCTCCATCATGCTGATATGATAGGAGGGGATGTTACACTCTCAATGGGGGAAATACCCACTTCAATAAGGAGAATATGATAAGGCATGTTGCTTTTAATTTTAAGATTGTAAGTTATAAAATGTTTCTGGATTTGCTCAATCCTTCTCCAAGATTCTCTAGAGAGGCTACATCCCCAAACTTCCTACCCATACAAGAGAGCGAGAGTGACAAGAGTTTCAAAGACAAATTTATTTTTATTCCACATCACAAGTTTTGTTGACTTACAATCGTTTTCAAGACCAAAATAGCCTTTCCACCCTCCATTGATCCTTTTCTCGATGATGTAGTTCCAGTCAAACTTGTGATGGATATCAATCCCAAGATATTTGTAGGAAGTCACTTCCTCCAAGTTGATATTGTCTTACAAAAAATGAGCGTAAGTGACCTTATTAGATTTTATCAACATAACTTTGGTTTTGTCGGTATTGATGGTCATGCCCATACCAGAGCAAAAATTCTTGAGAATTATTAATTGTTTATCAAGATCAAAGGGACATATTGCCAAAAGAACAATATCATCAGCATAAAGAAGGAATATGATGACAATTCCTTCTAATGTCGTGCCAATGCAACCTACCTCTATTAAACAGCCTTCTAACTTATCAATGTATATACCAAAAAGGGTAGGGGAGAGGGAGAAACCTTGCTTAACTCCTATATTATAATTAATATTTTCCAACCAACCCTTAATGTTCTTAAACTTGAGAATGACATTCTCGTACAATCTTATTGCAACGGCTCTCGACTTGAAAGGAAGCTTTAACTCTTTTAATCTCTTCCACAATCTATTTCTAGGCACTGCATCAAAAGCTTTCCTAAAGTATACAACGTAGCAAAGGAGATTGAGCTTATAATTGCAACATTCCTTTGCAATGATCCTAAGAGTAATGAGGTGGTCTATGGTGGAATGATATCTTATAAATTGGATTTCCCTTTATCCCTTTTACCTTGACTTTCTAGCCATATGCCGATATTATTTTCCAAAATAATACCATATAAATTGACTAAGAGAGGGCTAATCATAATGGTCCTATAATTAGAGGGGTTATTTTTATCAACACTTTTAAAAGTGGGTACTATAAGGCTCTGAGTCCAAGGTTTAGGGATTCCTTTCTTAGCTGCTAGATTGAAGAACTTGTGGATGCGAGGGATGAGGACATACCCCCCCAATTTTTAGGATTTTAGCTTGGTATCCTTCGATGTCCTTAGCTTTCCCATTCATGAGGTGCTTAATCCCAAAATCTATATCTTCTAAATAAAAAACTTCATCTTCCATAAAAGGGGTTGAATGTTGTCAACAACATCATTTGATTCATAAAGCTTCTTAAGATAAGAATTTCAGTTCTTCAATACAATCATATTATTCTCTTTAGTTTTGCAAGTTATAATTTGTCTCCATAATTTATTAGGATCCATCTTAGAGAGGTGTAAAAGCTTATCCTGCTTATTATTTATATAAGTCCTTTTTTAATGAGGGATCTGTACTTGTTTATCTTGTCAACTTTTAGGGACTCATCAATAGCTTCTTTGATTTCTCTTCTTGCAATTTTACACTCTTTGCCATACCAAGGGTTGGCCATTCTATTTCTATTTTCATACGACACTTCAATAGAGAACTTGTTAATGGAAGAGAAGAGGGTTGTAGAGAAATTATGATAAAGGTCTTCTATGTACTAGATAGAGGAAACATATGATTATTTAAATCATTTAAAAAAAATCAGCCTTACTTTTGTAGAAGATTAAGTACTTTTGACTTTGATAAGTTGTTTCTACGGGACTACTATGCATAACAAAGTTGAGAGTTACAATTAGAGATCTATGATCCGAGTTAGGTTCATGGTCATTTAAAATGTCAAAATTTATTATTTGGTTGTTTAAAGGGATATCAAAAATGACATAGTCAACCACACTACTTCCAAGCCCATGAATGCAAGTCATTAGGCTAGAATTAGGCCATTTCATAAGATCGTTGCAAATAACAAAACAAATTTTCCTCTAAATCTTCAAAACTTCTTCTGTACTTGTTGGCTAAAGCAAGGTCTTATGACCTTGCTAAATTCATATTTATGCAATCTCGCTATATGACCAGTGTTTAATTCTGCACTCGACCTTCAATAATAGCCATTCCCAGTCTTTTCTTCTGTAACAATTAGGATTTAAAATAAAACCTAAATATTTAAATCCTTTTTTCAACTGTAAGAAATTGTAAGGCAGAATATCCTTAATAGCTTTGATCTTCGAATCTTCAATTTTGTAATGATAAAAACTAGACTTATTGGAACTTACCAACATCCCAGAAGCATCACAAAAGACTTTGATAATACATTTATAGTTTAACCATTCTTCAACAGAGTCCACACCAATAAGTAAAACATCATCAACAAAGAAAAGGTGAGAAAGGGTGATGTCCTTTGCTAATTTGTAACCCTTGATTTCACCTTCCGCTTTGGCATGCTTTAATAATCTGCTCAACCCTTCAATGATTAGAAGAAAAAGAAGCGGGGATAATGGGCATCCTTGGTGGATTCCCCTAGAACTTAAAAAAAAACTGGAAGGAGCACCATTAATGAGAACAACAAAACTGACAGTAGAGATGCAGGCCATAATCCAGTTAAGAACCAAGTGAGGAGTGCCAATTTGGATGAGTACCAGTCTCGAGAACACCCAATCAATCCTATCACATGCTTTTTCAAGATCCATTTTCAGCAATAAAGCCCTAGAATTCCGTTTCTTCATGGGATGTATAATTTATTGAGATATGCTAATCGCATCTAGGATTTGACGATCCTCAAGAAAACCGATCTGTTCAGGAGAAATCTGCTTAGATAGAAATGACTTCAAGCGAACAACAATGATCCTTGAAATGATTTTATAGGCGAGATTGCATAAATATGAATTTAGCAAGGTCTTCATATAGAGAAAAAAATCATTATGGCTAAAAACTATTCAATTCCTATGATCTTCGTAGTGAAACATGATGTTGGACAGTTCCTAAAACATTGTGGGTCAAAAGAATTTGTCATCTTTATGACACTAAAACTGTTGAAAATGAAAATTACTTTCTTTTAAATTTTCCTGCATACATCCACATTAACTCACAATTTCAATTTATTTTCATCATAACAAATTGTAACTTGCTATTCCAGTATAGAATCAAAGTTACAAGCATCATTTGCAAATGAACCTTCACCATCCATAAGGCTATAAAGTCCTGACTGTATCTAGTATTGAGCATAATTAACAAATTGCTCAGAACACAAAACTCCAACATAGAAAAGGAAATAAATTACAACATATGAAGCTTAGTACCCCTGAACATAACTATCTTTTTAACACTATCTCATATCTCAAAAAACCCAAAATTTGACAGATGAAAACCTTCAACATTGTTACTGAAAAACTAGCAGCCACTAGAAATCCAGGGTCTGAAAAGATAGACCTACTAATAGAGTTTAATAGATCCTTCAAAGACTTTGTAAAGCCATCAAACTCTTCAAAAACGAGATTACCCTTTGGCTCACCAACAACTTTTTTGGATAATTGGCCAACTATCATATTGAAATCCCTGTAGTTATGATCAAATGTTAATTGAAAAAAAGAAGATTGTAAAAGTTTGATTCTGATACACCATTGGTCCAAGACAACCACCTACAAATAAGCTTTGCCCGATTGCCCAATAAAAAATTGCCTTGGAGTCTCCATAAACCTTAAGAGATAGAAAACCTTTCGAAGATTAAATTGTAGAAGACCCCACAACATCAGAAGTTCAACCCATCTATTTGAGCCTTCCCCACAACCAAATCATAACATATACATTTTTTTAACTGAGATCCTTGACATCATGCCACATCCGCATTGATCCGAGCAAGAAGCTCCATAAAAAAACCTAATGATTTCATCCTTAGGAAAGTTTGGTTTAGTATGGATTTTCCTACTACTCAAAACAATAGTCCCGTGGAAGTCCTTACACAAACTCATAATTTTACAACTGGCCATATGAACTTGTTGACATACATGTTCAAAAATCTTTAAATTCCTTGTCTTCCAACTTACCTAGGTGACAAAAGAAGGCAATTCCCTATGAAGAGGGAAATAATGAATCCCCTTTTTCACTAAATCTTCAAAAGAACACCCAATAGAGAACTGATAACACTCCTCTGAATCTCTAAAATCACTTTTGTCCAAAAAAAAAAAAAAAAACTAAAAATATACATTTCACTAAAAAATATTAGACAGATTCAAGACCTATTTTGCATCAAAAACATATATTAAAACCAACAAAACCTCTTTTTAATGAATTATCCTAAATTATAATCTTCTTTCAAAACTTATATCATCAAAACTATGATTATATAAGAATGCTTTTCTTAAAAAAATGTAAAAAAACTAAGTAATTCCTTTCTTTATTAAAATCTCATAAATCAAAATTAGTCTCGATCAACTTCAATAATCATTATTAGTGAATTTATTATTATATTCCCTTAGATCTATTCAGTCCCATATTTCTCATTATCAAGTTTTATAATGGCTCTATGCACACTCCATAGATCAAAGTTCATGTAGGCATAGCTGGTTTTCATAATATTTTATTTAAGAGTCGTTATACTGCATAAACTAAGCAGCTCAGAGCACCATTTACTTCTATTCTCATTTTCACAAATGGCATCGAGGGCAATATTTAGTTCAATGGGTGTTCGCGGTTCTCCTGCGCCTGTTAACAGGATGGTTTGGCGGCTCTTCAGCGATGACAGGGGAAAGGTCTTCCACGAAGAGGAAAAAGCAGCTGAGAATATCTACATTAAGGTTACATCTCATCTCTGTAATTTCCATCTGAAACTAACTGAAATAAACTGCGAATCTGAGTGTGAAATGACCGTTTTCTAGTTTTTGTGGTCTTTTATTGGGGTGTCTGTGATGGCAGAGAAAGGAGCAGGAGAGTAGGGAAAAGATGAAGCAGAAGATGGAGAAGGAGGTATGGATGCTATGGATGGCATTTTGTTATGATTTATTTGGTTTTGATAAATATTGTGTTTTTATCAATTTCACTAAGTTGAATGGAGCCTAAATTTGTCTAGAGAGAACTTGATATTGACAGACAGTTTATTGGGGCAATTTGTGTAGAGAGAACCTAAAAATGTCTGTCAGTTTATTGGGGGCAATTGCTGAGCTTTGGGAGTTACCCTGATCTTATTCTCATATGAGGGTAAATTTGATTTTAGAAATATGTCCATAGGGGTTTATAACATGAGCGTGGTCTTCATTTGGCTCAGGTGCCAGGTTTTCGGGTAGCCATTCTGCGAAAATTGCCTGGGACTTGCACGTCTGGTCTCATCCCTTTGAAACCCATGGAATTTGGGTGGGGCAGACCACAGCGAGAATTAGAACCCTGGTGAACGGTGTAATGCTTCGCCAGGAAACAAATGCGCTGTCAGCATTTGTCTTTTTCCTTACATCTATTGCCCAAGCATATCCAATCTCTTAGCCTGAAAAAAGTATCTGATTCTCAGTTTGTCTGAGTTGCTCCATAAAATTTAGGACATATTGGTATAGAAGGTCAATACAAAGGCATTGCTTGTTGATGGCGTAGTTCCTAAACTTAACTTTTATAAATACATGTACCTTGGTTTTTGCTAGTAGTTTCTTAACATTTCATCAAGACCAGAAATGTTATCTCATCTTGGCTATCTTCATTGCTGAATATTTTTCATGTTAAAAGGCAGATAGTCTAAACTCTGCTAAACTCACATAGCTACTTCCTTTCGTACCTTTCTGCATAAAGTGTTGTATTCAATGATGGATAAGCCGAATTGGAGTCAAAGTTCTGGGAAGGAGAAACAAGTTTAATCATGTTTGTCAACTTGTAGCTTTGATATTACATTGTCAGACTTGAAGATCTTTTGCCATTTGGATTCCAAATAAGGATAGTTATTTTCTAAAAACATTTTGCTCGTTTTTTGTAGCGATGGTGTTCCTAGTTATGTTCTATTGTTAACGATGCCTTTGATATTAAGTATTCGGTTGCATACCCTGCAACTTTTCCTTTCTTACGTGAAAAATGCCATCACTGCTGATAGGATTTACTGTTATTTTCAACTCAAGGATATGTTCAGAACCTGAATAAATCATTGTTATCAGCTGGTATATTCTCTATCTTTCACTCTAAATGCAAAGTGATTGTTTGATATAAACAGCAAGATTAAAATTTAAACAATGTGCAGGTCAAGCATCACAGAAATCTAACTTGGGCTCAATCGTGGAGGGAGTGCCTGCTAAATACACATTGACCATCATCATACATAAAAAATGATTAGCCAAATCCTCAAAACACTAAAAAATAGACACCTACAGACACACTTTAGAACAAAGAGCCCCAACCTAACAAAGGCTACACCAATGTTCAGAAACCGAGCAGCAACTAATCCAAATGGCCTTTGCCATACATAAAAAATGTTCAACCAAATCCTTAAAGCACACAAAAATAGACGTCTACAAACAAACTTTAGAACAAGGAGCACTAACCTGGCAAACCCGACACCAATATCCAGAAACTGAGAAGCAACTAATCCAAATGATAGGCGATTAGTTCTTATGTCAAGTACACTGCCGCCTTGGCATTGGCTTCAGTCCAATCCTTATTATCTTTGTAGATATAGGTCAGATAAATCTTCTCAAATAATCTTAGTGTCTTGTAGCTTCCAACATCAGGGGTTGAATACCTGCATGTGTGATAACCGAATGGCTTGATAACTAGTTCTAAATATCCGCCTTGGCATTAGCATCAGCTCAGTGTTTCTTATCTTTGTAGATGTAGGTCAGATAAATCTTCTCAAATAATCTCTAAGTGTCTTGTAGCTTCCAACATCAGGTCTGAATACCCGCATGAGAGATAATTGAGTTTTCTTTCAATGGCTTGAATGCGTTTTAAAAATTGAATGACTTTGACTCATACTTGGATGCGGTGCACCGTGCACAGTTAGAGGAAAAAATAATTAAAAAAAACCTAAAACCTAGATTCTATCACCCTAAACCCTAAAAGCACATGATATAGAGATGAACCCCCTCTGTTTGCCTTACACCTCTCTCATTGAGCACCTGTGAGCATTTCTAGTTTTTGGAGCAGCATTGAAGAGTTGTGATCAGAGTGAGCTTGGAGCTTGTTTGACAATCCTCTTGGGCTGTTTATGGTGGATTTGGCATCTAAGTTAGGAGGCTGCAATCTATCTTCAAGTTTGGAGGAGTTGTTGACTGGATTCCTGTGTCCATTGATCTCATTCAACGAGTTGTTGACTGGATTCCTGTGTCCATTGATCTCATTCAACGGTATGTTAAACTTGCCCGTCTTTTTCTCTTATAAAATTGCAGATTTGAAATCTATTTCTTTTGTTGCAAAAACAAATTAAGATAGGGTTTGCATATTTGCATTTGCAGGTTTGTTTGCATTTACCATGGCCCCAAGTGTCAAAGACCCTACATGGATCCATGTTGATGTTCTTGATAGTGAAATGTATTGCAAATATTACAAGAAGCACATTCAAGGTGTGGGTTGGGGTTTGGGGGGGGTGCATTCATAGGTTGAAACAACACTTGCCTGGTATAAGAGGCCATGTTTCTCCATGTGATCCACCATCAGAGGAGATTGGAATTGCAACATTGATTTGAGAAATTTGAAGAATACAAGGCTATGCAGACAGAGATAGATCCTAAAATAGGGAAGAGGAGGCAACTTGCCATGATGAGGGCATCTGAATCCTAAGCAAATCCCATTGTTGACTTTGAAGGTTCTTTCTTTATCCCTTTAGGGACCCCTTTTTGTTATGTTCCTCCCCCTCAGGAATTTCGACCTAAAAAGAAAAAAAACATTCAAATTTATTTTACATCTTCCCCCACCTTTGTCAGTGCCAATGCCTCTCAACCGAGTTAGACTCGGCTAACCCAGCCCACCTTAGATAACCATTGGAAGAAGCAATACAAAGAAACTACTTTTGAATACATAGCCAGAAGGTGGTATGATGTAGATATTCCTTTTATGTTGCTTGTTCACCTGATTACTAACCTATGTGGGATTCCATTATTGCTGCTAGTAAGGGCTTCAAAGGCCTTAGTATGCATGACTTGAGGGGATCTCTTTTGCAAAAATAAGTTTTGTCCATAAATGAAGCTTGAGGTGTTTTAAAGAGTCATGGGTCACGAGATGTACCATCATGTTAGATGGATGGAATCATTGATTGATGTAAAGAATCATTATATAATCAATTTTCTTGTCTTTTGCCTAGAGGGAACTATGTTTTTGAAATCAATTTTCTTGTCTTTTGCCTAGAGGGAACTATGTTTTTGAAATCAGTTGATGCATCTTGTTAGCCCTATTTTGCAAGAGGGTGACGTGAAATTTTTTCACTTATGATGACATTCTGCTGGAGATTCTTGCTGATGATGCTCCAGCTTGTAGTATGGCAGCATTTAATGTATGCTGAACATTATTTTCCAAATCTGCCATACCTACTCAGTCAGAAGCAGCAGTGCCATTTTCAGGCATTTTGGGACAAGTCAGATCAGACTATGAGCTTTTTCTGTGGCAGCGGGATTTGTTACAGTTCATTTGATCATTCTTCATGGAGAAACCAGCATTTGGATGTCAGTTCACATGTTTTCAAGGGGAACTTTGGAGCTGGTCCAAAACAGTAAACGCTCGTTCATTCCAGAGCGCAACGAGAAGACTTCTCTAAGGACATTTTTAGCATCCTGAAGCACTTATGAGGCAGTTCTGTATATTCTCCAGTGGTTTGAGCCTCACGAGCAGTTCTGGGCACTGACCTTACTAGGAAATTCCACCTACAGGAGGTTCTGGAATATGGACAAGATTGCAAATCTGGAAATGCAGTTCCAGCAGATTGGTTAAGTAGTCAGAGCATCTAGAGGAAGCATAACAGTGCGCAGTGATTGCCAGCTGACAGTTATTCTGATGATAGTGCATGAAAGATGTATAATGACTTGTTTACCATCGAAAATGTCCTGACTACTAGTAGCTCTTTTCACCTAGCTGAATCATATTATGGGATCCTTTGGGATCATATTATGAATTTACTTGCTGCTGTGGTGGATTTTCATAGTCCATTATAAAGGATCTCTATAAACAGCACTTGCAACACGAAGCAGGCCTTGAGATCAAGTCCCAGCAGTCTGTGGGAAATTGCCAAGTATGGCTCATCTATTACACAGGTCCACTAGATACAACTCACGTCAAGCTGCCTGTAACTTTTAGGCTGCTCAGTCTTTGCTGCTTGAAGATTTTTGTACAGCCTCCTGGTGACCATGAGACAAGCCTGATAAACATGCAGCTTGAGAAGATGATATCGATTTTCAAGAATATGAATGAAAAGCTTGAAGTACAATCTTCCTCTTTGAGTGTTATTGTGAGACATTTGAGGTTTATACTTATATAGCTCTGGACTTGTTTGAAGAAATGTGCAAAGCTGGTATAGATATTTCTGCCAATACTTTCCATTCAATCATGCAAGCAAGTGAAAAGAGAAGTGAATTGGATCTGGTGCTCCCAATGCGCAACTATGATGTGAAGCCACTGGGGAGACATTCAGATACATGATCAATTCTGTTTTGAATATGAAGAATTTTGAAGCTGCATACAATCCGTTGGATGAAATGAGAGAGCTGGATATGTGGCCAATGGCACAATTATATGATGCAATTATGGCAGGACATTTCCGAGAGAACAATGTTTCCAGGGGATTGGCATTTCTCAAACAGATGAAGAATGCAGATATAAAACCAGATTGACATCGATATCCGAGATATCACCTGCATGAGAAAAGAGGGGCCTGATCTAGGCACAATCCAAGTGCAAGTAGGAATTGACATGGATCGATGGGCTAAAGTCGTGAGCTGTAACCGACAAAATGCGACCCATGAAAGCAATCGCCATTGAAAGTGAGGAACCCTGCCTTCTTTTTGATTTGAAGGCGGCATAAAGAGGCCCGATTGGAGCCACTAGAGATTGAATCATTGTGTGAAGAATCCGTAACCTGTGTAAAAAAAATGAAAATTAAAAAATCTGAGTCGAGCAGTTCGTGCAAAAGCCTTGGTTTTCAGTTCCTCATCCTCTAGGTGTAGTGAAATAATGATCTTGGTTCATGTCTTGGGTGTCGGTACTGTCTTTAGCAGCTGTTGGAACGAGTTTGAGATGAGGACACACTTTGGGTTCGCCCTCCACTTTGACGCCGAGTGTTTAACTAATGGTTTGATGAATGGCTCAGCTACCATTATTCACTAATTGAGGAATGATATTTTAAGGGCAACGTGGCATTGAGATGAAATTGAGATGGGATCGATAAGCATTCGTTGGTGACTTGGCGTTTCTTTTTATGCTTGGGTCGATTTTTTCTTGAAAAGCCTCTCATATACACTCATATACATGTTTATAGAGCCTTTTTCACGTGGTTCGATGGAGTTGTTAAGCATGGTGTTACGATGGTACTAGCACCAACGTACCTGCAGAGGTGCCCCAGGGAGAGGGTGTCTTCTTCTTCTTCTTTTTTTTTATTTTTTTTATTTTTTATTTTTATTTTTTATTTCTGACCAGGAGGAGTGTTTAGCCAGCTCATTCTGAGGTAGGGGCATGGTCAGACCCTCTAGTTTCCCTTCTGGAAGTACTATGGCTTAATGGCATCGCTGACTGCCTCATGAAAGGGTTTGAAACCCTGAGGTTGGTGTCCGGGTCTTCTAGGGGTGGGTCACTGGTTCACATGACCCTAACCCTGTTTCAGCACTCCAGTGACAGTTGTTCCAGCACTGAAACTCACTCTTATCTTCCAGAGCACATCCAACGCCCACCTGGTCCTCCAGTTCAGCAGCGCCCTCCCTTTGGGCCATCCTTCAGAGGATGATGTCATCCTCCTGGCAGACTGTTTGCTTGCTAAAAGGGGGGGCGTGGAGGGTTTTCATCATTGTTGGGGTTAGTTGGGGCATGTTGACCCCCCCCTGTACAGTCTGGCCTTTTGTTTCGTCAAATTTGGCCTTGTTTAACATATTTAGCACCTAGGGGGTAAAATACCCTAGGTAGCCTACAATAGGACATTTTTAGATTATTTTAATTCTAATTTTAAGTTGACATTTTTAATGTTAAATTTACCTTATTTCGTGCAAAGTGAGTGTGAGATCATATAAATAAGATCTCCTCACTTCATTTTTAGACATCAACTTTTGGGATAAGATCATTATGTCTGCTATTTGCTCTAGCTAGGGTTCTTTGAAAGAAGACACTCCTTGATGAAGGTTATTTTGCAAGATTGAAGCATTTCTTGGAAGTTTTACTATTGTTCATGCCATTGCTAAGGTGAGGCTAGAGTTGTTTGCTTAACACATGCATTTGGAGGTATCTACACTTTTGGTTTGATGTCTCTTAGTCAATTTGAATGAAAGTGATGCTTGTTAGGGTTGAATGGAAGCCATTGTTGCTTCATTTTGTCTTGATTTGCATTTCATTTTTGTCATTGGTCACCATTGCATTCAAGCTTGAGCTTTAGGTCTTCAAGCTTTTGCTTGAGCTAGGCTTCCTCTACGAATCCTAGAGATTGTAGAGGTGAGCCCTAGTTGGCCAAGCTTGCCAAGTACCATCTCAAGGAGGGTTTTCCTCATTGATGCCCTAGGTTTGGTGAGTAGTTGTCATGAATTGATGCCCTAGGTTGTTCATCTACTTTAAAACCCTAATTTCTGAAGTTGTACATTTGTGAATATTATTCATTAACCTAGTTTTTCTATGTTAAATTAGTCTTTTATTTTATATTTGCCGAGTTTATGAGTGCAATTATTAAAATTTTCTGAGTTTGTTTTAGGCTTGATTATTTGTTTATTTGAGTTAGTTGTTATTAAAAATCCAAATTTCAATGTTAAAAATTTAATGATAAAACCCCAATGTTTTCCCTTTGTGAGCCTATCGTATTTTCGATGGTCCTTTTCTCATTGGCTCGACCTCCCGAAACTGCAACTCCTGCTGCTACCCCAAACTGAGGTTCCTCCTCCCTCACGGCTTCTTCTCCACATTTCCTTCTTGAAACCTCGCGGCCCTCTCCCACAGCTCACAGCCTTTCCTTCGGCCTACCCCCGAGCTTCCTCTTTCTTCTCCTCGGCTCGGGCTCCATTCTTTGCTGCCGTCCCCGTCTTCCCACAGCCCGCAGCCTATTCCTTTATGGGGCTGCATTAAACCCGCGGCCTTCAGCGGCCTCGCGTCTCGCCCATACTCCCGGCCTGCCAGCCTCTCCATTCACGGGCCTTTCTCTTATCCTGCATGCCTCTGCTCCTTCATCGTCCCTCTTCCACGCGGATCCTCTCTCTCTTCCCCTCTTCGCAGCTCCTTTCCGTAACCCGCGACCCCTCTTCCTTTTCGACCATCCCGTCCCGCCTTCGCAGCTCCTCCTCCCTTACCCGTGGACTTCTCTCCGCTTATGCTTATCCTCGCTGCCCTGTACATTGCCTTCGCGGCCTTTCCTTCCCTGTTCGCGGGCTCTCCCTTCACCCTCGCAGTTCCCCTTTAGGCCCTTGCAATCCCTTTCCCTCTCCTTGCACGGGCCTGCCCTTCGGGCAGCCCACGTGTACTACCCTTGCCCTTTCAGCTGCAACACAAACCACGACAGAATTAAGAACAAAATTTTGATCTATGAAGTGTTCTGTCGCTTCCTTACCGACATCAAACAAGTAATTTAGTTCTCTTGCTATTTTAAACTTTAAAAACTATACATTATTAAAAAATATCACCGAAACTTAATTAATAAATGAATATTTTATTAAAATAAATCCTAACATATGTTACAATCTCTTGGATGTGTTATCATTGAATGATCCGATGCAATTGGTAATACCTTGATATTATTTGTTATTATTACATTGGATTCATTGAATATACAAGGTCAAGTCTATGGTAATAACGTTAGAATAATACATGTATGCACAAAAATGTGGTTACACTTAATTAATGATATTTGTTTACATTAGATTACACATTTGCCATAGTATTTGTTCATGATTTCTTGCTATATCTTTTACATGTGATGGATGATACCTTATTAAAGGATACTTGAATGCTACGAATTCACATCGCTAATACTTATTTGCATTGATGAACAATCCTCGTTTTTCCATTGGGTAGTGGTTATAATGTCATTTAAAGGATATTTGATTAGTGGTTGATGTTTTATGGGCAATATAGTCTTTTGATCCAATATTGATTATCTTGACATACATTTCGTTGGTTCATTGACTTAAGTCGAATACATTGACTCCATCTAGGCACTGGTCTAATCATAACGATTGCATAGAAATATAGTTTGTGGTTGTTTCAGTGTTCCTACAGGATCCCATAAGGATACTTCTCCTTGGAGGTTTCGACTTCCGAAGAAGTTAGAACGGTGACCGAGGTGACATTGGGTCACTATTCTTATTTAAGCTTACTGGGAATTAGCCCTGCTAATTTGCCCGGTAACACATGGCTTGCTATCTTATGTTTGACCCTACCTTGAAGTGGTCACGGTTTTCCTTGGATGAGATAAAGTGGACGCAACCACATTGGTGAAGTATGTTAAGGAGGTTAAAAAAATGTTTAGTTATTTATTACTCATGGATGTGACCACTATTTTAAATTTATCTTATAAACCTTATCTTATAAAGTGGTTAGAGGTTATGAAAAGTGGACCTAGCCACTTATCCACTTTGGGTAAAGTTTGTTAATAGCAAAAAGTGGCATCATATGTATATTGGGACCTTGTGTAATGTTGAAATTTGTACTTATGGCATTGACCATAATTTTTTATTTAAGTTGTTAGGAGTTGGTTCGGGCTTTAGTGGAGTTATTAGTTGTTTACTCCACATTAGATTAGATCTAGGAAACAATAATATTTTATTTGTAAAGTGAGAAGAGCTACAACCTATATAAGGGTTGTCTTCTCGCTCATAAGTCATGGTTGGATTATGAGAACATTTCTCTTTTTGGAGCCTCGTTAGATCTTTCATGGAGTATATTGAAGTTTAAAACTCTAATGATTTTCTTCTCTTTGGTTTTGACTTGGTGGATCTAATTGAGTAATTTTGTTAGCTCCTATCATTTTCATGTTTATTTGTTTGGTCCTAAGAAGGGTTGTATAACTCCATGGTTTATCATATTACAATTTATGTTGCTTGTTTGAGATAGTAAGCATCCATAGGAGGGGTATCTGGCAAGTAGCATAGGTTTGTTGATGAGATAAGCAAGTAAGAAGAAGTGTATGTGAATGTTGCCTTTTCCTTGATAGGGTTTACCTAATGAATCAATTCCTTGCATAGAATCTTTGCCATGACATTTGCAGGGTTTTTTATCAAGCACTTTTAAACAAGGCTTAAGGGGGAACCATCCATAGACTCCATATGCCTTGGGATTGGCACTAGTCTTCAAAGTCCTCCCATAACCCATTAAAACTACTAAGACCTCAAGTTTTGCTAGGTGCTAACTAGTGCTAACTCTTCAAATAACCTTTGATCTCTCATTGCCATAGCCTAGCAATCCTATCCTAGGGAAGCTCCCCTTGATTTGGAGAAGAGCCAACTGGAAGTGCAGAGAGGTGGTTATCGAGGTGATAGTGGGTAACGCCTCTAGGTTGTGGCTGGGCTAGCCTATTCTTTGGGGCTTTAATCACATGCTAGTTCAAGCTGTAACACATTTGATAAGTTGGAAGATGCAAAGTTGTTATTTTTGCTTTTGGTTTAGATTGTATGTTGGTGGGCACTGGGGAGGCAAATGTTGTTCAAATCATCTTAGATAATGCCTCTAACTATGTTCTTGTCGATAAGATGTTAGAGAGTAAATACAAAACCATATTCTAGACCCTATGTACTACTAATTGTATAGACCTCATGCTTGAGGATATAGGCAAACGATATTGGATCAAGAACGTTGTAGAGCATGCCAAGAGCATTACAAAATACATCTACAACCACTCAAGGGTTTTGAACCTTTTGAAGAAAACATAGGGGTAGGGACCTTGTTAGGCTTGCCATCACGAGATTTTCAGCTAACTTCCTCACGTTGCAATCTCTCCTTTCCCAAGCATAAAAGTTGAAAAAATGTTTTCAAGTGATGAATGGAATGGATCTTAGTGGGCTTGCAAACAAGATGGAAAAGACACCCAAAAGAAAATTTATGAGAACACATTTTGGAAAAAGGCAGCAGCGATTGTGAAAATTGTTGAGCTCCTTGTTAAGTTGTTTTGGTTTGTGGAAGGAGAAAATTGGCCATGGGTTACATTTATGAGGCTATGGAACAAGCAAAGGAGTAGATAAAGGCAACATACAAGGATAGAGTAGTTAAGTTTGGTCCTATCTAAAGATATCATTGGTAACAGATGGAACAATCAACTGCATTGCCCTATATATGTAGCTAGATATTTCATGAACCTAAGGAATCATTAAGGAGGTTAGTTAGGAGAAGATCAAACTGGGGAGGTCAAAGATGGACTATATGAGTGTCTAGAGCGCATGGTCCTTGACGAGAGTAAGTAATTGGAGTTGACAAATCAATGTTTTCACTAGAGCCACAGGTACCTTTGGCAAAAACCTATCAAGGATTGCAAGAGACGTGGACAACTAGGTGAGCAATTTCAATTTCTTTAAGTTTAGTTGTTTAAACTTTAAATACTTGAATTTTTAGTGAAGGTCACAATCTAATTTGTTGAACTATCTTTGTCTTTGCAACACATTGGTGGTGTTACCAACTAAGTTGTACTTAGTTGGACTTTCAAGTGAGCGGGCAAAGTTGAACATGTTACATGTTCATTTTCAGTGTTTTCGAAGTCCATCAGGCCTTTATAAGGGCCCTTTTTTACTTTTTCTTCACATGTCTATGCCCTGCAGGGTTTGTAATAAAATGTACTAGCATGGTGTTTTATGTAAAGGACTTGGCTTCCTAGAACTTGTCGATCAAGTCGGGTATTCCGAGGAGTTTTTTCACTTATCAATTATGTCTTGCAATTTTTGCATAACATAATTTTTGAGTTTTTCTCCTGCTCCTCCAAATCTGGAATGCCTGGTAAGGTTGACGGGCCTTAGGGTGTTATTAAAGTCCATGGGTCAATGTATATGAACATGCTAGACATTAGTTTTGAGTCATATGGACATGTGCTAGGTCCCCCTAGTTTTTTTTTAATTCCAAGGAAAAATTTATTTCTATTTTTTAATGGTTTAATTAAAAAAATAAAAAATGATGTAAAAGTGTGGTCTAGGGGTCTTTTTTGCCATGGGGGTGCTCATTTTCTAGCTTAGAGCACCCACCATACCCCAAAACCCACTTTCCATAGTTGTTTGGTCATTTATTTTTCACTTATGCCCAAAAAACCCCCCAAAAGTGAAAAATGGTGAAAAAATGCAAAAAAGTAAAAAAATGAGAAAATTTAAATTCCATTTTTTATGGGATTTGTGGTCAGTTTCGGTTCAACTATAGAAGAGGAGGTGTAAGAAGCTGATTTAGAAAGATTATGGGCAGCTATGTTAGTGGGATTATGTACCCACTTGAGGGGGGCGCATTTCCCCATGAGGGGGGTGCATTTCCCAAGAGAGTGGGCCCTCTCATTAAGGAAGCTTACAACTAATTATGGGCTATCACATGGGCTGATTATGTGTGAGTTTTGACAACCAGATAGGTGGGAGGCAGCCCCATTTTAGCCCCCAATCACTCCACCATCTCCTCACCTCTCTTGTGTGCCCTCCTCTCCCACATTCTCTATTTAACCAAGGCTGCCCACTCCCATTTTCTCTAGTTGGAGTTGGAGCAGACCACTATTTTACCTGTTATTTTGCATTGTGAATAAAGAAGACTTTGGAGGTCCACATGTGTGATGCTTTGTGAGTGGATGTATGATTTCATGGCATGAGGTAATCTGTAGCTAAGACAATTTCTGTGCAAGTATTTTTCAACCATCTTCTAGCTTACTTGAAGGATTGGTAACGATTTTGTAAGAAAGACTAATTAAACTTGTTTGTATTAGTTAGTTCTTGTATTTGTCATTTTGATTAGAGATTCAAAACATATATGTTTCATTTGTTTATGCTCATATTGTTTTAATTTCTAACCATATGCATTTCTAGTTTTATGGGTTTTTTGTGAGTGTCTTTATCTACAGGTTGACAGGATTGAAGATGAAGATAGCTTGTTTGCTCTCCTTTTCCTCATCTGTGCATGTTAGAAAGTGACAACGAAGTAAGGTCTTCTTGCATGCATGTGTCCTTGCATGCAGGAGACATTAAGTGAGAGAAGCCAATAAAATGTATTTGATTTACTTTTCCTAAGTTCACTTTGGAAAATAAATTAAAGTGATCTAATTTATGATTGATTCAATGAAACGCTTTTTTATAAAGTGTAAGTGAAATATTTAAAGTGATGGCAAGATCTAATCTTGGCCATCCAATCTCACCGGAAGATCTCAACCTTAGATCTATAGTGAGATTAGGGTTTTCGCTTAGCATTGAGTTATAAAAGAAAGATCAATTGGTGGAGAGGACACACAATTGCATTCCGACAGAGACGGAGAAAAGGAGTGTGAGAGAGAGAGTTTAGAGAAGAAGACGGAGGAGCAGAAAACCAGAAAACGAAGGCAGATTTGCAGGAGAGAGAAACAACAGCAGGCAGAGGTGACCGTACAGAATTTCGTACGGTCCGTACAGCAGCAACAACTTGCTGCGTTGGGATCCGTGCCAGCAAACATGTTTTTCTCATTATTTCTGTGTGATTCGATTTTGCCATTGTGGGTTGAAAAATCGATTTTCTGATTTGTAAAAGGCTCCATATTTTCTGAAATAAAATATACTCTCATACTGCTGCACCGGTTTTCCCATCTTGGGTTTTGTCCGGGGGTTTATACCCAAAAAGATTGAGTTGTCTCGATTGATGTGATTGCTGCTATATTCCTTTCAGTATTTATTTTCCGCTGCATAGTGAAGAAATCCATGTGTGGTTATTGGTAGTAATTAGTTTACATGCTTCTAGCCCTAGTTGGATTTTAAGGAAACTTACATGGTATCAGAGCTCTTCTAAGCAGGCTGAGAGAAAGCAGTAGGTTGGTTGGATAGATCACTGCATATCTATCCAAGGATTTACAGGTACTATTCATTATGGCCGTACAATTGAGAGTTGGTTTACAGGTACTATTCATTATGGCCGTACAGTTGAGAGTTGAGGATAGACTCCAGGGGGCACAGAACTTTCCTACTTGGAAAGAGAGGATAACCAGGATCCTTGATGTCAGTGATGCTGATGAGCACATTGATGATCAAAAGGTAGCTTCCACAGATTCGACAGATTTGGCTAGATGGAAGAAGATAGACTCCATGGCAATGCTGATAATCTTAGATGGGGTGAAGGACCACATAGTCCCTCATCTGTCTGAGAAGAAAACCGCATTAGAGTTGTGGAAGGCTTTGGAGAGTCTCTACCAGAGTAAGAATGAAAATCGGAAGATGGTGCTACAAGAGAGATTGCACAGTACCAGGATGGCCAAGGGTGAAGGAGTGGTGCCTTATCTTACAAGGCTCACACAGATTGGGGATGAACTTGGAGCAGTGGGCTCTAAGATTGATGATGAGGAGCTAGTTCGTATAGCTCTCAATGGCTTCTCTAAGCCATGGGACGTCTTTTTCAAAGACGTGGTGGCTAGGGAGAAGCTCCCTGATTGGCAGAGATTGTAGGATGACTTCGCATAGGAAGAGACCCGCATGGGTGAAGGTTCAGCTTCATCCAGCGGTACTACATAGATCGTGGATGAAGAGGCTCTAGCCCTATCAAGCAAAGGTAAGGGGAAGGCAAAGAAGAAGAAAGTTGGCAAGAAGAACTTGGACATGTCAAAAGACGTGGTGGCTAGGGAGAAGCTCCTTGACTGGCAGAGATTGTGGGATGACTTCGCACAGGAAGAGACCCACATGGGTCAAGGTTCAGCTTCATCCAGCGGTACTACACAGATCATGGATGAAGAGGCTCTAGCCCTATCGAGCAAAGGTAAGGGGAAGGCAAAGAAGAAGAAAGGTGGCAAAAAGAACTTGGACATGTCAAAAGTCAAGTGCTTCATTTGTCACAAACAGGGACACTTTGCTTCCCAGTGTCCAGAGAAGAAGAAGAAGAACAACAACACTTAGATGGCAGTTTCTGCAGAGGTGGATGATTTCAGCAAGAGTTTTGAGGAGGATTTTTGCTTGATAGCTTGCATGGCAAGTTCCATCAATAGCAGTATCTGGTATGTGGACAGTGGTGCATCTTGTCATATGACAGGACGTAGGTCTTTCTTCAAGAGCTTGAAGGAGGGTGGAGTAAATCTCCATATTGAGTTAGGAGATGATGCGTAGTATCAGGCACAGGGTGTTGGCACTGTATCGTTTCAGAGGGAGTTTGGAAAACCCATCAACTTTGCTGATGTGTTATATGTCCCAGGGATGATGAAGAATCTCATATCAGTTTCCACAATAGAAGACAAGGGTTTTCTAGTGACTTTTCGGGATGGGAAAGTATATATCAGGCCACATGGGTCAAATCAGAGATTGGACAGGATGATTGGGGTTCGGAGTGGGAAGGTTTACAGACTACAGTTTGAGCCTGCAAAGGCTCTAGTCAGTAGTAGCAGCAGTGATGGTGAGTTATGGCATAGGAGGATGGCACACTTACATCATGGTGCACTGAGGCATTTGAGACAAGCAGTCATTGGAGTTCCTTCAGTACAGGAGAACAAGCACAACCACTGCAAGGGTTGTGCGTCGGGGAAGAACATCATGAGACCTTTCCCACGTAGTGAGCATAAGTCTGAGGGAGCCTTAGACTTGGTGCATTCGGATGTATGCGGATCGATGAGTGTACATTCATTCAATGGTTACAGTTACTACGTCACATTCATTGATGACTATTCTAGGAAAACTTGGATCTATTTTCTGAAGGCCAAGTCAGAGGTCTTTGATCGGTTCCGAGAGTTCAAAACTCTCGTGGAGAACCAAACAGGGAGAAAGATCCGGATATTGAGGACAGACAACGGTGGTGAGTACACCGGCATCGAGTTTGTGGAGTACTGTGCATCAGAGGGGATCAGGAAGGAACACATTGTTCCTCATACCCCGTAGCAGAATGGAGTGGCAGAGAGGAAGAACAGGACACTGGTGAGTGCAACTAAGGCCATGTTATTTGATCAGGGATTACCTCTATTCCTATGGGCCGAGGCATTTCAGACTGCAGTATATGTCCAGAACAGGTGTCCCCACACAACATTGGGGAGGAAGACACCTGAGAAGGTATTCACAGGTACTAGGCCAGATGTGAGTCACTTACGCATATTTGGTAGTATCTGCTATTGTCACATTCATGCTGACACTAGGAAGAAACTGGATCCTTCTGGAGAGAAGGGGCTTCTAGTTGGGTATAGTGAGACTTCCAAGGCTTATAGAGTTTATATCCCAACTCACAAGAGGATCATTGTGAGCAGGGATGTCCAGTTTGATGAGGACCGACCCTTGAGAAGATCTATGGACTTACCAACACAGAAGCAACCAACTGAGGACTTAGGAGGAGTCAAGGTGGAGGAGTCACAGGTACAGGTACAGGCTCAGACACAGGGCACAGGTTCTGGTAGTCAGAGGGAGTCAGGTGGACAGGATCCTCTTATCTATGATGGGGAGGATGAGTAGCAACAGGAGGAGGATATCTAGCAGTCGCAGTAGGCAAACACTAGGCCACAACCTAAGTGGTATAGGGCCACTGTTCAGGATTCCAGACAGGTGAGTCTTCCACAGAGATCCTTCAGACGAAGCGTACCACCAGATAGACTTAGCTATATGGTACTGATGACAGAGTTGATAGAATCTGAACCTTCTAGTTTTGAGGAGGCTGCATAGCTTGATGTGTGGCAAGAGGCCATGGTTGAGGAGTATGACTCAATCATGAAAAATTAGGTATGGGAGGTTGTGCCAAGACCAGAGAGTAAGAAGGTGGTGGGATCTAGATGGATCTATAAGGTAAAGCATGCAACAGACGAAAGTGTGGAGAAGTACAAGGCACGCTTCGTGGCGAAGGGGTATTCGCAGAAGGAAGGTATTGACTATGAGGAAACCTTTGCCCCTGTCGCTAGGTATTCTTCTATTCAGACTATCCTATCATTGGCAGCAGAGATGGGTTGGTGCGTTCAGCAGATGGATGTGAAGACAACCTTCCTCAATGGAGTTATTGAGGAAGAGGTTTATATTGAGCAGCCATAGGGGTTTGAGGTGGAGAGTAGAGAGTCTCATGTATGTAGGTTGCACAGAGCTCTTTATGGGCTCAAGCAGGCACCTCGAGCATGGTACTCGAGGATTGACAACTATATACGAGAGATGTGGTTCCAGCGGAGTGAGGCAGACCATAACCTGTACTTCTTGGCAGGTGAGGTACCTCTCATATTGGTTCTATATGTGGATGATCTCTTTCTTACAGGAGATGAGAGGCTGATCAGTGGCTGCAAGTCTAATCTTGCAGTGGAGTTTGAGATGAAAGACCTTGGGTTGATGCATTACTTCCTAGGTCTGGAGGTCTGGCAGAGAGATGGGTGCTTCTTCATTGGACAGGGGAAGTATGCAATAGAGATCTTGAAGAGATTTAGGATGGAGAACTGTAGACCTATGGCCATACCTTTGGTTTCCAACTGGAGGAAGATTGATGTATCGGGATTAGAGGAGTTTGATCCTACACTGTATAGGCAGCTTATCGGGTCGCTTATGTATCTGGTTAACACTCGACCAGACATTAGCTTTGCGGTCAACTCTTTGAGTCAGTTCATGGTGAACCCTCGAAGAGTACACTGGACAGCTGCGAAGCACATACTTCTCTACATCAGAGGTACAACGAAGTATGGATTGGTTTATGAGGGCAGTGGGAGTTTTCAGTTGGCAGGGTTTACAGATGCTGACTGGGCAGGATGTGTAGAGGATCGGAAGAGCACTTCAGGTTGCTACTTCAACATTGGATCAAGGGTTGTCTCTTGGTTCAGCAGGAAGCAGAAGTCAGTTGCATTGAGTTCAGCAGAGGCTGAATACATGGTAGCCAGCATGGCTGCATGTGAGGGGATGTGGTTGAGGAAGTTGCTCTCTGGATTGTTCGAGAGTGAGATAGAGACTACTATAGTTCACTGTGATAATCGGAGTGGTATCAACCTTTCTGAGAATCCAGTGTTCCATGACAGGAGTAAACACATTGACATCCGATATCACTTCCTCAGAGATTGTGTTCAGAGAGGAACCATTCGGTTGGAGTACATTTCAGACAGATGAGCAGGTGGCGTGCAGGTGGCAGACATATTCACCAAGGCACTTTGCAAACTCAAGTTTGTGAAGTTCAGAGACAAGCTGGGGTTGTTACCGAATCCCTTCCTCGTTGAGAGGGAGTGTTAGAAAGTGACAACGAAGGAAGGTCTTCTTGCTTGCATGTGTCTTTGCATGTAGAAGACATTAAATGAGAGAAGCCAATAAAATGTATTTGATTTACTTTTCCTAAGTTCACTTTGGAAAATAAATTAAAGTGATCTAATTTATGATTGACTTAATGAAATGCTTTTTTATAAAGTGTAACTGAAATATTTAAAGTGATGGCAAGATCTAATCTTGGCCATCCAATCTCACCGGAAGATCTCAACCTTAGATCTATAGTGAGATTAGGGTTTTCGCTTAGCATTGAGTTATAAAAGAAAGATCAATTGGTGGAGAGGACACACAATTGCATTCCGACAAAGATGAAGAAAAGGATTGTGAGAGAGAGAGAGTTTTGAGAAGAAGACGGAGGAGCAGAAAACCATAAAACGAAGGCAGATTTGCAGGAGAGAGAAACAACAGCAGGCAGAGGTGACCGTACGGAATTTTGTATAGCAGGCCGTATAGGCCGTACAGCAGCAACGGCTTGTTGCGTTGGGATCCGTGCCAGCAAATAGGTTTTACTCATTATTTTTGTGTGATTCGATTTTTCCATTGTGGGCTGAAAAATCGACTTTCTGATTTGTAAAAGGCTCCATATTTTCTGAAATAAAATATACTCTCATATTGATGCACCGGTTTTCCCATCTTGGGTTTTGTCCGGGGTTTTATACCCAAAAAGATTGAGTTGTCTCGATTGATGTGATTGCTGCTATATTTCTTTTAGTATTTATTTTCCGTTGCATAATGAAGAAATCCATGTGTGGTTATTGGTAGTTATTAGTTTGCATGCTTCTAGCCCTAGTTGGATTTTAAGGAAACTTACAGTGCATGCTTTGGTGGATCTTGCCCTTGGTGTCCCACTTCCAAACCTTCAAAGGTTTCTGATTTCAAAGGGCATTTTGCTTCCTATTCTCTTACTCAGCATATAAGAAAAAATTTCAAACTTTCTTGGTTACTTGGGTTTTGAAAAGAGCAAATATTGCTTAGATCTTTTTACAAAAGAATAATCATTTGTTTGCATAAATAGATCTAGTTAAGGTTGTTAAGGTTCTATAGTTTTATAGATCTATTTGACTAGTTTCATACAAAAAAAAGTCATTTTACTCGAAAATTTTTACAAGCTTGATTAGGGAACTAGTTATTGGTTTAAAGGTTTATTTTGCAAGATAAAGTGCATTTCATTGGCTGCCTTAAACAAGCAAACCAAGATCCCAAGGAAAGCTTGCTTTCCTTGGTTATTTTTGTCATTTTTATCATAGATTAACTTAGTATTTTTTTTCGGTAAATTTTTGGGTGACCCAAACTCACTTTCTAAGTGTTTTTGGGCACTTATTACTGACATTTGCTTGCTGGTTTGCAGCACTTTATGAACAAATAGGAGGAGGCTCTGCCCGAATTTTGGTGGATCGGGCCATCTGGAGCACCTAGAACCATACCTTCTTAACCCCAAAACTTTTTCCTTCTTTCATTGTAAGCCTTTGAGTCAATTTTGCATGACTGGGGCACTTCTTATCACACTGTAAGAGAAATATTAATGGTAAGAGAAATATTAAACGAGAGCAAGTGGGCTAACCAACGCCCACACCCCATCCCCCAGGGGGGGAAACTGTGTCAACTCAAAATTTTCGTGGCTTGCATTTTTAGTTTAGATTTTCATTTCCGACACTTAATAAAATTAATTAGGGATAAAATTAACTTTGTTGGTCCGTTCCAGTGGCGGGCCACAAGTTCACTCAGGACTTAGTTTTATCATTTTTTTTACAATCCACAATTTCTTTACTTTCAAAACACCCCCTTGCTTTCTCGAAGTACGGTTTCAGGATAAGGGCTTGCCCGAGTATTGGCCTGAAAAAAGACTCTTGGGGCATAAAAAAGTCCGTTCCAGTGGCGGGCCACAAGTTCACTCAGGACTTAGTTTTATCATTTTTTTTACAATCCACAATTTCTTTACTTTCAAAACACCCCCTTGCTTTCTCGAAGTACGGTTTCAGGATAAAGGCTTGCCCGAGTATTGGCCTGAAAAAAGACTCTTGGGGCATAAAAAAGTCCGTTCCAGTGGCGGGCCACAAGTTCACTCAGGACTTAGTTTTATCATTTTTTTTACAATCCACAATTTCTTTACTTTCAAAACACCTCCTTGTTTTCCCGAAGTACGGTTTCAGGATAAGGGCTTGCCCGAGTACTGGCCTGAAAAGAGACTCGTGGGGCATAAAAAAGTAAAATATTTGTTCAAAAACACATAAAATTAACAAGGCTTTGTCCTTGTATGCTCTGGGATCACTGTAGCTTTGTCTGAACATGCTGATCACACTAGAAAGGGACTTAGTGACTAGTAATTAGTCTAACACCGCCCAATTAACCACCCTTTATGAAAATTCGACGTAAATGACTATTGACACTGGTGGGCAAATTTCTCAAAGGAAACTGGAACCACTGGGTAGCGATCTCGGGATACCGTTAGACTATACCCTCGTTTGGTATAGTGTTGAACACCTCCCAGAGACTCCGATCCAGCCCACATGTCCAAGTGAGGAGCCACCTTGTCAATTTCCAGACATATTTCCAGTACCTTACGGTATATTGGAAATCCCCCATCCATAATAAAAACTCATTATCACAACATAATAAAATTTACCAAGAACAATTGCACAACATCGTTATTTCATTTCAAGCACTTTATTTTTTGACTCCATTTATTAGCACTGGTATTATTATTGGATATTTTATGATGATGGATGTTATGTATCAAATGATAATGATGATGTGGCATAGTGAATGATATTATCTTTTATATTGCTTTGTTCTTGAAAATAAATTTTCTAACTCCTAGATTAGTTGCTTTTTCTTTCATAGATTAAACACCTTAGATTTTATTTTACTTTTTTAGGGTCCACCCCCCTTGGCTTCCCTAGGAGTAAGCCTAGATGGAGGAGTCGAGTTTCAGGTGAGAGCACTTGACTCTGGCTTGCCCCCAAGGCCACACCAACGACTTGAAATTTTTTGCCGTTTTTTCCCAGGTGTGATTCCAGGCGGCAACAGGTGGGAGTCATTTGGTAGCCAATGTCCTCAATTGCAAAAGTTTTCAATTAAAGTCCTGAGTCAAACTTGCAATGCTTTTGGGTGTGAATGCAATTGATTTGTCTTTGAGTGGATTCACACAAAGAAGGGAAACCGATTGGAACAAAAATGATTAAATGATCTTCTCTTCGTGCTGTACAACATCTGGTTAAGGCAACAACCAGTTACTGTACAAAAGACCTGATACATATCCCATTATGTTGGATGATAATGATCCAACCTTAGAATGGGTAGAGGAGACTCACTTGGCAGAGTTTGATCTTGATTATGGTGTCGATGACTTGGGGTGGATTGATTTGGATTTGGATCCACTATTAGGTGTAGCCATAACACCAAAGCATGGCAAGCACTAGCTGTGCAACTCGTGCTTCTACTAGTACTACTATGTAGTTGTAGATGTCCCTGAGGAGTCCGACTACTCTAAGCTAGAGGATGGTCTTGTAGCTCATGTTGAGGATCCCATTTCTAGCAGTGGTGATGAGTTTGATGATTGATCATGTTGATCAGTGATATGTAGTAGGCTAGTAGCATTTTGTTTTTTAGACTCTATAGGCCATTTAGATCCTTGATGATTATGTATTTTGTCTCAGATATGTATTGCACTCGATGCATTTTGATATATTCTGTGCCATTTGATATATTTAGTGCCATTTTGATATATTCAACCATACATGGTATATATATTAACAAACTTTGCATATTTTGTCTCTAATTGCTTGAATCTTTAAAATACATTTTTTTCACTAAAATTTTATATTTTATGTATTTTTTAGTAAACCGAGTCATAAAATTCAAACTAGTTGATTTCGAGGTTGAGTCCGAGTTTTAAAATATTTGGGCTTGATAACTAGTTTTAAATCTCCCTATATAATTAACCTTTGAACTTCTCGATGTGTAACTAACTTCAGCCCCCAAAGAAGCATTCTAATCTCAACTTTGTTGTTATACTTGTTATGCCTCATAGTGCCTGATGCATTTTTTCCAGATATACCAGAGTGAGGGGTTTCTTTTTCTTTTGTAAAGGCCAAATTTTTGGGGCTATATTATGTAGAGTGTTGATTTTGGGGCTAAATACCCTTGATTAGGTCATGGCAGGTTCTCTTGGTTTTCATGCCAGGAAGTGTTGGCTTAGTGGCATTGTTGATTGCCTCTTGATGGACAGAAGTTCCCCATCTTGTTGGGGCATTTGGGCCCTGTGTTGGTGTCCGATGCTTCTTGGGATGGGTCCATTAGGACACATGACCACACTCATATTTTGCTTTGTAGAGGTGATTGCGCGTATAAGGGTTGTCATACCCGGTTTAGCACACCTTATTTTGCCCACTTGAACCTATTGTTTTGATAGAAAACCCCTCCTCTTGGTCTCCAGACCCATGATGTCATTCCTTAAAGAAGAAGCCTAGATTGTTAAAAAAGGAGGGTGTCGAGGGACAAGCATCTGTTGGGGTTATTTGGGGCATGACACCCTCCTTTTGGCTCACCTTGCACTTGGTGCAGCCTGATTTCACATTTTTATTGTTATTTTATGTCATTGTGTGGCTTAGTCCCCAAGTTTGTGGGTGCACTAACCTAAAATTTTATATTTTGTCATAACTTGTAGGCTCAAATTTGTAAAAGTTTGGGGCTTGTCTCATATAAATAAGACATCCAAACCTCATTTGTAAGTCATGGACAAGGGTTCAAATTATGTATTCTTTTCTTTTTCTTTTGGTATAGTGGAGCACTTGAAGTTATGCACACCTCTCTCTTTGATGTCTTTTTTGCTTGAAGGATGTATGGATAATGTTCTAGGGTTTCATTTTGCACATGCTAAGTTGATGCTAAGAATAGTTGTGATAACTCATGCTCAAGGGTGACTTAAGGTGCATCTCCTTGCTCATTCTTGTTTAATGTTGGTAAGTTTATCTCCTAACCCTAGTTTAACGTTGCTTTTGAAGTGCTTTGGATTGAGCTAGGGTTTGTTTGCTAGCATTTTATCAACTTGCTTGAGGGGACCTTCTTATCAAGTAGCTCTCCATTGTTTTGTTGGGCCTTGGACTTCTCTGTTTGCCCTAATTAGGGCTTTGCTACCTAACAATTGAGTTTGCTAGCTAAGCCCTAGTTGCAAGTATTGAATACCATTTGAAGAAGAGGGACGTTAACTTCGATCTCTCATAGCCCTAGGGTTTGAGACAAGAATCTAATACACCCTATTTATCAATCATCCTTTTTATCAAATTTTACATGTTTTTAATTTTATTTTATTGATAGAAATATTTTACTACTAGAAAACCTTAAAAAATCTAAATAAATTCAAAAATCCAAAAATACCATGAATTTGTTTTTGTGGTCCACCGTAAAAATTCGCCCTAGGGTTTTATCCAAAAACCCTAGAGGGTGTCCTCTTCTGAGGAAGTGCATTGGGATACGTGAATCGTTTAAATTGAGGTAATTTCTAGCTATTTAGTATTTCTGGTCCACCCTAAAATTTTGCCCTAGGGTTTATCCACAAACCCTAGAGGACGTCCTCTTTTGAGGAAGTGCATTGGGATCCGTGGAACCCTCGTAATTTGTGAATTAGAGGGTGTTTGATATTTTTGGCTTACCATCCAGCTTCGCCCTAGTCCAGTTGTCCTCTTTCCCTTGAGGGTACACTTTTTGGAGTGGTTGTCTTGGGAAGTGTGACATTGCCTTGGGAGATGTGCAATTGCCTCGAAAGGTATGATGCTATCTAGAATTTGTGATAAAGTGAAGAACTCCATTATTGCATGATTATAGTGTCTTGATTTGATATTGTTTGACTTCAATAAAGCACTGATCATAGCTATTAAGGTTTCATGGAAGGTATTTGTGGCTTGTTGGTGTTTGCATGTACCTTTCATTGATTAGGGTCTCCCCCTGGGTTTGGAGTTACCCTAAGTGTTGAGAGGTTAAATTGTGGTGACATTGGGTTTAACTCTCTCTCGGGCTTATCGTCACTAGCTTTAGGTTTATATAGCCTTGATTTGCAAAGGTGTGCTAGTTTGAGCGGTACTAATACTATTGACCTATGTTGCCCAAAAATCCTAAAATGCCCACGTGCCAGTATCGAAGACTCATAGAAACTTGGAAACCTCTCGGAAACTTCTGGGAAACCTCCAAGGGCCCACGAGCGGCTTGCGACCCATGGGAAGTCTAAAAAACCCTAGATTATGGAAATTGAAAACAAATTAACCTCTAAATCGTTTCTAAACCTACCTACAAATTAACCTATCATTCTTAATTTATTGTAAGATAACGTGTTATTGAAAAAAAACTATATATATAAATATATATACCGCGTTTCCCCTGACGTCCCATTTGGGGGGGGTCACATTTCCAAGCGTTCCCTTTTTTGAAACTTGTACACGTTTCCACATTTCATGAAACTTAGCTATTGACCCATCTCTTTTATAATAGAAAGAGAGAACATTCCACAATTCCACATGCATGTAAATGTGGCACCTACCCTTGTGTTCCGTTGGTTCCTTTTTGAGAACCCATCAAAACGAAGGCTTTAGAAGGCCCTTCATAATTAAGTTTGCCTCAAGTTTTATCATTTTAGTCTCTGATCGCTGCTTCTAGGAGAAGGGCATAAGATTCAATAAGTGGACACTGTGCTACTCTTATGCAATTGGAATTCTTGAATCTACCTTATTCCTCTTGAAAGTAGCATGCACAAAATTCCCTCACCAACCGAAAGCTCTTAGCCAAACATGACCTTTCTTGCACATATAATCATCACAAACTGCTCTACCCATATCTACCTAAACTGACCTTAGAACAAACTTTATTAGGGAATGCTAGGCAAGTTGAAGCACAACTTTATTCGGTAAGGTTGGATGAGGGAAGCTCATCATAACTAAGCATATATCCATTAATATTTGGAGTCTCTTAAAATATGTGTCTAATTGAATGTTAGTAATTGCCTTGGCCCACACTTATCTAATGAAGTCAAGGCAATGAACAAGTGCGTCAAGGTTTTGCTGCTCACACAATTTGAAGGAGCTCACATTCCCTTCTTCATCAAATTGTTACACTTGTAGCCCATGTGGAATTTTTGGGAGGCCATGATTAATCCCCAATCATGGTATTGAGATTCATCAAATTGTTCATCACCACATAGTAATTTCATCTCCATGATCATTTTGTCACTCATCTTAGTCATTACTACCAGGATGTATCTTTGCTTAAGGACCTTCAAGAGCATACATGTGCTTACAAGGGCTGTGACTTCTTGATCTTCAGTAGATTTCCACCAAATCTTCGCTGTAATAGGCTAGTGAGCATTAGTAGAAAATTGCCTTAAATTTTGCAAATCTTATTTTGAGAGTATCTGATGGCCCCAAGGAGGGTGCTACATGTCAACCTCATTTCCCTACCTACAACACATTTTAATTTTTACCCCTTTCTTGCTAAGAGCAAACCTTCACAAATCAACTTTCAAATTAAAGATCCACTCTTTATTGATTCCACCCTAAAAAGGAATCTTTTTTCCAATCAACTTGGCCAATTGTTATGTGATTTCTTCATAATATTTGGCCCAAAGAATCCTTTCCAATCTCGAAGAGTATTACATGGCCTCCAAATCAACTTGGGCTCTAGAGCCTTGACAATGGTTTGGTATCTTCTTATACCAAGAATAACAATGAATTTGGCAAAGCAAACCTTCTCGTACTCTTAACATAACAAATTTCCTTCTCTTGCTTGTCATGTTTTTCTAAACAAGCATGATGAAAATTTATCAACATCCAAAGTTGGGAGAAAGAAAGGAGTGACTTGGTGAAGGTTGCTTTTCTTGTAGGTTTCTACCTCTCCAACTCTCTATCTTATTATGATTACGCTTTAGATAATTATAATATTTGATTCTCGACTTCCAAAAGCTTATTGATACTCCAAAATATCTTGAGATTATCAGTATTTTGATTGACAATCAAGACTCTGACCTAGTTTCCTGGAAATATTAATCCCAAGCATTAAGATAAACGTGAGATTTATTCAAGTTGGTCTTGGTTGTTGAAACTTTGTGGAAAAGTTTATAGTTTCTTTTAGTGTTTCTATCTCATTGACAAGAGCCTTACCTAGACAATATTATCATTTGAAAATTAAAGATTGGAACAATTCCTAACCCCTTGAGTTCTTTTGATTTTGCTTACTCTCCCTACATGCTTGGCATTGTTGAGGCTTCTTCTAAGTATTTCTAATGAAATCATGTAGAAACTAGGAGATGAAGGACAATCTTGACACAATCACCTAGAGGATACAAAAATATTACTGGCTTGCTCATTTGCCGATATTGGGAGCCTAGGAGGATTGATGTATTCTCCTCTCGTCATTATTCAGAAACAAAAAACTTTAATAGGATTTGTAGTAGGAAGTGATTGTCATTCTCGTCAATTTTTTTCCATGTTTAGTATAAGAATGAAAGCTTTGCCATTTTTAGTTTGAATACTAATTAGAATGCACATGTTTTTGTAAAATAGGTACTGTGTTTCTAAATTATTTCTTGTGATAATGCTCCAAGATATGTTTCCCAGATGTATCTTTAGCCTGTTCACCATAATTTTAGACATGTTCGTATAAATTTATTGCCAAATAAGATACGACTGAATCTGTCTTATGAAATAGCTACTTTGGGGACCATATAAGATTAGTTGAGTTTATAGAACCCTAGACTGAAGTGGATGTCTTGATTTTCTTGACCACTTTTCAAAAGCCATACTAGGCTGCGTGCTAAAATCACTCCAAATACCATATTGTCTAGTGGCCTACATTCCCTTTTAGTAGTCCTTTTTGTTCTTAATATTCTATTTGTTCAAGGATCGACACATGCACTATCATCAATAACTCTTTTATAGCATTTCTTTTTTTGATTTTTTTGATCAACTCTATCATAATATCATGTTGTTTTTAGGAGAAGATTGTTTCATAGTATGTAACTGAAACTTCTTGTTAGAGGCTCAGGGTCATAAAATAAACATTTATAGTGTAGAAATGGTGCAAAAATGCTTGAGAAACTTTTGGGAATGTTTCCTAGAAGCTTGTGGCATGGAAACATCTGGAAATGTCTCCCACATTTTTCTGGTATATTCGAGTATAAAATTCTCATTTTTCTATTGTAAACTCGTTGAATTTTTCCAATTAGTCATGGGTGGACCCATGTATTCAAACTCAAACAATTAACAAAATAATAAATAAGTAGAAGTTAAAAGGGTTGAAATTTGAAAGTTTCTACCAATATACATTTTTTTGTGGAAAATTTTCTTTGGGAAACTCTCCAGGCACTTTCTCACATTTCGTGAATGGTGCCTAGGGTAAATGCCACCAATGTACAACATGTACTCTGAACCTAGAGGGACTGTACTAAACTTGAACCCATAACCTCTCAGCGATCTTCACCATGAAATGGTTGGTTCAAACCGATTGAGCGAACCCACTAGGATTCCTACCAAGACACATTTAAATACATATTGTGTATATAAATTTTTTCTTCCTACTCATACATCTATACATAGATATTCCATTTCCTGAAATTTTAGAAACGTTGTTTTTAAGTCCTGTACAATCTTTGAAGCTCATACATGTTTCTCCACTCCTTGTGACATATGTAACATGTTTCATGTCGTCTATAGGCTATATGCCAATCTCAAAATATATTTTCTTTTTGATTTAGATGAGAAAGCTACAAATAGCCCTTCCCTGGGTTGAAGCATGGGGGATACCTACCGAGGGACTCAACCATGTCTTGGTGTTATTCTAGGTTGGTTCTTTAATTAGTTATTTTGTCTATTTATAAATTGTAATTATCATAGTCACAACTTTCATATGACACATCCAATATGGTTGATCTCAAGTAGAGGAAAAAAATGGTTAACCGAACAAATATGATAGAGATGGAAAGATGGGCAAAGCACACAATTTTAAAAATATAAAAATTATTATGATTTCAGTGAGAAATTTAAGGTTTGTCGTAAGAACTACATGTTTACAACAAACTTTGAGTGCTTAGCATCCAAAACCATAAGGCATAAATGTTAAAATTATACATACCATCCGACCTAAGTCACCGGACACGTGGGTTTAGGGTGAAGTGTCCCGTGGGGACGTGTTGGGCGCGGACACGACCCCCCCACGTGGGAGGGTCATGTCTTGCCTCTGCACACATCGTGGAACAGCTGGCCTTTAAGTAAATTCCGTGGGTCATCCATCCTCTGTCATTTGAGCTGTGGTGTAAATGCGTGAAGATGGGTCTGGCTTGAAGGATTCGATGCCATGCTTTCAGGTATCCATCGGAACCAATACCGTCACACCCCATACTTTCGATTGGGTGGCTTGCAGAGGATCCATTGGATTTTTCATGAGCAGATATATTTTTAGGGATTACTCCATCATTTGTTTGTTGGTTTGTTTTTTATTAATTATTATCCATAAGAGATTTTCATGAGTGAGTAAATGGTGGGTATTATTACTATGTAAAACATTTTTGCATTTAGTAAGGAAGGTGTTTGATATTTTAAAGTTAGTTTCTCTATATTATCAAATAAATTTGATAAATATTTAATATATTTAAATAGATTTCAATTTGATACTTGTGATAAATCCTCAAATGTTCTACTTTATAGTTTGTAAATGTTCTACTTTCTATATTTTTAAATTTTAATATATATATATATATATAAAACGTGTCCTTCATGTCCTGATTCCAGGGGTCACCATGTCCTGTGGGGACACTCGTATTTTGGGGACACTCGTGTCTCGTGTCCTCGTGTCAGGTGACTTAGCATCCGACTTGGCAATTACTTCAAAAGTAACAAAATAGAGCCAGAATCTATACATAATTGCTCTAAAGGTTACATAACAGAGTGACAATTTGGACATACGACTTAGGAATAACTGATAAGTCAAGAATCAAGACTCAACATTATCGCTAGCTAAATATTCCTCACTCGTGTTTTATTCTTCGTCTCCACATGCATTTGCATAATACATTGGTGTCATAGTTCACAATTACATCAAAATTTGATGGACTTGAGGTAGAAGAGTACTGTTTTACGGTATTGCAACTTACGACTTGCATATTTCTACAAATGTACAAGATTTGACAATCGTTAGGTCTCTAATTTGCTTGTCTTCGATGAGTGGGATCAAAATGCTCGTTCTCTTTACAACTAGATACAATGGGACTTGAAGGGAGAGTGCATTTGTGTCAACCTCTCATCTTTTAACAACCTTTAAGCAATCCCATTTTGACTAATGAGCGAAGTCATCCATCACCCCCAAAGGAAGCTTTGATAGCCTTGTTTGTTGTAACTTGTGTCCATTGCCTCAATAATATAGCCCATGCAAGGAATGTTTGCATCAACTACATGGAGCTCTTTCACAATTGGTTCAAATAATTTGTTGACCTTTATTGTCTCCCAAAATTGTGTACATAAAATGATGCTTGCAATATCTCTATTATTTTTGGATGGATGGAGTCTTTCATCTTGCTTCATCTCAACTAATGAGCACACTTATTGTTGCTTCTTCTCCTCATTTTCCTTTTCTAAGTGTTAAAGCGACAAAAATGGAACCCTTATGGATACCTTACAACACTCTTGAAAGATCCCCTTAGCTAAGAAGTTGTGGTTGTGGGGTATCTATTTCACTATCCCCTTAGCTAAGAAGTTGTGGTTGTGGGGTATCTATTTCACTAAAGTCACCCATGAATTGCACTTGGCCGCAACTTGAGATGGCTTTCTTGCACGGTCTTGATGATGTGTGAGGGATGAATATGTTTGAGGGGGATGGAACACCTCCACTTTACCATTTAATCTAGCCCCCATTGACAAACTGATCTATTATTATATGTCATATATTATTTTTTTGACAAGGAAAACCTCTTAAAGAAACCTAAGGAATGCTTCCCCACATTCGTGGATGGAAACCCTAGTAAACCCGTTGGTGTAGACTAGTGTACCTAACCCAGGGATATAACAAGCGAAATGCTCAACAACATTGGCAATCGCTAATTGAGCTAACCCCTTGGGTTATATGCTCATATATAATTACAATCATATTTGGTTACACTGACAATAATTATTGAAAGTTGTGTCAATGATTTGTTATGGTGGTTTAGAATATGAGCAGAGTTATGGAGATATTTGAACTACCAAGTCTAAAGGTTATTTATATGATTAAGTTGTCAACTGAATTCAGGGATACAGATTCGTTTTTCAATTTATTTAAAGGAATGGTTATATATACTTGAATTTAATAGAATTTCCTTGGTATTGAAGAAGCAAAGCTGCATATTATTTGTATGTTTCTTCTTTCATTGAAGTACTATCTTGATGGAATCCTTCAAGTATATTTTGGTTTGAATGCAAGTCTTACAAGGGCAAGTAATATGATATATCTTTTACCCAATGTTATTTGTTGCATATAAATTTGTATCATAATTTCTGTTTGAGCACAAGATGGTTTGATAGAGGTTTTTAGGTTTAGCTATGGTATATATATATTTTTATTGACATTTCAAACCTCATTTGGGTTTATCTTCAGGATTGCTTAACACCTAAACCAATTAAGTATTAACGATTGAAACTAGTTGTACATACCAAAGGTTAAAATATATATACAGATAATAGGTAAGACTATGGAGTACAGATTAAGATTAACCAAAGCTAAATAGCAGAAAGGTAAATAAATTAAAAAAATAATAGCAAAAATTCAAGGTCTTCTTACCAACACTTACCTCTTACCTTTTATTTAATAAATTTTTGCAATGTGGGAACCGTCTATTATTGATTTTGAGGCCTTTGTCTCGATTCAAGTTGTTTTGCTCTCTCCGAATTTCTATGATTCTCTTATGTGTCTCTTTGAGAAGTGATGGATTTTTGCTATTGCTTGGGTTTCCTCTAAGCAGATGGGATGCTTAGTTTTATTGGAATTCTCTGCAAGGGTTGAAGAGTGGATGCTCTTAGTTTTATTGTTTTGAATGCCAACCCCATGTTCTTTCATCTTGACCTGAAATGAACGATCTATCTCACCAATGTAGGATTTTCTGCATAAGCAAGGGATTTTGTAGACTCCTTTATGCTTATTAGGATCCATTGGATCTTTTACTGATCTAATAAGTTTTCAAATGGTGCTATGTAATGATCCCTGCTAAATCTGGACTGATTTTTGTGCCCACTGCTTAAGTATTCTGGTGTGGGACTTCGTCAAACACTTGTCAACAACTGCTCTAATATCACTGTAATATCCCTGTAGCTTGTTTTGACTGATTTTTTTGATAAGTTTGAATGGAATTTTGTGGTGTTGAATCAGATCTCATGTATCAACAATTTTTAGCCACAGAAAGTGCACATAGGGGTGTCCAAATGCATTTAATATCAAGGAAAGGACACCCAAAACAATATATGAACAGGCTGCAATTTTATTTAACTCTTAACATCAATACACAGAAGTAATAAAATTCAGATTTGCAATATAATTTCTAGACATCTAGATTGCTGTGTATTAGCATCCCTTGGACTATGAGTCGCCCCACTTCTGATGGTCACTTGGGGTGGAGAATGGTCACCATTAAATGCAAACAAACAAAGGATCTATCCAGCAGTATGTCAGTCTCATCTCAGCAGTTATGGCAGCCACTTTAACAGTCACGAGCTGGTTGAAACTATTGTATTTACCCTTGCCAACACGCCCCCAGCTGATGAGTGTGCCTCCTCTCATTCAAACAATAAGTCTGGACTGTAAATCGCCTCTCCTAACTGCTGTCATATTGGTATTTTTGGTTGAATACTTTTGTCAAACAGTTTGGCAATGTACTCCAATACCACTGAAAAATCCCTGTTGGATTGGCTGAACTTTTTCTTTTGTTTGGTTTGTGTTTGTTAGATGGCTTGTTACAGGTTTACCTCATTCAGATGATTTGACAACAAACACACAACATTTTGGCATATAAATATGCATTTATTACAATCAGCACATAGATAACAGGAGATACATTTCACTGTCACTACCAAAGATTCATACAGCTGTAACAATGGTTGAAAAATGAATAGACAGACCTGGTAATGTATATTTTTGCAATCCTGTAGCTGTCAGCAGTAGTCTACAGCTCTCTAATATTGGAGCAGACTTCTCATAAATAACCAGAATGACTGTAGATGACTTCTTTCAGCTGAAGAGTAACAATGGAAGTGCCCAGCAATGTAGACAACTCTGAATCCCCTAAAAAATGGCACTCGAACAGCAGGGAAATGGGTCTAAACTCCTCTTTAACTCTTTCCCAATGGCTGCGCCTTCCAACAGTGCACCTCTCCTCAGTAATGGCCCCCATGAGTTGGCTGGAAACACCCTTTTTTTAAACCCCAACACTCAGCCAGTGTCACGACCTCTATACCAGAGCTATGGCTGTGCCCAATGAGAGAAAAAAAAGCAAAATCGATTTGGTCTTTCCCTTGGCTAACTTGCCCTCTGAAAACTAGTGCACCCTCTCTTCCAAAATACCTACAAACTCAGAGATTTGTCCAGCGATTGATGAAATGGAATTCATTCTTCTTCAATCTGTAAGCACAATGAAAGATCTGAATGATCTTTCCCTTTGCAATCAGCTAGGGTGGATAATTTCACCATTGAAACCAATTTTTTTCTTAGGGTTTTCGTCCCAAGAGCAAAAAGCCACAAGAGCTCTCCAAGTTTATTTTTTGAAAACGAAGTTGTTATGAATGATGAGAGAATAGTTCGATTTGCCTTTTGATTTCCATTTTCACATTTGTTTTGCCATTTTTACCCTTTTCCGCCTTTAATTAATAAAAGCGACTTTTTCGCTTTCATTAAATAATATAAAATGATTTTATGAAGTATTTATGAAATATTTCCTCAAAGTCACTTTATAACACCCCTTCTTTAATTTAATTACTCAATGTCACTTTTTAATGTTGCTTTTTGTCCAATTGACATCAAATAATTAATTAAACCCTCATTTTTTTACTATGGAAATTAAATAGGTTAATGAGTTCCCCTCATGGAGTGATCTTCGAAAAGGGACATTACAATCCTCCCTTCTCGAGATTGCTTGTTCTCAAGCAATGCCATCACAACCCTACGATCAATAAGCTGAACCAAACTGAAACTGAGAATGATCCCAGGGTCCCAAACCAACCTGGAAGATGTGAAGCACCCTCTGCTCAAACCATTTCCTACAAGGTACTAACACAAGAGGCCACCTGAATACTATCGATAGGTAGAGCAGTCATGTACTGCAAAGACTTTATCGACCCCTCAGAGAATGGCTCTTCTAGGCTACCAACCCAATGCACCATAGGAGAAAACTCTTGAAAGTAAGGATTGGCTCTCTCGTCTCTATCCTTTGCTAAACTGCCAAACCCTGTAATCCCAGGGTTCCAAACTAGTCTCAGAAAGGAACCACCATGTTGACGTTGCGCCACTCTGGTCATAAATGTTTGCCCATCGAGCCCAAACTGCATTCTCCTCTTTTGGAACCTCAAATTGAAATACTTGTAAAGGCTAAACCCACTGCCATGAATCATATCTTGCCAAGGCATCTTAGTGAAGTCAAGGTCTGCAAATCCACCGTCGGACTTGATCCTGGTTATCAGAAAATAAAATCTGTCCCACCCTATAGAATAAGTCTCAGTATCTCCTCTCATGACAGTCCAAAAATGAAACTGACCAATCACTGTCCCACCCTATAGAATAAGTCATATGATCTACAAATCATATGACTTCTTAGATCCCATAGCCAAGTTAGAATCCACCATCCCCAATACCTATTGACTCCTGCTGTGCTACATTGATAATTGTGGGAATCCAAATATGCCAAGTTTTTTGTTCTTGTTCTTGTATGCAACCACCTAGTGGAGACAAGGTACTAGGAGTCAACTCTGTGCTTGCTAATTTGCTCGGCTCTTGCTAAAATGCATTAAAATATCTACTATCCATATCACTGACAATGTACGTAGGCAACCCATGGACTCTAAGCACCTCCCTGAAAACAACTCTGCCACTTGGTGCCTCATACTTGATGAAATTGTGGCGAAGTGCACGAACTTGGTAACCCAATCAACAACTATATAAATGCAATCCCTACCATGCACCTCTGGTAGACTTGTGATAAATTCCGTCGACAGACTCTCCCACTTCTGTTCTAGAATGAGTAAAGGCTGCAATAATCCTGCAGGATGAGTATGCTCTGACTTGTTCTGTTGACAAGTCATACACTCCGTCACATGACTCATCACATCATCCTTGAGGCATGTTACGTGGTACCGGTACCAACATACCTTCAGATGTGCCCCAAGGAGAGATGATCATTTTTTCCTGACTAGGATGGGTGTTTTCCAGCATTTTTTGAGGAAAGGTTATGGCCAGACCCTTTGGTTCTTTCTCCTGGGAGTACTATGGCTTAGTGGCATTGTTGACTGCCTCATGAAAGGGCTTGAAGCCCTGAGGTTGGTGTCCGAGGCTCCTAGGGGTGCGTCACTGGGTCACATGACTCCCCACCTGTTTTATCATTCCAGTGACATTTCTCTCAGCACTGAGGCTTTGTCTCTCTTCCAGGTCACCATTTACACCCTCCTGGTCTCTCTGTATCACAATGCCCTCTCTCCTTGGGCTCCTTGTCATGATGACGTCATCCTTTGTACTAGGCCACATTGCTTGATATGGGGGGGACGTTGAGGGATTTTCACTACTGTTGGGGTTAGATGGGGCATGCCGCCCCCCTCGGCCTACTCCAGCGTTCAGTTTGGAGTGATTTGCTCATTTTTAGTCATTTTAGTCATTTATGGGTAAACTCTGGGGGAAATGCTCCAAGTTACCCACATATTTGATTATTTTATGTTATAATTTTAAGTTGACATGTTTTAATTTTAAATTGACATTTTAAAGCATGCAGGCTTGGTTATTTTGTAAATAGTGAGTGTGAGATCATATAAATACAATCTCCCCACTTCATTTTTACACACAACTTATGGGATAAAATTCATTATGCTACTCTTTTACCCTAGAAGAGCTTTATGAAGTGATGTGCACCTCTTGGAGGGATGATTCTTCTTGCTCTTGGATGAGTTGGGTGCTTTCTTTGTCTTGCTAATGCTTTGTGGTTGCTAGAATGGTTGGCATAACTCATGCTCAAGTAAGTCTTTTACATTTTTAAGGTTTGCTTGATGAATGGTAGGTAAATTTTGCATCTTGAATAATTGAATGGTAGCCCTAGGGCTACATTATCTTTGAATAGGGCTTTTGCCTGTAATTCTATTCTCATTGCATAGTAAAAAACGCTCCAAAGAGGAGGTTTTTACAAAGTTTGGCCTTGGAGCTCCAACTTTGCCCTAGTTTAGGCTCTTGTTTCAAGAAGCTCTAACCTAGTAGCAAGGAGAATTACCTCCAAGAGGAAGGGTTGTCACCTTCCTCTAATGCTAGGGTTTGGGGTAACATCCATTAAAACCCTATGTTTGTCCATTTTCTCTACATCAAACCCTAGTTTGTATTTTTGTAAATATTATTGTTAGGTTAAACTTGCATTTTCATGCTGGTATTAGGCTTAGAATTAGGTCTGCAATTTTATGTTTGAAACCCTAAAAAAATAATTTTTTTTCTTTTTTTTTCAATTTTTGGCTTCCCTAAAATTTCAGTCCTCCCTCCTATAAATTCGGCCTACCTTTCTTGTCCCTAGAAACCCTAGATCGAAATTTTAGGAAGCCCTAAAAATTTTAAAATATCAAAACTTCATAAAAAGCCCTAGTTAAATATTAATTTTAGGTTAAATTTTACTTCTTTTGTGTAATTTAGGTCCGATTTTTGTTTTATGTACATAATTTTCATAAATAAAACTCTAAAACCCTAAATTATAGCCTAAAACCCTAGCTGCAGAATTTTGTGCCCTAGCGACCTCTTTAATACTCCTCCAAAACCTTCGCTCTACCCATTTTTGACCTCGCCCCTTCCTCTTCTCTCCATTGGCACCTTCGTCTTTTCCTTTATCCTACTCGCTGCTCACCTTTTCTTCCCATCCACCTTCTCTTTATCTCCTTCCTTCCCTTTGCTGCTCACTTTTCCCATTTACCTTTTTTTCCTTCTCTCCTTCCCATCTTCCTTTCCTTCTTATCCCTCCTTCCCTATTCTTCCCCCAGCCTCTTATTCTGCCCTAGTGGCCCCCCTATCATCCCTTTTCAAGGCTTAAAACAGCCTTTTATCAAGCTTTACCTCTGCTGCCATAAGCCTGCTAGGGCAGCGGACTGTGCTCCTTTCCTGCAAACTGTCAGACCCCCAAACAGTCCTCTCTTCACACCTATTACAGCTGCACATACAAGACAATAATAAGGGTTAGCAATTATTATAAAGGTGAAGACATTTGAAGGCTGATATATTGCAAGCAAAGGTCTGAAATCTATTTATTTAAAGGTCTGAAAGTTGATTTACATACAGCATGATTGATTATCTCTTGTTGCCTAACAGTGGATGTTGAAGTTGGTTTAGAAAGTGTGAGTGATTCTACTGTTTTGTCCTAGTCTCTTTAGTTGACTCACTCTTATAATTATCATACTGCTTCTAATACTACTGTTATAACTCTGAAATGGTGCATGAAAGTCAGGCAGTGAAACTAATTTGAAAGTGCAATTGATATTGCTCATTTTGTTCTTTTACTATTTGCATTTGTTACCAATAACAATGACAATACTGCTATACTGTGGCTGATACCACCTTATATAGATCTGAAACAAGTATTCTCTAACCATTTCAAGTTGGTGAATTGTTGGGCTCTATATGTGATCACTTGGCTATAATGCTTTGCATTCAACTATTTGCTTAACTATTGATATCACCACACTAAAGTAACTGATTTAGTATATTGTATCTGCTTCTAATTGTTAGTAGTAATCGTACATTCTTGTTATTAACATTTACACTTGCTTTTGGTAATCTATGTTATATAGTTAATGGTTGGAAACTGATCATGCTCTTTAGTTGTTAAGTGATCTATAGTAACACTCATTATAATACTAATTCATGATTGGCTATTCTTGCTCACACGTTGACTTTATACACTATGACTAAGTGCATAATTACATAGTATGTCTTCTTCATTCGCATAAAGTATATCGTTTAAGGCACTAGTCACTGACATTGTTGTCAAGAAGGCATAGATTCTAAGTGTTTTTGTAGATCAAAGAAGGGCTCTCCCCTTGGAGGTTCCGACTCTCCGAAGAAGTTGGAGAAGTGGCTTAGGTGACAGTGGTCACTTCCTCTTGCATTTGATCATCGGAGGCTAGCCCTGCTAGTTCATCCGGTAACAAGGCCCTTCCAAGAGAACGCCTCTTTGATCTGTTAGTAAGTTATGAAGTATCCCGGATGTCCCGCCAAAGGTGTATCATGCATAGCCCACATGATCTTCTCCCCAAGTGTGGACTCAAGGACTAAATATATGCGATCTCTGTAGTAGATAATGTCATCCACTACTCTATACCTATCATCCTGAACGTGGCCATCCATCAACTCACAAGCAAACCTATTCTTGGAATATTCCACTAGGAGGTGGGATTTCCAATTAGCTGAAATCTCTGTGAGCCAATCCAACATGGCCTGGATCTTCTATTGAGATACCCGCACACCCTTCTCTCTCATCCTGATATGATGGTACCTCGAACGCAAATCCATCTTAGATAGGTATACTGCCCTTTGAAGCTCATCCATCAACTTGTCGATCCCGGGAAATCCAAACTCAATGGTATGCTCAAATCCTTTGTTAGGAGGTCTCCTTGGAGGAATCTCTCCACTAGTGTCCTCTAAACCTGGATCCTAGATTGTTGTGTCCACACTTGTAATATATCCATTCCCACAATCAGTGGATGCATACACTTCCCTCTTAGCTGGTCTACAAGGTATATGCTCAACTATCTCATCTGTAGCTCTGACTTGAGCCTTCAAGGGGCTCTCCAAAAGAGGTGGCTCATGATCCTCATGCTGCATACTATGTGTATATCAGAAATTTCTGAATCATACCTCTCTTCAAGCCCCTACAAATCTGAATGCCTCTCGTGCTTGATCATCCCAAGAGTCTCTTCCCTCAAATCATGAGTACCACTAACATCCTCATGTGTTATAGCTGCCATAGATGACTGAGTTTCTGTTGTGGATGATGAAGAATGTGCCAAACTCAACTCCCTGCAAAGCTCATCCACCCGAGTTTCTGATTCTTGAAGGGCCATTTGAGTGCTCTTCAAAGAATCCTTGGTAACCTGAAGCTCATGGGTAAGCTTCTCAACTTCCTCTTCTTTCCCTTTTAGCGCATCAAAATAAATTTCATCAAGCATAAGAAGATGATCTCTATTTGAAACCAGGTGTAGGTAATTAGATTTCATCACCACCAATGCTTCTCTGAGTTCCTGAAAATCTGCAACGGAAAATTCTCCTGCAAAATTCTTATGTGTCCCTAGATGCTCTTCCTTCCACCAACAATTTGCCATCAACTTATGAGTATCATCAAAATGTTTTATGGCTGCAATAATCATCTCTTCGCTTACCTTCAACTGCCCTGCCAAATGATGGGACTCATGGGAACTATCATTTTCATATAAATGTTCTGATTTGTATTCACAGTTATGCTTCCCAAAATTAGCTCCCTCTTTGTCGTCCTTCTTGCATAACTCAGCATCCAAATGAAGCTTATACAACACTGAATCTTTATCATGATTAGGTACTAACACACCTGAATCATCGTAATCACCATATGCGCAATCAACATGCCCATCATAAGCATTGATGTTATCAGCTTGATAGGATAGCTCTAATGGTGTATTGAAGGCTGATGTTTTGTCAACCTCATTGCACACCTCCTCAACACGAGTAGATGCATGCACTTCCAAGAAGTCATCCTGGAGTTCTGTCAAACTTCCCTCATGAGATGAGGTATCCATGTTGCCAACCACTTCAGATTTGAACCTCTCTTTCTTCTTCCCAACTGATATGTGAGACTCCAACCACTCATGGTGCTCTAACAATGTTGTTAGATTCTTTTGATATTGTTGAGAAACTTGTAACAATTCTGCCACGAGTTCCTGAGTTGTCTTCATCTTTCCTAAGCCGTTGAATGCCGGTCTCAATACCAAGTTACCACTGCTGTAAATAGCAATGTATAAGTCATTTATTACAATCCGCACATAGATAACAGGAGGTGCATTTCACTGTCACTATTAAAGATTTATACAGCTGTAACAATGGTTGAAAAATCAATAGACAGACCTGGTAATGTATATTTTTGCAATCCTGTAGCTGTCAGCAGTGGTCTACAGCTCTCTAATATTGGAGCAGACTTCTCATAAATAACCAAAATGACTGTAGATGACTTCTTTTAGCTGAAGAGTAACAATGGAAGTGCCCAGCAAAGTAGACAGCTCTGAATCCCTTCAAAAATGGCAGTCAAACAGCAGGGAAATGGGTATAGCCTCTAAACTCTTTAACTCTTTCCCAATGGCCGCGCCCTCCAACAGGGCGCCTCTCCTCAGTAATGGTGTACACGAGTTGGCTGAAAATGCCCTTTTTTTAAAATCCCAACACTCAGCCAGTGTCACTACCTCTATACCGGAGCTATGGCTGTGCCCAATGAGAGAAAAAAAAGCAACATCGATTTAGTCTTTCCCTTGGCTAACTTGCCTTCTGAAAACACGTGCGCCCTCTCTTCCAAAATACCTACAAACTCAGAGATTTGTCCACTGACTGATAAAATGAAATGCATTCTTCTTCAACCTGTAAGCACAATGAAAGATCTGAATGATCTTTCTCTTTGCAATTAGCAAAGGTGGATAGTTTCATCACCAAAACCAATTTCTCTCTTAGGGTTTTCATCCCAAGAGCAAAAAGCCACAAGAGCTCTCCAATTCTTTTTTTGAAAATAAAAATGTCATGAATGATGAAAGAATAGGTCAATTTGCCTTTTTATTTCCACTTTCACATTTTTTCACCATTTTTATCCTTTTCCGCCTTTAATTAATAAAATTGACTTTTTCGCTCTCATTAAATAATATAAAATGACTTTATGAAGTATTTATGAAATATTTCCCCAAAGTCACTTTATAACATCCCTTATTTAAATTAATTACTCAATGTCACTTTTTAATGTTGCTTTCACCCAACTGACATTAAATAATTAATTAAATCCCTTTTTTATCGACTATAGCCTATGGAAATTAAATAGGCTAATGAGTCACCCTCCTCAAGTGATCATTTGAAAAGGGACATTACATGCTAGGAGGAGAGAATGTTTGTTTTTATATCTTTCCTCAAAATCCTAGCAATCTTATCAATGGTTCCTTGTATACAAGGAAGGAATATACACCTTCAAGTTATTGTGGTTATGATTCTTTGTAGGATGCTGAGCTCTATGAAAGACCTTGCCAATATGCCAAACCTTACAAGTTATACCATTATCTTTAATTTTTTTTCTAAATTTTTTTTAAGGTTACTTATTGAAAATTCTTAGAGCACAAGTTATCAATGTTTTAAGGACCCTAGATTTTTGCAGAGGGCGGTGATCAGAGCAAATGTCCAGATATTGTTCAGTGTGGGTCTTCTTTCTATACACTCAATTGGCATTGAAACTATTGTGGTTCCTAGTCATAAGAACATGCAAGAAAGGAAGGGATCTATTTTCTTTGACTTCCATGGTGAACTTGATAGGTTCTTACTGTTTATTAAGATACTCAAGAAATCTGTCCAAGTTCTCCTTTCCATGAGGCCAGTTTACATTGGTGTCATCTACATACCTTACCAACCATTTTGGTTGGAGAGGGGAAGGACCTAGAGCATGTTCTTCGAACTGTTTCATGAAGAGGTTTGCTACTACGGGGGATAAGGGTGATCCCATGGAAACACCACATGTCTATTTATAGATATCTCCTTGAAAGCTAAAAAATGTGGACTTAAGCCGCATCTCAACCAGATCAGTTATTTCGTGGTCTGTGATCCCTCTAAAGACCTCAATAGCCTCATTGACAGGTATCGTTGTATAAAGAGATACAACATCAATGCTGAGAAGGACATCATCATTGGCAACCTAGAGATTCTTGATTTTGTTTACAAAGAAAGTAGACCCTTTGATGAAAGAAGAGGTGAGTCCCACCAAAGGTTTTTAGCTTTCTTGCTAAATACTTCGCTAGAGTGCATGTGGGGGATCCGATGGTGTTGACAATGAGTCTTATTGAAATGCCGTTCTTATGAATTTTAGGAAGTCCATAAATCCTAGGAACAATAGGGCAACTAGGGATGAGCTTGTCCTCTAATTTTTCATTGATGGCCTCTGTTAGATCTTTTAAAATCTTATTCAATGGATTCTTGTTGAGCTTCTTATAACATCCGCTTGTGTCTAATGTTCCCGTACTGTAATTCCCCTTGTCCATCACCACCATCGTGCTGCCTTATCACCTTCAACTATACAAGGTTTGTCATTTAGTGTTGTTAGTGTCTGATACTCAATTTTGCTGATGTTTCTTCCAGGTGGTTGTGAATGCCTTGGTGCCATGGAACTGTCCCAGTGGATCTCTTCTGCAACATCAATGGGCAAATGCTTTATGCTTTCCTCAATGTTGCATATAATATCATGCACTGGGATTTTCCTTGGGGCGACTGCAAACCTAGACCACGCTCCAGTAACCTTATTGTGCTATCATCCAACAGGTGGTTCAAGAGATTGACCACATGGCTTTTCTTCTGTTCATCCAAGGCAGATGTCAACTCTAACAGGTGGTCCGTGAGATTGATCACTTGGCTTTTCTTTTCTTCATCCAAGGTAGATGTCGAATCTCTTAAAGAGATGCATTCTACCTGAGCACCATTACTAGTATTATGGTTCTTAAAGGAAATGTGATTATTCCCAACTTCACGGGTATCTGATTCATTGGTGCCTGAATCACTTTTCAATAACTTAGAAGTGACACATGATCCAAAGAATCATGTACAATCAATATTAAGAGAGTCTTCATCTCAAATTTGCTAGAACATCATGGGTTTCACCATTGCAGTAGAAATTATTAATTTACCATTCATATGGTTATCTTGTTGTCTGACTTGTAACTTGCTTTATCTTACAAACATAAGCTACATTAGAAGTCCAGTATCAGTTTAATCCGTGATTAAGAAGGAAAGTTATTTCTACATACATCCAACAGCAGTACTATTTTCTCTTGCATTCTCAGTTGAACTGTTTCATTTAGTTGATTGGAAGCTATGTTCTTTGAAGTGTCTTTGTAAGTGATCCAGATTCCATATATATTAGTTATGCAATACTGTCTGTTAAGGTACTTCCTTTTTCAGTCATCGAAAGGCTTAGTTTCTAGTATCTACGCTAGCAATCTTCCATCTTAAAGTATTGAATCCTAAATTATGTTTCCATTTGAATCTGGCTATAATACAAGTGCTCATTTTTTCAGAAAAAAGCAGGAGAGGAAGCACATAAAGATGAACCATCTGCTTAATGTTTTTTGGAAAGAACAGGACCAACATGCAGTGACTATGTATTATTACTAAGTAGTAATGATGACAAGAATGCCTGCATATCAATAGGCTGTGATCAGCCTTTGTTTTGAAAATAAGGGTTGTTGTAATTACCCCACCAATTTCTCCTGAGACATTCAAAACATATATATCTGAAACATTATATACCTGACATGTTTGTTCATGACACGTAATGTGTGCAAGTCCATTTTTCTGTCTGTAATATCTGTTCATTTGGCTTTTTTAGTTTGTGCATTTTGCAGATTGTAGGGTAAATACTACTAAATTCTTTCAGTCTGTGTTCTCGTTTAAGATTATGTCCTCATCAGAAATGTTTGTGAATTAGGCTTGGATATTTAATTTGAAAAAGTGAATTTGAAATATGTCTTAATTCCATACAGGTACAACAGGCATTATGTCGCTTCAACAGCTATTCTCATGGCTTGAATTCTATGCATTATGTGTCTGTGGCCTTTTTCTTCCTATCTCCAATGTCTAAGCTGTTTCCACCTCTTAGGAACACATTTGCATTCCGTCTTCATGCATAGCTTTGTTTTATTTTCCTAATTTTTGGGTAGCAGACGAGTTTATTTTCTAGACAGGAAAATGTTGCAAAAATCTCTGATTTCTTCCAATATTTCCTTTTTATTTTTTAAGTTGCTGACTTGTCCAAGTTATTCTAATTTTTTTCAGGTTCAAGTAAATGCTTGCTGATATTTTTTGATATTTTCCCAATATTTCTAGTAAGGTTCTTTCCAGATTCTTGGCGAATTCCCCAAAATGTTTTTTTTTTTTACGGGAACGGTTAAAATTTATAAGTGTCTGGCAAATGGGCTGCCAGGGCCTTTACAAATCATATCCTTATCCATTGTGCAGAACTTCATTTCCAGCTTGGGAAACCAGTTGGAATAATGCTGTTGGGTGCTGGGGAATGCCATATCTCATAAACTTAGGGGAGAGGGTGCTTTGAGATTTCTCCATTTACGGTAAGTTGACTCTTGTTCAAGCTCGCTCCACGATTAGCTTCAGCGTCTGCTAGGTTGTTGAGACTCCTTAGAACATGGTAAGCCTTATAATTTCTGAAGTGCTTCAGCATGAGCAGGACCTTCTTGTGGATATGGGACAGACTTATACCGGCAGTCTTCTTCTTGGTATGGAGATCCTTGATTATCAGCCTGGAATCGCCCACGATAGTAAGCTTCTGTATGTTCATCTTTCTTGCTTGAAACAGTCCTTGCCACAGCGCAAGATATTCAGCATGATTGTTGGATGCATGTCCTAGGCCCCAGGCATAGGTCAAGACGGTGGTACCATAGGGATCGATAATAATGCCTCCTGCTCCAGCTTGACCGGGGTTCCCTTTCGAGGCCCCGTCAAAAAAAAGGCACCAATCGTTCAAGACAGATCTCCATTTAATGAATTCCTGTTCTTCCAGCCTTATTTCCCAGTGGGCTTTTTGAGGAGGAATAGAAGCTTGATCGCTTTGCTGGTTCACGTCGATCTCCTTGAGCCAGCGCTCTTCTTCAGGCAAGAGAGAAGCGTTATTTCTGATTGTTGACTTGGTGCTTAAAGCTTCAGAAAGCATGGACCTAGCCTTCACGGCCACTTGAATTGGAAGTCTACACTCCTCCTTAAATATCCTGTTGTTTCTTTCCAACCATACTTTCCAGCAGAGGAATTTCGGGGTCCACATCCATACAAGCTTGAGTCTGTCTTTTTTTTTGAAATCGAAGGGGGCTAGAGCAGTCCAGTTACTGATCAACGCCTTGATCGAGGTGGGCAAATTACCTGCGTTGGATCCTATCATGAGAGTCCAGACTTCTTTGGTGAAATCGCAGGAGATGAACAGATGATCAATGGTTTCTTCAGCGTGGTGGCACAGAGGGCAACGTGAAGGCCCTGCCCAGCCTTTGATCTTCAGCTTTTCTCCAGTCAAGATGTTGTTGTGGAGGACGGTCCAAATAAAGATATCGATTTTGGGTAAAGAGGCGAAATTCCAGAGAGATTTCCACGGCCCAGGGTTGGGAGGGACCCATGGCACCTCCAGGATCGCAGCATAGCCTTCAGCTGCAGTGTATCTGCCCGATCGAGCTCCCCAACTACGCGTATCTTTGGCTTTGGCGCTGATCGGGGACTTCCCTTGCAAGAGATCCAGCAGGGTGGCAGCTTCATCCTCTAATTCGTGAGGATAATCACCCAGGTTCCAGTTTGCCCAGGATTCATCCTCATCACTGTTCCAGATCGAAATATCCCTCAGCGTTCTGTAGTTGTTACTGTGGAGCCAGTCTTTTAAATTGCCCAATTCGCTGAAATTAATGAGAGGCTGATCCCCCAGGATCGAGTCCTCCCAAATTCTTATTTTTTCTCCATTGCCAGGAAACCACGTGAGCTTGGAGGTGAAGAATGGGATGGCTCTTTTACATAGAGTGAAAATCGGGGAGCCTTTCTGCAGTTTTGTGGCCCTTTCTAGACATCTCTGTCTGTCTCCTTTGAAGTATTTCTTTTTGAGGATTTGTTTGCTCCAGGTCTTTTTGCCTGTTATCATTTTCCAGAGTATTTTGCCTCCCATGGCAAGATTTTGGGTGGCCACATCTCGAATATGAAGGCCCCCTTCCATTTTTGGCTTAGTGATCTTGTCCCAGCTTACTAGGTGGGGTTTTTTCTCACAGTTACGGCCACCCTCCCACAGAAAACGACAGAGCAGCTCATTGATTCTATTGGTAATGGTTTTTGGAGCTAGCAGCACCGAGCATTGATATATAGGAAGACTGGTGAGGACAGAGTTCATCAAAATCACTTTGCCTGCTTTGTTGAGCCAATTTGCCCCCCACACCTGAATCTTTTTTTTTAGTTTGTCCAGCATTGGCAGCCAATGGGCAACTCTAGCGTTATCTTTGAAGATAGGGATGCCCAAATAGGTAAAGGTGTCCCAAATGTTAATGGCTTCCATTTCGAGGATCCTGGCTATATCTAGCATAATGCGGGGAGAGCAGTTCCAGCCATATATCTTGCTTTTGAGGAAATTTATTTCACTTCCAGAGGTATTCCTGTAACAGTCCAACTCGGATTTAAAGTTCTTGGCTGTGGTGAGATTGGCAATTCCCAGTAGAAGTGTATCATCGGCAAACTGGGCGTGGTTTACATCCTTGACCTTAGGGACAATTCTGATGCCAGAGAGAGATCTGTTTTGGAGACTTCTGTTCAGCTGATAGCTTAGGACAGCGGCTTGGATAACAAACAACACCGGGGAGAGGGGGCAGCCTTGCCTTAATCCTCTAGAGGCCTTGAAGAAGCCAGCAGGCCGCCCATTGACCAGCGGGGCAATCCATGGAGCTGAAATGCAAGCTTTGGCCCACCTAATGAAATTCTGATTGAATCCGAAATTCCTCATGGTTGCAAAAAGGAAATCATGCCTGACTCTGTCAAAGGCATTGGCCAAGTCCAGCTTTACCACCATCCCCTTCTCTTTTCTCTTGTAACTAGACTGGATGGCTTCTTGCACTAAGATGATGTTGTCCAGGATCTGTCTTCCTCTCACGAACCCTCCTTGGTTTTCTGGAATCAGCTTTGGTAGGATTCTTTTAAGTCTATTAGCCATAATTTTGGTTATGATTTTGTAACCCGTGTTACACAGGGATATAGGCCTGAATCTGCTGAAGTTTTTAGCTCCTTTTTCTTTCGGAATGAGCGCCAAGAAGGAGGAGTTAGTGCTGGCCCCCAGTTTGTTACAGTTCTGAGCCTTCTTCACCATTCTGCATAGGTCCTTCTCTATTATGTCCCAGCAAGAAATATAGAACCGGGCGGTGAACCCGTCCGGCCCCGGTGCTTTGTCAGGGTTCATGCTGTCAAGGGCTTTCTTAACTTCACGAGAACTGATAGGTCTGATCAGCTGCTGGTTGTCCTCTTCATTAACCAATCTTGGAATCTCTGATAGAGGATAGGAATTTGGTTCCACCGGGTCCAGGTCAGGGGCGGAGTAAAGGTTTTTAAAAAAGGAATGGGCTGCCTCCTTAATGCCTCTGAAGTCTTTTATCACTTGGCCTTGGGTCTGAATTTCAGTGATGGAATTAAAATTCTGTCTGGCTTGTGCTTGCTTGTGAAAGAAAGAGGTATTTTTGTCTCCAGCTTGGAGCCAAAGCGTTCTGGATTTGACTCTCCAGTAGGTTTCCTCTTCTCTGCAGGCTTTATGATACTCCCTTTGAAGCTCAGCTTCCTGGAGTAGCAAGGAGGGAGTGACGGGAGACTCTTCCAAAGTTAACTGGTGCCGTTCCAAGGCCTTCTGGGTTCTCTTCCTTCCGTCCAATGGGGAGCCCAGCCCTTTGGCCCATTCTTTTAGGGCCACTTTGAGCCTTCTAAGTTTTTCTTCCCATACAAAGAACGGGGAGCCATGAACCGGTTCTTTCCAAGAGTTGGAGACAAGGTCGAGGAAACCTTCCTGGGATATCCAATTTGGGCTGAAACGGAAGGGAATGGGGCCTAACCTTTCAGCGGGATGCAGAGCAAGAGAGATCGGCTTATGGTCAGAGGTATAATGCGGGTGGATCTTAGAGGAGGCCATAAGTCCAAGGGTTAGAAAGGAGGAGTGAAGGAGGAACCGGTCAAGGCGGGCAGCAATGTGACCAGGTCCCAATCTTTTATTTGACCAGGTATACTTTCCTTTGGTAGGGGTGATATCTTCAAGATCCCAATCCAGCATCAGGTCTTCAACCCACTCTCTTGCAGGGTCCCGTACAATAGATCCCCCTTTTTTTTCAGCCAGGGTTAGCGTTACATTTAAATCTCCAGCCAACACTAAATTTTCAGGCTTGTGGAGCGTCAGGAACAGATTTAGGGTGTCCCAACAATCTTTTTTTTCAGAATAAGAAACAGGAGCATATATATTAAAGAGACTTACATGGTGTCCTGAGTCTTTATGGAGCAGCTTGGTGAATAGCCAGTGAATGGTTTCTTCTTCTTCAACTAGTTCGAGCTTTGCAGAGTCCCAAAAGGTTGCTAAGCCTCCCGAGGCTCCTCTTGCACTTACAGCCCTAACCGGGCCCTTCTTCCAAAACGAATTGCTTGCACGGAGGAGAGCATTTTCCTCCAGTTTCGTCTCCTGGATTAGTAGGACTTCAGGCTTTATTTCTCTTACTAAATCCCTTATAGCTTCTTCTTTTAGTGGGCTGCCTAGTCCTCTGCAGTTCCAGGAGACGTATTGCATTATTTACCTGGGGGAGGGTGATGACCCCCTTTCGGGGTCTTTCCCAGCTTCATTCCTGATCTGGTGTTCATCATTTCAGGTATGGTGTGTTGAGAGCCTTGGACCACATCCTTGTAGGACTGCTCTTCCCTTCTCTTCTTTTCAGGCTTCCGCCCTCGTTTTGGTTGCTCCGGTGAGCCTGATTGACTACTTACTTCGGTGTCACCCTCCTCGGATGAGTCAGCTCCTGTATCCGAGGCTAGACTGATGTGATCTTTGGATGGATTGCCGATACCAGCTTGATTAGTTGGATCGGTAGGGTCTTGTGATGCTCGGGCTTCCTCAGCTTCAGGTGTATTCCCAGGGTTTTGGGATATCATAGGATCTTCCTGAGTAGGAGGCTTTGAGCTGCCTTCCTTTGGAGGACCTTGGCCCATTCTTTCCTTGCTTCTAGCTCTGTTCGAGGGTTTCCCCTTTTTTACTTTCTGCCATCCTTCAGTGTCTTCTTTCTCAGTAACTAGCTTGGGACAGTATCTTTGGAAATGGCCGTGTTCCTGGCAGTTTCTGCACTTGAAGGGCAGGTGCTCGTAATCCAGCTTCTGATAATGTGTCCATGAACCGACTTTTAGTTTTATTGCCTCCGGGAGTCCAGCTTCCAGATCGACTTCAACGCAGATTTTGGCGCAGGTATATTGGCCTTTGTTATCAGCTTTGTCAATGAACCGCCCGATTCCGTTCCCTATTCTCTTCAGTGATTCGAAGTCCCAGCAGTGCACCGGGAGATTTGGGAGCCTGACCCATACCGGCACTTCCTTGGGGAGATCAATCGAGGGATCAAAATCTGGGGTCCATTTATTCAGGTATAAGCCCTGCGTCCCCATGAAGTAGGGGCCGTTTCTAAAGATTAAGTCTCGATCATTTTCGGAGATGAATTCAAAGATAAAGAATCCTCTCCCTACAGGGTAACAAGTCACTCCATTGTTGAGGTTGGGCCTCCAATTCCTCTGAATCCAGTCATCAGTTGTTTTGGTGGATGGCCAAAGGCCCATAAATTGCCCCACGAGACCTCGCTTTGCCAAAGCTAGAGCTATCTTCATTGGTTTTTCTTCAGGCAGGGCGATTTCAGGGATGTCTTCAAGTTTCTTTATAAATTTCGGGACCTCCGGAAGGGAGGTTCTCTTGCCTCTGCCGTGGATGAGCCTGCTGAAGGCTTCCTCATCAGATGTGGACGGGGGGGGGGGCGTCCTCCCCTCCCCCAGGCGCCGCCATGCTCAGCTGCGAGCTAGGGTTCGTGCGTACAGCTGCGTGCTCACCTCAAGCGATCAGGTCGCAACTATTATTTGATCACATGTTAACTATTCCCCAAAATGTTATTTGCAACATTCAAACATATTATTGTTAGATGTTTCACTATTTCTGGGGTATTGTAGTTTATATTATTTTGTTCATGCTCCTTAGGTTTGGTCATGGATTTTGTTTCCCGTCTTCATGCATAACCTTTTTATATTTTCCTAACTTTTAGTAGCCGACAATGTTTTCTAATTCGCAAGAAGAAAATAGTACATCATGTTGTCATTCAAAACTGTGTTCTTGTTTGGGTATTCTATTGTACATTATTTTTTCAGACTTCCCAGATTCACTAAGGCTGTTTCTTGTTTGAAATGCACTTATTTGTAACTCTACAGAGTACAATTAATATTTCGCCTCATTGTCTGTCATTTTACCTCCTAAATGTATCTTCCCTAAATAGAGATGCTCAATTTTTATGGTTTGACTTAGGTACAGTTTCATGTGTTTTGAGGATAGTTTCAGGATTTTCCATTTGGATCTAAAACGTTTTTTAGTAGCGCCATCACAGAGTAACGTAGCTTCACACCAATGCTTTAGCTATCTACATTGAATCACTTATTGGCCAAAGTGAAGAAAGGAGTTCTTTGAAAGCTAACATAAAGTTTTTGATTTATGATTGGTGGAAGTTGAGTTCTAAATGCACACCTTGCACTTATTAGGTTTCAACGGGTGCAGTTTCATGTGTTTTGAAGATTGTTTCAGGATTTTCCTTTTGGATCTGAAACTTTTTTTATAGCGCCATCACAGGGTAGTGTAGCTTCACACCAATGCTTTAGCTATCTACAGCGAATCACTTATTGGCCAAGGTGAAGAAAAGAGTTCTTTGGAAGGTAACATAAAGATTTTGATTTACGATTGGTGGAAGTTGAGTTCTAAATGCAGACCTTGCACTTAATAGGTTTTGAGATTTTGGTTTATGATTGGTGGAAATCGAGTCTTAAAGGTACACCTTGCAGTTTTTAGATTTCAGTATTCTAGTTTGACTCAAACTTCTCTATTGAACCTTAGAGATCTCTGTGGCCTAGGGAATTCTGGACTCATATATAGCTTCTCTAAATTGCTGCCAGCTGCACCTCTGTTAGCACCCCTTGAAAAATAGAAGTCCATCAGTCTAACCTTTGTACCTCATGGCATAAGGTAGGCCTGACTGATGCTGATGTTCTTTTCATTTAGCAAGTCATATGAGCAGGTTTTCAAGAGGCCATTAATTACACTTAAGTGCCTAGCATTTTTTGGCTGCTGCCAACAGTCCCACTTCTTAGTCAACAGTTAATGTCCTGTTGCACCATTAAGCAGGAGTAACTAAAGCCAAACAATGGCAGCTACATATGCTATGGAGTATCCTTGGTTGGTTGTCCTTCTGTGACCTTGTTGTGTTCCTTATTGCAGTGGGTATCTGTTGTTGAGGGTGGTACTAGTCAGGTTTTGAAAAGCATGTTGAAAGTTTTCTGAGATTTTCAACCACCTGGTTTTATGTCAAATTTTCATAGTTTAATGCCCAACCCAGTTTTGTGTATTGGCTGGAAATTACACTAAGTTTTCAGACATTTAAAACACTGCTGAAAATCACATTTAATGACAGAAAATTAAATATTCATGCACACCATAAATAATTTCTGACTCAGAATTTTTGGCCAATAGCCCAGGAAAAACCCACAAGGGGAAAACCTGCTTGGAGAGAGATTTCTATTTCCTCAGTGAAATAATTCCAGTACAGTAAAGTTTCAGTCAAATCACACTTATCTCAACCATGAGAAATCACCCAGAAGGATGCCTCGATTTCTGTGCAAACTCCTCGAAATTTGTGCCAGAAATAACAGCTCAGTCCTGCCCTCGATAACTGTGCCCAACCAACTCGAAAACTGTGCCCAGACTGCTGTATGGTACAACAATTAATGCTGAAGTACAATCCTCGAAAACTGTGCCCAGAAACTTGAGAAATGTGCCCAAAACTTCCTCGAAATTCGTGCTGTATGGATTGCAATTAATGCAAAAGTATGGCCTCGATTTCTGTGCCAGAATGATACACGTTGCCTTGGGAGATGTGTTGTACGGAAATCTCTCCTCAAAATCTGTGCTGCCTCAAAAATCGTGCTGCTGGAAAACTAAGCTCCCTCGAAAATCGTGCCACTCTCTTGTTCTCCTCTCCACTTCTCTTCAACAAAAAAAGTGAGTCTCTTGCCTTCCCTTGCCCTTTTTGTTTAAACCCTAGGGTGAGTGAATGGTCACTCAATCCAATGGCTGAGATTAGATGAGATGAGTGGATGAGAATAAAAGCTCATTAAATTCTCATAAAAATTAATTTCACTCACCGCACTTAAATTTATCAAAAAGTGACTTTACTCTCTAAAGTCTAATTAAATGCTTATCTCAAGTCATTTAATGCAAGGGTCACTTTATTTCTCCTTTTAAGTGACCAAGTAACCTAGGGGAACACATTCCTAGGTACAAAAATCAACACTCCCTCTTACCGAGGAATGTGTTCTGCACCACTCCCAACTTGTCTCTGAAGAAGACAAACTTGCCTCGCCCCAAGGATTTCGTCAGAATGTCTGCAACCTGCTCATCAGTGGAAATGTACTGTAACTCCACAGCTCTTCTCTGAACATAATCTCAGATGAAGTGGTATCTGATCTCTATGTGCTTAGACCTGTCGTGAAAAACTGGATTCTCAGATAGCTGGATGCAACTGATTGTCACAGTAAATCACCGTGGGCTTCAGCTCCTGACCAAACAAATCCACCAATAACTTGCGAAGCCACAATGCCTCGCAACTAGCCTGACTGGTTGCCATGTATTCATCCTTAGCAGAACTCAAAGCAACGAACTTTTGCTTCCGACTGAACCACGACACTGCTGTCGAGCCCAAACTGAAGCAACACCCGGAAGTGCTCTTCCGATCCTTCACACTGCATGCCCAATCTGAATCCGTGAAGCCAACCAAACTAATTCCACCCAAACTCCTGTAGTCCAAACCAAAATCCACTGTCCCTGCAAGGTATCTCAACACATGTTTCGCTGCTGTCCAATGCACTCTCCTAGGCTCCACCATGAACTGGTTGAGAGTGTTCACCGCAAAACACAAGTCTGGCCTGGTGTTGACCAAATACATCAATGACCCAATGAGCTGATGATATAATGTAGGATCTACCAACTCTCCCTCAGAAGCATGAAGATGCTTCTAGTTGGTAATCATAGGCGTGGACATGGGCCTGCAATCATCCATCCGAAATCTCCTCAGAATATCAGTAGCATACTTTCCCTGTCCCAGGAAAATATGACTAGGCTCCTGCCAAACCTCCATCCCCAAATAATAGTGCATCAACCCAGTATCTGTCATCTCGTACTCTGTAGCAAGATCTCTCTTGCAATCTGCAATGAGACGCTCCTCCCTTGTGATAAACAAATCATCAACGTACAACAGAAGAATGAGTGGATCCCCTTCAATCATAATGAAGTAAAGATTGGGATCTGCCTCACTCTTCTGAAATCCCATCGACATCATATAAGCATCAATCCTGGAATACTAAGCTCGAGGAGTTTGCTTCAGACCATACAAGGCCTTCTTCAGCCTGCACACATGCGAATCTCTCCCATGAATCTCAAAGCCCCGTGGCTGCTCCAAATAAACCTTCTCGTACATAAGACCATTGAGAAATGCGGTCTTCACATCCATATGGTGGATCCTCCAACCCATCTCTACTGCCATGGAAATCACTGCCCTAATAGAAGAATATCGTGCGACCGATGCAAAGGTCTCATCATAATCAACTCCCTCTACCTGTGAAAATCCTTGTGCCACAAAGCGAGCCTTGAACTTCTCCACACTGCCATTTGTAGCATGCTTTACCTTGTAAAGCCACTTGGAAGTCACCACTGACTTCCCCTCTGGTCTCGATACAATCTCCCATGCATCATTCTTCATGATGAAATGGTATTCTTCCATCATGGCATCTCTCCAAACTTGATGCTGAGAGACCTCCTCAAAAGTAGAAGGCTACGACTCACGAAGACTAACAACTAAAGTCGAACCCAATTTGTCAGGCATCACATTTGTCTGAATGGGCTCTTAGGGCCTACCAAATGCCTTTGCTTCCTCCAAGGTATCACGAAGCCATTTAGGCTTCCTTTTCCTTGAAGGCTCCTCCCAAACCGGTCTCTCCTCATATGAAGAATTGCCAGAAGCAGATGGTCCAGCAACCTATGGACTAGTAGCCCGTGAACTAGTCACAGGTGAATCTGTAACTTGAGATCCAGAACCTGTCCCCGAAATACCTGCTGGCTGTACCACTGAACCTGTAGAACCTGTCCCTGTAACCTGTGGCCCAGTCACTTCAGAAACTTGTGAACCTGTGATCTGCACTGAAGATCCCTGTGTCACTTGAGGTGTGGGTGCCACCGTTGCCAGAAGCAGATGGTCCAACAACCTATGGACCAGTAGCCCATGATCTAGTCACAGGTGAATCTGTAACCTGAGATCCAGAACCTGTCCCCGAAATACCTGTTGGCTGTACCACTGAACCTATAGAACCTGTGCCTGTAACCTGTGGCCTAGTCACTCCAGAAACCTATGAACCTGTGATCTGCACTGAAGATCCTTGTGTCACCTGAGGTGTGGGAGCCACCGTTGCCAGAAGCAGATGGTCCAGCAACCTATGGACCAGTAGCTCGTGAACTAGTCACAGGTGAATCTGTAACCTGAGATCCAGAGCCTGTCCCCGAAATACCTGCTGGCTATACCACTGAACCTGTAGAACCTGTGCCTGTAACCTGTGGCCCAGTCACTCCGGAAACCTGTGAACTTGTGATCTGCATTGAAGATCCCTGTGTCACCTGAGGTGTGGAAGCTAGTGGCTCCCCATGCTCCAACTCTCTAGACTTCCTGAAGGCTCTCTCCTCCTCAAACCTCACTTCCCGCCTCACAACAACCTTCTTCTAGCCAGGAAGATAAATGCGGTAAGCCATCGAAGTCTCATCATAGCCCACAAAGATGCCTCTCTCTGTGTGGGATCTAACTTTGTCCTCTTCACAGAAGGGACATGAGAGTAAGTCAAACAACCAAATATACAAAAATGACCAACCTCAGGCTTCTTGCCCATGAACATCTCCTCAGGAGTCTTCCTCCCCAAGGCACGGTGGGGACCCTTGTTCCGCAGGTTAACTGTAGTACTGCAAGCCTCTGCCCAAAGAAAGAAAGGGATACTCTGATCATGAAGCATAGCTCTTGCTGCTCCCACAATAGCCCTATTCTTCCTCTCAGCCACTCCATTCTGCTCAGGAGTATATGGTAATGTCAACTGTCTCTGTATGCCCTCCTGCATGCAAAACTCATTGAACTCATTGGAGGTATACTCACCCCCATTGTCCGATCTCAGGATTCTCCTCCCTGTCTGATTCTCCACAAGAGCTTTGAACTCTTGGAAGATCCTCAAGACTATAGGTGACTTCTTGCTCCTCAGGAAGTAGATCCAGGTCTTCCTGGAATAGTCATCAATGAAGGTCACATAATACTCAAATCTTGTCAGGGAAACATATGACATAGGACCACATATATCTGTATGGATCAAATCACGTACCCCTGCTGACCTACTGTCACTGCTTGGAAAAACAGTCTTGGTGTACTTTCCCAAAGCACACCCCCTGCATACATCACTATGCTCTGTGCTGAACTTTGGTAAACCTGTAACCACACTCAACAATCTCAAAGCTGGATGATGCAAATGGGCCATTCTCCGATGCCATAGCTCGCAAAGCTCACTGCTACTACTGTGTGCCAAAGCATGTTGAGGCTGAAATAAGAGCTTGTATAGTTTCCCGCATCTAACCCCAATGTCCATGGAGGTAGATAGTCTTGTAGTCTTGGGGAATACTTGCACTCGTCCATCCAAGAAACAAACCCCAAGACCCCTATCCTCAATAGTGGAAACTGATACCAAGTTCTTTTTCAGCCCAGGGACAAACAACACATCCCTCAGAATCATAGGACTCATGGACTCCCTTTGAAAGGTAATGGTCCCATGACCAACCGCTCTGACAATGGCGTCATCTCCCAGTACAACCTCCACATCTACACCTGTCTGTGAAAGCTCAGAGAACATTTCTCGAGCACCTGTCATGTGACTTGAAGCTCCGCTGTCAATATACCAAGTGCTAGTGGTTGAAGCACCCATCTGATGGCCAGTCAACAAAGAATACTCCATCTCCATATCCAAATCAGTGCTGGTAACAATAGAGGCTCTCTCTCTCTCTCAACATGTCCAACACAAAGATAAAACTCTCTCTGAAATCTCTTTCCAAAATCATCATCTTCAGCTGAGGCTGTTGTCTGCTGCTTTTTCTTCTTCTTTGGACACTGTGAAGCACAGTGCCCAAATCCCTGACATGCATAGCACTTGATTTTACTCAAGTCTTTCTTCTGCCCACCCTGCTGTTGCTGCTGCTTGGGGCCCTTCTTCTTCTTGCCCTTTGCAGTCAATGCCACATTCTCCTCATCCTCCCTACTCTGTGAAGAGCTGCCTTGTACAAGACCTCTCCTGGTCTCCTCCTGTACAAAATCATCCCACAGTCTATCCCAAGAAGGTAAGTTTTCCCTGTCCACTATGGCCTGCACAAAAGCTGCCCAAGGCTTGGAAGCCCCATTCACTGCTGTCCGCACAAGCTCTGTAGCTGTAACTACCTCCCCAACTTCTGCTAGCTCATCTCTAACTTGAGATATCCTGGTAAGGTAAGATGTCACTGCCTCTCCATTCTTCATCTTTATACCCTTCAGCGTCTCTCATTGAACCATCTTCCGGTTCTCATTAGTGCTCTGGTATAAACTAGTCAAGGCTGCCCACATTTTAAATGCACGGTCCTTACCTGAAATGTGGGGAATGATGTGGTCTTTAACTGCATCTAACAAAATTCTCCTAGCCTTACAGTCTTTTTTGTTGAAGAATGCTAATGCCGCTGCATCAGCGGAAGCTGGAACTACTATAGGGTTTGCTGTTGTACTGTTTACCACTTCATCCCATAATTCATTCTATTCCAAAATCATCATTATCCTAGCTTTCCATGGAACAAAATTCCATGTTCCATCTAGCCTATCCTCCAACGTAAGTGCTGTAGCCACCTCACTGCCAACTCAACAAGGTGCTGCCCACTAACAGAAGAAATCACTGATTGTCTGAAATAAGTTTAGTTTTCTGCCCCCAAGCTCTGATACCATGAAAGTTTTATGAGATTTTCAACCACCCGGTTTTATGTCAAATTTTCATAGTTTAATGCCTAACCCAGTTTTGTGTATTCTCTGGAAATTACACTAAGTTTTCAAACATTTAAAACACTGCTGAAAATCACATTTAATGACAGAAAATTAAATATTCATGCACACCATAAATAATTTCAGACTCGGAATTTTTGGCCAATAGCCTAGGAAAAAGCCACAAGGAGAAAACCTATTTGGAGAGAGATTTTTATTTCTTCAGTCAAATAATTTCAGCACAGTAAAATTTCAGTCAAATCACACTTATCTCAACCATGAGAAATCACCTAGAAGGCTACCTCGATTTCTGTGCAAACTCCTCGAAATTTGTGTTAGAAATAACAGCCCAGTCTTGCCCTCGATAACTATGCCCAACCACCTCGAAAATTGTGCCCAAACTATTGTACAGTAATGTAATTAATGTTGAAGTATAGTCCTCGAAAATTGTGCCCAAAAACTTAGGAAATGTGCCCAGAACTGCCTCGAAATTCATGTCGTACACACTGTGCAATTAATGTAGAAGTACAGCCTCGATTTCTGTTCCAGAATGATACACGTTGCCTTGGGAAATGTGTTGTACGAAAAGCTCTTCTCGAAATTTGTACTGCCTCGAAAACCATGCTGCTGGAAAACTAAGCTCCCTCGAAAATCGTGCCACACTTTCTCTTGCTCTCCTCTCCAGTTCTCTCCAGCAGAAAAGTGAGTCTCTTGCCTTCCCTTGCCCTTTTTGTCTAAACCCTAGGGTGAGTGAATGGTCACTCAATCCAATGGCTGAGATTAGATGAGATGAGTGGATGAGAATAAAAACTTATTAAATTCTCATAAAAATTAATTCCACTCACCTAACTTAAATTTATCAAAAAATGATTTTACTCTCTAAAGTCTAATAAAATGCTCATCTCAAGTCATTTAATGCAAGAGTCACTTTATTTCCCCTTTTAAGTGACTAAGGCAAAAGTCACCTTGGGGAACACATTCCTAGGTGCAAAAATCAATACATGTTTGTAACTCTATGATGGCAGATACTGATAGAAGGATGATGGCAATATTGCAGTCTAGGATGCTTGTTAAATTAGACACCTCTCCCATATACAATATTGGAACACTAATTTTGTTTTAATTTTTATGACCCTACAATTTGGTTCGTAGCTATTAGATAGGTTGATGCAAGTTTTACCACAACATTTTGTTAGAAGTTAGTTCACCCTTTTATATCAGGTGCCTGTCCTATTGACCGGTGAGAATCTTTAGTGAGAAATGATAAATGATGTGCCACAAGATACAATATTGATTATCTTACTTTGTTAACTGTGTTTGGACTGAAATTCTCTCCGTTTCCCCCATCCCGGAAAATGACGACCTTATATAAGAGGCTTCTCTAGCGAAATGGAAACCACATATAGAGGTGCTTCTTTTCATCTTTAATTTAATATTATAGCCCATTGAGAACTATATAAGTCAAGTTTAAATTGTTCAGACTTGATCTGCCCTCTTATATTTAAGATGGTCTACACTACCATAGCGTCAAAGCTAACGATGTTCAATATTCATAAATATTGTCGTTGCCCAGTGTTACCAGATGAACTAGCAGGGCTAGCCTCTGATGATAAATATGAGAGAAGTGACCACTGTCACCTTATCCAATTCCCTAACGTCTTCGAAGAGTCGGAACCTCCAAGGGGAAGAGCCTTTATGTGACCTTCAAAACACTTTTGGACACGAAAAACTATGTCTTCTTCAACAATCAGATTAGTGACCAGTGCCTTAGACAATGATTTTAAGAGAATAAAGAAGACATACTAATTTATCATTCAATCGCAACAATGTAAACACTAGCACATAAGCTAGGTAGTCAATGTAGCGAAGTGTATCATATTCAATGACAATTTTTCAAATAAGTACAAATGTCCAAAGATAGTCAATTATGTCTAAAAGAGTCTTGGGCAATGTATGTAGTTTCCAATAATCTAATCACCTCTATGATAGTTAAATAGCATCTATATCAGACTTGTATGGAAGAGTACTAGAGGCAAGATCGCTGTCATCAACTTATGAAAAACGACAAGGATAAGACCATATTGTAACCAACTTTATCATCCACGCTTCTATGCAAAGGATCACAACCACATTAGAATTATAGCAACATTAATAGTAATTATAACAGCTGCACCAAGATGAACTTTAGAAGGCAAGAACAATAATATTTATATCACTCACCGAAAAACAAGTTTTAGAATGTTGTACATACAGTGAACCTTCTTGTTTCAAGGCTGCATAAAGGAATACTTGCATAGTATAGCAGTAGTAGGAACAATAACCAATAACTATAACGACCATAGGAGAATGAGTGCAATCACTTACACTTATACATTAGCTATTTTCCCACTTACATTCATCAAATCATGAAGAATCATAAATGTATCAATATCAACAATATATCAGAGGTTTACAACAGCAGTATGCTAAAGACAAGAAGAAAGAAGAGGAGATCAGCTTTTGATCATTTCTCATTTGGAAAAATTTGGAGAGCTTAGTTTGTCCTTGCACGGTGGATGTTTATCCTCCTTGCCTTAGAACCAATTTCGAGGGTGCAAGATTCCCATCCTATTTGGTTGATGGAGAGACCAGTAAGACTTCTCAACAGAGATTCATGGATATGTTTTGATGCAGTTTCAAACCCCAACTGAGTTCTAGTTCATCTTCTCTCATTCTTCTCTATGCCTATTCTACTATCTTTCTCTCAATGCCATGTAAATGTGCAAGGGCGCACTTCTTGTTGCTTATAGTTAGTGGAGGATTGTTATTTCAACTTCATGGACATGTTACTTGCTGAATATCTCTGTAATAATCATATCAAGAGAGCCACAACTTGAAACATCATGTATTTCGAGTGATATTTCCAATCAAGAAAGAGATTCGAGCCATTTTCCCCATAACATTTTCATAGTGAATTTGGAATAATGTTGTACATGTTTTGTATCAGAGTTTGCTGAGATATTTATCCATGTTATGAGCTGTATATGAATTTAATTTGATGTTCCAAATGATGTTTTCAGACCCCTGAAGTGTTACTATGGTTTATGATTAAATCGAGACTCCTTGTCCACCATTTTCACCACAAATCTTACACTATAGAAGCTGTTGTTCATTGGGTTACCTATTTGACTTTAAAACCAAATATAATGTTGCACACATATTGTACTTAATGTCCTCTAACAGAGACAAGTCCCAGACCAAGAATTAGTGAAGGCTGTACAGTGTTTGGAAAAATATTTAATGGAAGACCTAAGGGAGATTTCCACTTCTCAAATTAACTAGTCTTGTCCCGAAACTTCTTTCCCTGCAAATTGCAGACCATGGATGGGTATATCCGTTGTTTGAGAGTATGATAGATGTGTTAATGTGTCCTATTCCCCATCAAGACCTTCCTCCCCAAATTCTAAATCATTTGGAAGTGTTTGGAACCAGTTGTAAACTACAACCCTAGAGTCAAAACAAGGTGAACCCAAACATTTTCTTTTGGAGGGATATTACAGTGGTATCAGAGCATGGTCCTTGCACCTGATTTGGGTGACCATTTATGAGGTCAATAATTCATCCCCACCCTTAGAAACTGAAACTGAAAGTACCTTTGGTGAAGAGGAGGAAGCAAGAGAAGAGGTACACTCTGTTGAGACTATGGCTAAGGATGAGAAAGGAACCTCAGAGATGGAGGAGTTTATGAAATTCATGAAGCCATTTTTTTGAGGACATGACAAGACATATAATGCAAGGGTTCGAATTGATGGCTAGTCAAATTGGAAGCAAATTGGCAATATGAGGAAGCAGTAGTTTCCCTTTCGAGGAAAAGAAGGCATTTGGTGGAAGCATTTTCTCAAAGACAGGGCCTCACAATCGACCCAATGAATTTTAGAGCTCAACAAGATCCACCACACCCAAGTTTCTCGAGGCCAAAGAGGATCTTCACACCCAATATGGAATGCAAGAAGTTCTAGCAGAATGGCAACAATTGAGTGAAGATTGTAGGAGGACCTTACCATTTGATCAATTCTTTACTGTCTCAAACAAGCTCGAAACGAGGGGAGGCAACATAAATCCTTTCCAAAACAAAGAATTGAATTATGCCATAGGTAAAATGCTCATTCCTACCTTTGATGGCTCATCTCAAAGTTATGCAAATACTTGGGTACAAAAGTTAGATGTATATTTTCAGCTGAATCCAATGGTTGAAGATGATGCTTTAAAAATGACTATTTTGCATCTTGAGGGAGAAGCAAATTATTGGTGGTTACATGGACTTAAAACCTTGGGACATGATTAGGTCACATCATATGAAGAGTTTGTTAACAGGTTAGTGGAAAGATTTGAGCAAAAAGACCCTGAAATGCCTTTCAAGGAACTAACACAGTTGAAGCAAACTGGAACCCCTGAGGAGTACATGTTGGAATTCCAAAAACTATCAGTTAGGGTGGCTAATGTATCTATGGTTCTATTGGTATTGCTCTTTACTAAAGGATTGGCTGAACCTTTGAAAGGTTTAGTTAAAGCTCACAAACCTACTTCATTAAAAGATGCCATGAACTTGGCAAGAGATCTGCAAAATGTGTTATCCAAGACAAAGTATCCTCCCAAGCCAAATTTTCCTTCCAAGTTCAGATTTGACAAGAGACCATGGAAAAAAGATTCATTTGGGAAGGAAAAGAAAGAGGGACCAAGCAAGGAAGAACTCAGAAGAAAGAAACTATGTTACACATGTTTTACACCATGGGTACTAGGGCATAAATGTGCTAAGGGGAAAGCACAAATCATTGAAGTATTTTCTGATGATGAAGGGGACATGGAGGAAGAAGAACAACTTTCAGCTCAAGAAGAGGTATATGACACAGCAGAAGAAGATCATCCATCACCCAAAAAAGGGAGAATGGCTGTGCTTTCAAGAGTGCCTCGTTTTCACACCATCCGATGCAAGGGAGTGGTACAAGGGCAGAGAGTTTTGGTATTGGTAGATGGAGGAGAAACTCATAACTTCATTGATGCAACCTTGGTGGAGAGGAGAAAGTTACCTAATGAATCATTCAAAGGGTTCACAGTCATAATTCCAGGTAACAATTCTATGGAATGCAACACATGGATTCCAAAGCTACAACTTACCATAGGAAATTACACATTTTCTGATAGCTTCTATGTGGTGGATGTTGTTGATACAAATGTGGTTTTGGGAGTGCAATGGTTGTACTCTATAGGAGAACATACAGTGAACTATCAAATACCTGAAATGAAGTTCAAGGATTCTGAAGGAAAACAAAGGGTAATGAGAGGAATACACACCTATCCGAACCAAGTGGTGTCTTCCAACAGTATGAGGTCCATATTGAGACATGGGGACATTGAATGGGCTGCAGAATGTTTCATCACTTCCCCCAAACCAAACATAAAGATTGCATAACATCCAAGGGAGATAAGGAAGCTACTACACAAGTATGAAAGGGTTTTTGGAGACCTCCCCCCTAGAAGGCCACTTGACAGAGGAGTTGAGCATACCATTGTTTTGGAGGTGGGTACTTCACCTATCCAAATACCCCCATATAGACACCCAAAAAGGTTCAGAGATGAGATTGAGAAGGCTATTCAAGAACTCTTGGAATTGGGGCTCATTAGACCAAGCTCAAGTCCCTATGCTTCTTCAGTTGTCTTGGTGAATAAAAAGGATGGAACCTTGAGGATGTGCATTGATTTTAGAGCTTTAAACAAGAAGACAATAAATAATATATATCCCATCCCTCAGATAGATGAGCTATTTGGAGCAAAGTTCTTTTCCAAAATTGATCTTAGATCTGGTTACTATCAGATTCGAATGAAGGAGGAGGATGTGCATAAAACTGCTTTCAGATGTCACCATGGTCATTTCGAATTTCTTGTCATGCCTTTTGGTTTGACCAATGCTCCAGAAACCTTCCAATCATGCATGAACAAAATCTTTTGCAAGCATATCCGTAAGTTTGTTTTGGTTTTCTTTGATGATGTTTTAATTTACAGTAAGACATGAGAGGAACATTTGCACCATTTAGAAGTTGTATTCAAAATCTTGCATGAACAATCTTTGTTTGCTAAGCTTTCCAAGTGTGAGTTTTGGCTGACAGAAATTTTGTATCTTGGACATATGATTGAGCAAGATGGGGTAAAGGTGCACTTGTAGAAAATAAAGGCTATTATTGAACATCACCCAAGAACATCACTGAATTGAGGGGCTTTATTGGGATCTACACTTACTATAGGAAGTTTGTGAAGGGGTTTTCCAAACTAACTGCTCCTCTTATTGATTTGACCAAGAATGATGATTTCAAATGGGATGAAGAGGATGAAAAGGATTTCCAAAGAATGAAAGAGGTAATGCGTAGTTGTCCAATACTTGCATTACCAGATTTTTTTAAACCATTTGTTTTGGAATGTGATGCATCAGGGGAAGGCATAGGGGTCGTCCTAAAGCAAAATCAACATCCCCTAGCTTTTGAGAGCAGAAAATTGCAGCCACATGAGAGGCTCTAATCCATATATGACAAGGAAATGTCATCCATCATGCATGCCTTAGCCAAGTTTAAACAATATCTGGTGGGGAACAAGTTTGTGGTCAAAACTGATCATAACAGTTTAAAGCATTTCCTTACACAAAAAGATCTCAATGAAAGGCGGCAAAAATGGGTAAGTAAGGTTCAAGCTTTTGATTTTGACATTGAATATGTAAAGGGGAAGAATAATATTGTAGCAGATGCATTGTCTAGGAGACCTTCATTTTCTCTTATGGACATTTCAAAACATTGGAAAGATGTGCTAATAGTAGAGTATGCCAAAGATAGATTTGCTTGTGAATTGTTAGATTGGGTCAAGAGAGATGATAGGTACAAGATATTGAATGGCCTAATCTAATATAAAGACCAAATATATTTAGTTCATGGTTCGAACTTAAAGCACGAGATCTTGAAGAAAGCTCATGATTCCCCTTTAGCAGGCCATCCTGGTTTCTTTAAAATATATAGACAGTTAATACAAAGGTTATCTTGGAAAGAGTTGAAGGAAGATGTTTTAAAGTATGTGAATGAATGCAAGATATGTCAGCAAAACAAAGTTGAACACACCCATCATGTTGGTCTCTTACAACCATTTCCTATTCTAGAACAAAAGTGGGAAAGCATCTCCATGGATTTCATCACATGTTTTCCCAAGGATTTTGGTAAGGATTGTATTTATGTTGTGGTGGATAGACTCACCAAATTTGCTCATTTATTTTCTATTACATCATCTTTTTATTACTGCACAAGTAACTGAGCTATTCTTAGAAATATTTTCAGATTGCATGGGCTTTCCAAAAACATTGTGAGTGACAGGGATAGTAGATTTATGAGTGCTTTTTGGCAAGAACTCTTAAAATTGGTGGGAACTCAATTGACTCCTAGCACAAGCTATCATCCTCAAACTGATGGCCAAACAAAAAGGGTGAACCAATGGTTGGAGGGGTACTTGAAAAACTATGTTGGTGAGCAACAAAAAACATGGGTTAAATGGCTACATTTGGGTGAGTTTTGCTACAATACTACTTTCCATATGTCCATTGGCATGACTCCTTTCAAAGGAATTTATGATTATGGGGCACTCACCTTTGTTGATCACATTTTTGGTGATAGTAGAGTTCCAAAAGCTCAAGATTGGGTTGAAGAAAGTCAAGAGATCTTGAAGCTTTGAAAAGACAATTTGCAGGTTTCCCAAAATCAACAAAAACAATATGTGGATCAACATAGGAAGAAAAGAACTTTTCAAGCGAATGATTTGGTTTATTTGAGGCTCCAGCCATATAAGCAAACCACCTTAAAAGGGAAAGGATCAGAAAAGATCAAACCAAGGTTCTACGGTCCATATAAGTTAATTCGAAAGGTTGGGGAGGTAGCTTATGAGATAGAAATTCCGGAAGGTAGCAAGATCCACAATGTGTTTCATGTTTCATGCCTTAAGAAGGCTATTGGTCAACAAATTTCTATTTTAGAAACAATTCCTCCATTAGATGATGAAGGACAACTATTACTCATTCCTGAATTTTTTTTGAAAACAAGAGAAAGAAAATTGAGGAGCATAACCATAAAAGAATATTTGGTACAATGGAAAGATTTTCCAAGTGAGGATGCCACATGGGAAGAGGAACAAATTTTGTAGCATCCTAATTTGGAATTGCTCGAGGGCAAGCAATCTTGGGTGGGGAGGACTGTAATGTCCCCATCCAAATAAATTACATGAAGGAAAATTTCCACCAATATACTAGTTCCCTAGGTTGGGGTGGAAACATGTAGACTTGGAATAAGGGAGCTATAAGACCCCAAATGGAAATTAGATTGATAAATATACATTAAAGGGGCTAAATAAATAATAATAATAAGAAAATAAGGTGGCACTTGGTCATGAGGGTGCATAGGTGGTGTGGGACCCACACAAGGCAAGATTCTCCATGCCACATGGAATCATATTCTCACCCATTTGAATCCAAGGTGCAATATAACGTTCTTGGGGGAGTTGGAGAGACATTATTCATGGCATAAATCAATGAGGGTCGAATTAGAGTGGAAGAGTAACTCCCATGGAAGAGAAATATGCATCTTAGAATTATTGTGACACTTGGAGCTAGATTCCCTAACCTCTATGACAACAATGATGAAGATTCTATGACACTTATGACAAACATCAGACTTGATTGCTGACATATGACCTATATGACATGTCAGGGCTAAAAATAGCCTCCAAGAGGGCGCACAAGGGGAGTTATGGCAGCCAATATTCCCCCTATTCGAATTGATGGAAGAGGAAGGCTAGGAGGTGTTGGACAAGTGGCACCCATGGGAATATCTCCCTAATTCGAGTTGGGATGAAACTCTTGGAGGGAATTCGAGCCATGGAGGCCTTGGGAGGTTAATAAAATACAAGAATAAAGAATGAGACCAATTTTTTATCATTTCTCATTTGGAAAAATTTGGAGAGCTTAGTTTGTCCTTGCACGGTGGATGTTTATCCTCCTTGTCTTAGAACCAATTTCGAGGGTGCAAGATTCCCATCCTAGTTGGTTGATGGAGAGGCCATTCATACCTCTTAACAGAGCTTCATGGATATGTTTTGATGCAGGTTCAAACCCAAACTGAGTTTGAGTTCATCTTATCTCATTCTTCTCTATGCCTATTCTACTATCTTTCTCTCAATGTCATGTAAATGTGCAAGGGCACACTTCTTGTTGCCTATAGTTAGTGGATGATTGTTATTTCGACTTCATGGAATGTCAGTTGCTGAATATATTTGTAATAATAATACATGAGAGCCACAGCTCGAAACATCATGTATTTCAAGTGATATTTCCAATCAAGAAAGAGATTCGAGCCATTTTCCCCATAGCATTTGCATAGTGAATTTGGAATGATGTTGTACCTGTTTTGTATCAGATTTTGTTGAGATATTTATCCATGTTATGAGATGTATATGAAGTTACTTTGATGTTCCAAATGATGTTTGCAGACCCCTGAAGTGTTATTATGGTTTATGATTAAATTCAAGACTCCTTGTCCACCATTTTCATCACAATTCTTAGACTATAGAAGCTGTTGTTCATTTGGTTAGCTATTCGACCCTAAAACCAAATATAATGCTGAACACATATTGTTCTTAATGTCCTCTAACAGATCCAAGTCTCATACCAATAATTAGTGAAGTACATATAGTGTTTGGAAAATAATTTAATGGAAGACCTAGGGGGAATTTCCACTTCTCAAATTAACTAGTCTTGTCCCGAAACTTCTTTCCTTGCAAATTGAAGACCATGGATGAGTATATCAGTTGTTTGGGTGTCTGATAGATGTGTTAATGTGTCCTATGCCTCATCAAGACCTTCCTCCCCAAATTCGAAATCATTTGGAAGTGTTTGGAACGTAAACTACAACCCTAGAGTCAAAACAAGGTGAACCCAAGCATTTTCTTTTGGAGGGATATTATATGCACTTATAATGAGCACCTTTAAGTGCACTTGAAATGGGAAAACTTGCAATAGGCACATATACAATGGGAAAAATTGTGGGTGCATGGGTGTCAAACATACTTGCGATCACATGCCATGATACCATTTGAGATGGATGTCTATGGAAAATTCATGTGGGAAAAGTTAAGTTGGTGATATGGGCACTTGGGTCCACCTTAAGAGCAAGGGGCTTGCAAGAGCTTGGAAAGAATTATATATATATATATATAATGGGGACACCTCATTGTTCTAAGGTATTCATTGAAGGAAGAAGCAATAAGTGTAAATTTCTTTGTGATTTGGGCTAAGTCTAGGTTTGGAATAGTAATTTATTTTACACTAGTTGGGTAAAAAAGAGAATTGAATAGGACTTGCAGGAGGTAGGCTTGTTGTGGATTTAGGGTTCCAGGCATTGGTTTCTTTTGTAATTGTAATATGTAACAGGAGCCACATGCAGTTGTCTTGGATCTTTTGTTGTACATTGTAACATACTTCATTTAAAAAAGATTAAGGCATCCACCTATACATATGCATGTGCATTATGACTTGTTTATTGGGATGAATGTTGTATTTCCAAGGATGCTTCATTTTGGTTAACTGTTGACATTGGATAAGTGTTGAATAAAGATCAATTTGAGGGTGTCAGACCTCTTCCTGCACATTGTGGGATTACCTTTTATTGACAGTTTGGGAATTCCCTTTTAGTTTTGGGGTGTCAATATTTTGGGGTGCACCTCTTGGATCACATTAGTGAAACCCTTCGTTATATGGATCACAACTTGCATGTAGACCATGGATATTCCCCACTCCCATGAAATTTTTTCCCATGTCTTGGCTGTTATAGTCTCTTATAACTAAACCTTGTTTGTCAGATGACCTTCAAGATGAGGGAAATAAGTACATTGGAAGACACTATGAACGCCACGTTGATGACTCCATGAGGGAAATCCATTACAAGGGTTGATGAGTCCACGTTGATGGCTCCTTAAATTATTGATTGGACTTTTGGGTTCACTAGTGTCATTTGTGGAAGGGATTTTACTCATGCTATAATAGGAAGAACATAGAATTGAGCTTCCTGTAGAGAGAATGAGATGATCTTTGATACACAAAGACAAGACAAATGCTCGTGGATATTAATAGAAAAAGAACAAACTGATGAGGGTTCATGAAGGTATTTTTGGCGTTTTACGAAACTACAAGGGATTATCTTGCTAGTTGGAGTCCCTAACAAGAGAACATAAGCCAATTAGACATAGAGAGGAGAAGAGATGTATTCAACCAACCATGCGAGATGCATTCAAACAACCATGCCATATCTCAATTGTTCTTTAAAGGTCTTCTTCTACAAACTAGAATGTGAACTCCCCATCCAAGAAAAGAATAAACATTAATTGTTTGGATCGATTCAAAAGTATCAAAAGGACAAGTGCCTAAAAAAATGTACCAGTCCAATACTCTAACTGAGTTGACGCAGTGGAGTGTGAAACCCTAGATAATAGAATTGAGGAAGTATCTACAATGATAACAACTTGAGTCCATTATAGAAAGAAAATCCTGCCAAGATCCCTTCGAAGATTGTATCAAATATTGAGAGCATAACAAATGAATTATTATCTCCTACAACCTTTGAGTGCTTGGTAAATGAATGAAATCTTTGATGGATCCTTTTGCAAATTACATTTTTTGGAAATTCATAAAGATCCAAGCAAGCTTCTTATTGTTGTTGAAGTTTTCTTGTACGATACTCCAAAGCTAATTGTCCATGTTCTATTGTGTGCGTGATTGATGAATCAATGCACTAAGTTATTTGACTAGAATAGATAGTAGCAATAAACAAGGATGGCATCGATCTTACTAAGTATTGTAATATATAGATATGTGTATATAAGATAATATAAGTGATTTTAGAACCGATACATTGAATATGAATATTTTTATAGGCCATACAAATTTATTAAAAGCATTAAGATATGTTGTGACAAACTATACTTTGAGATATATGATATAGTTTATGGACAATTGCTTATGTTAGGTGCATCACTTATGCCAATTATTTTGTTGCTTATGTCTAAGTGTGTTACTTATGTGTGAGTGCATTTGCGTGCAACTAGAACATCACATATGTCGGTGTTTGTTTCACTTATGTGTGTCAGTGCATTAGTTTTTTTTTTCCTTGGAAAAAAGCGTAATTTCATTAAAAGATAATCAAATTACATACTGTATAAGAGCTTCAAGGAGCCCTTTTTGGAAATAAGCTTTTCAACTTCAAGTATCAGAGAAACGAAAGTGTCGAAGCACCCCAAGAATATAGAAAAAACCTACATCTAAACAATATCCTGCTTGTATAGAGCGGCATGAAATGAAAGACGCCCAAAAGACAATGCATTCCAAACAACAGAAACCCCAAAAAGCTTGCAGGGGAGGAAGAGCCACTAGATGTGTTGAAACCATGAGCAAGCAAGAGGCCCTACCGTGAGGAAGACGACTTCCCACAGAGAGAACCGCTGCCTCCCGAGAGCAGGAGACCGGAGCAGGCAGCCGCCACCGTTGTTTGAGCCCACGAGGGGCCATCTCCACGAAACGCGAACTGCCGCAGGGCCAGGGGCTTCGACCTTGGAAAAGTATGCCGTTACCATCGTTCATGGAAGACCCGCTACCGTCGAAGCCGTTGAAATGCCCAGCCCTGGTTCAAGTCCCATCTACACAGTCCGACGCCGCCGCCACTGGGAGACAGGAGGAGCCTGCAACCCAATGGGTCACCGCGCGAAGGAGCCGTCTCCACTCCAAAGCAGAAGGAGAACCCGTCAATAAACGCCATCAATCAACCGAGATGGATAGCAGCGCAAAGAAGAAAGAGAGGCGGCCATTGAAGGAGCCATGGCCGCCAAGTTTAGCTCAGAAATCGACTCTCAAAATCCCAAAACCTAGTTGTAGAGCGCCGTGCTGCCTCAAACTTTTCACCATGTCAGTGCATTAGTTATGTGTGAGATCTCATCAATTATGTGTATGCATGCCATCACTTATGTATATGGGTTAGATGCATGGGTTACTTGTGCAAACTTTCATCTCAATAACTTAGACATTATTATATTTCACAAAATGTTGAAATTTGCTTAAAAAATACTAAGTAATCTTGTTGAGATTTTATCAAGGGTGTATCAGGCACCCAAATTAGAGTTTGTATGCAGGAGTTATGGTCCCGATAAGTTAATAAAATATTGTTCACGTAAAAATTCATAGCTACCCTTCCACTTACCAATTGTAGTAACATAGTTATTGGTTAGTCTCTAGGATAGTAATTAAAAGGTCACATGTTCGAAAATGTAATGAGGCCAATATGTTAGTACTAGGGCACAAAACCAAAGGAATGAACAAGAAATGAGATGCATGATATTTTTTGGCATATATTTGTATGACCCTTTTTGCATCCCTCTTTACATTGTTTGGTCCCTTTTTATGTATCTTGCTTGCCTTTTTGCATTGCTTATGTGTGTGATTTTGCCACTTATGTGTGAGCGCAATACTTCTTATGTGTGAGTGTGTTAGTTATGTAGTCATGTGGATAGATACACAAATTGGGTGTGTCACTTATATTAAGTGCACGTTGATTACGTTTGTCAGAGTGTTTATGTGTGAGTGTGTTGATTATGTATCGATTTGTATCTTATGTGTGAGTGTGTTGCTTATTTGTGTGAATGCATCACTTATGTTAATGAGTGTGTCACATATTTGTGTTAGTGCACCACTTATGCCTCTGATCCTGTCAAGTATGTGTGTGAGTGCATCACTTATGTATACCACTTATGTACATGGATTAGATGCATGGGTTAGTTGCACTATATTTTGTCTCGATAAGGCATTGTTCTATTTCACAAAAATGTTGTAGTTGTAAAAAATTGCTAAGCATGTTGAAATATAAAAACACTTCAAATTCTACTTTTTTCATGTGGGGTCCTATGCGTTTAAATCCATAACCAAACACCATCATAAATATAATTGAGAGCTTTCCAATGGTATATCATGCATCCAATACAAAGCTTCTATACATGAGTTATACTAATGACAAGTTAATACATTATTTGTCAATTACATCATGATAAAAATTCATAGTTACCCTACTGCTTACAAATTGTAGTCATAGGGTAAGTCACTAGGCTAGTAATTAGTTGGTCATAATTTTGAAAAATGAAGCTCATAGGTTACCACAATATATGAAATGGGTTGTAACCCTTTTTGCGTCCTTCTTTTCTTTTTTTGTCCCTTTTGTGGACCTTCTTTTTGTTTTCGCATTGCTTATGTGTGTGCTTGTGCCACTTATGTGTGAGTGTATCATTTATGTAGGTGTGTGGGTAGTATGATAAGTTAGGAGTGTCGTATATGTGTGTTAGATTGTTTATGTGTGAGTATATTGATTATGTGTTAGTATGTCTCTTATGCATGAGTGCATTGCTTATTTGTGTGATTGTTTCACTCATGTTAGTGAGTTAGTCACTAATGTGTGCCAATGCACAACATCCATATGTGATCCTATCACATGTGTGTGAGTGCATCACTTATGTATGTGGGTTAGATGCACAACATTTCATCTCAATAAGTCACTAGCTTAGTAATTGATTGGTCACATGTTGAAAATTTAATGAAACTAATATGTTACCAAAATAGATAGAATGGGATGCCAAAAAATGTTTCTTCCAACTAGTACATATCTTGGAGAGCTCGTCTTGTGTGTTTGTTCATTTTCATATTATTATTTTCATAGTGCATATTCATATTGATCGAGCTAACCTACCAAGATTAGGTTGCATTCATATATGTTATAATATTAGCACACGCTGCTTTTATAAGCATTATTAGATGAGCGCACACACATATCTCTTCATAAAGTAACCTAATTATCATAATAATTATCAGTAATGTACATATGTGTTAGTATTTCCATAGTATCCCAAGCAATGTCTATACCTTCTATGGCAAGTCTAACTCATATTGTTAGTGTTTGTTAATAATTCTTTCTATACAATGTAGATAAAATAAACACAATAGAGACTTTAAACTTATCCAACATTTCCCCCCTCCCTTCGAATATAGATCTCGAGAAACTCTCATGGACTTCCTTTCATTCCGAGCATGGCATCCAATGTAAAGTGGGTGACAATGCTTAGTGCCCTTGAACTTATAGGGACATCGAACGAGGTCCACAACATGATGTACACCATAGAGGTGGAAAACATGGGGGATTGACCTTGAAACCTCTTCTAGGTAATTCAAAGCATTTGATCACTAAAACTAGTTCACTGCACTCATATTATCCAACACTTTACAACATTTAAATAAATTTAATAAGATTTCACTTTATCAAATTCCACTTTAAAATTATACTTAATTATTTTGTTAATAATAAAAAATCAACCTCTAATCTATACATAAACAACTCTTATACTCATGATTTATCTATTTTCCATTTTTATGAGAATTACATCTTTTCCACATATAAACAACACTTCATTTACGTTCACGATTTCTCCATTTTCCATTTTCATGAGAATCACATTTTCCTCATTTGACTTCCTCTTAATTATTCTCTCCCATCATGAGATTTTCCTTAAAGTTTGTTCTTTAATATTAATATTAAGTACACACATCTATCTTTGTTATACATATGTGTATTTATAGCTTTAAAAACAATATCCCAAACATTTTTTATAATATTTCTTATTGAAAAATGAATTATAATTTTTATTATTAATAGTCCATGTTAAAGTATCGACCACATTTTTCATTTACAAATCAAAGTATTTTAACTTAGCATTAATTCAATTTCGTGTTGGAAAAATGTGATTTTTCCCATTTGAATTTCTTATAATTATTAGCCCTCATTTTTCTTTAAATTTTTTTCTTCATTATTAAAGGACATGGACCCATCCTTATTGTACATCACATGTTTTTATAGCTCTAGAAACAACATCCCAAACATCTTTTCCAACATTTCTTATTAAAAAATGAATTACAACTTTTATTATTATTAGTCCATGCCAAAATATGGACTATACTTTTCATTTGCAAGTCAAAGTGTTTGACTTGGCATTAATTTAATTTCAGTGAGAAAATTTTATAAAGTTTTCCAATTCTTAGAAAATACAATTTATTAAATTGGTTTTTTAATTAAAAATAAATTTCAAAATTTTTAAATTTTAGTCATTTTATTTTTCCATTTATCAAAGAGGTTGTACATTTAATATGAAGTTTTCTAAGAGTGCCATGTGGCAACTTTCACATGTTATTGTTGACTTTTGTGTACTAAAAAATAAGAAATAAAAATTGTTCACTTCCCATATGATGCTTTGATTTTGATGTGACCATTTCTAAATCTTTTTATTTGTAATGTTTCAATGAGGACAAACACTTGTTATATTCGTATAATTTCTCATTTTTATTTTTGACATGGACTAACCACTTTGTAGCATATTCTCTTATTTTTTGTGTCTCATTTTTTAATTTACAAACATATATCGTATTTTTTTCCTTTTAATGCAAACTTATTTTCTCATAAATACAAAGCCTACAATAAACTAACACTTCAACTTTATTTCTCCGACTATTCCTTCCATTGATGTTATTTTAAACAAGAGAAATAGTTGAAAAGCAACTAGTCCCCGCTTTAAGATTATGTTTATAGTTAATATATGATTTATATGTTTATGATTTTTTAGTATATATGATATTATTTTAGTGATTTATTATTAAAAATACTATTAATAAAAACTAATTCATATCTTTATTTTTAAAATAGTTAGTTGCAGTTAAAGTGGGGTTAAAATTCTAAATATGATATATATACAACTAACTAAAGTAAGATAAATGCGTGTGTCTATATTTACCATTTTAAAGTATATATTATGTCAAAACAACAATATTTTGTAGAACCATTAAACTAAATGTTTATTATTATAAATTTCAAGGTGTATATTATTTAAAAAATATATTTTGTAAAATAAAAATAAGTATAACTAATAGTGTGCCATTATATTTACACGTTGATAAAAAGTAAGTCAAATATATTGTATTAATTAAAAATACATATGTCAATAAAAATAAAAAGACAACATATGTCAGAAATTGGATTACTTGCACATTCCATTCATATGTTATTTTTGTCGAATGACGGCACATGTCAAAGCTAGGTGCCCTTATTTATTATCTGGTTTGCATTTGGTGGATTCAGGGGATGACTCTAGTGATGAGCTCTCATGTCCTCGTGCGCTTATTCAATGTGCAAATCCTTCTACTACTCCAATTGACTCCTCTGGAAGCAAATAAGGTATGCTTATGCCAGACTCACCTACCCCCTATGATGGTGTGTTTAAAGATGAACACAATTTCTACCTTTATGTGGAAAATGAATTAAATAAAAGGATGTTTGTGAATGGGGATTTGGGTGTTTTTAATTCAAATAATGGATGTCTTATTTCCTCTAATTTGACGGGGAATGGGGATAAGCCCTTTAATAATTCCGAGACTGCAGAGTTTGATGAGGCCCCAAACCCTACTTTATGCACTGGTCCGTCTTCTAGGGTTTTGGGGATAACATTGATACTGATTCCCCAGTTTCGAATGATTCCTTTTTGGCCCCTTCCTACCCGTTAGGTTCTATTCCCCTTAAGGTTATTAATGGCGAAAATTTACCTTGTCATAAAGCCGCTATGAAGGTTTACTCAAAAAACCCTTATGCAAATTTAGGGGTTTCTCCTACGCAGTCTATTCGATTTCAGAATGTTACAATCCGTAATAGGAAGAAAAAGAACAAAAATATGAGGGATTCCTCTTCTGATGCACAATATAAACCCCTCTCTATCAGACTGTCCAAGGCATGATATTATTCACTTATTATTAAAGACCCTTCCCATACCCGGGCCATTAGAGAGCAGAGTTGCCCATAAATGATGGTTCTTAATGTCTGTGTTATCTATTAACATTCGAGGGTTAGGTAGGGTTGACAAGGTTAGGGCCCCATCCAAACTTACAAAAAATACTAACCCTGTTATTGTCTTAATACAAGAGTTATGTGTTCAGAACATTAGGCTATTGAATTATTTTCTAATCTGATACCTGAGTGGGAATTATGTGCAATAGATTCTTGTGGTCTTTTGGGGGGTTTACTGTCTTGTTGGAACCCACAGTTCATGGATTTTAAACCCTTTAGAACACAAGGGGGGATATTGATGGAGGGACTTCTTAAGCATATTGACATGCAGATTTCCATATTAGTATGCTATGGAGCATATAAGGATCACGAGGTTTTATGGAATTCTATGGAGTCCAATGGTTTATTGGGGGTTACAAATTTAATTTTTGTGGGAGACCTTAACTTTACCTTGTCTCCTGCATAATTTTGGGGATCCTCTGCTCGTACTGAATCTCTTACTGAGTTTTTCACCAATTTTCTTCAGAGAAATAATCTTATTGACATCACTCCTGTCAAATTGGAACCTACTTGGTCAAATGAGCGCTGTGGTCAAGATGGGATTTGTAAGCATCTTGATTGTTTCCTCACGAACAAAAATCTGGTCCATTCTCTACATAGATATCGAACTTGGGTGGAAAAATGTACTATATCTGATCATCACCCTATTGTGATTCAATTATATGAGATAAATCTTAACAAGAAATACCCTTTCAAATTCAATAGTTCTTGGTTATTAAACGAGGATTTTTGTTGTATGGTATGGGAGAGATGGAGGTTATTTCATAACCTTGAAGGATGCAGTCCTAATGACAATTTGGCATGGAAATTAAAAATCCTAAAAAAAAAGTCATCATGTGGGCTAAGGAACACATAAAGAAAGATAATGAAGAACTTCTGATGATTGGAGAACAAATGAGTATCATCCTATCAAATAATGAAGACTATATTATGGATGGAGATGACAAAGTATCTTTGAGGGATTCAGAGAATAAAAAATCCCTTATTCTTAAACACGAGGAAATGGAGTGGTGGCTGAAGAGATGTGCACTGTGGGTCACTCTAGGTGATAGTAATACAAGATTTTTTCATAATTACGCTTTGCATAGAAATTTTTTTAACGCTATATGGGAGATCACAGATGAGAGGGGACATGTGGTTAACAATCAAAATGATTTAAAAAACATGGAAAAATCCTACTTCTTTGAGATTTTTAAGGATCTTGGTTCCTGTCAGATTGAATCCCAATTAAAAGTGAGCAAGGTTATAATGACATTGGTAGGATTGTTGTTATAGTTGATGTTGAATATGCACTGAAATTTTTTGCTAAGGATAAGAGTCCAGGTCCAGATGGTTGGACTGTGGAACTCTTTCTTTTCTTTTTGGATGTGATGGAGGAGGATCTTCTTTCCATGGCGGAGCAATCAAGATTGTAAGGTTTTGTTTATGGCGATTTAAACTCTACCTTCCTTACTCTTATTCCTAAATGTAACATTCCTGTTTCTTTTAATGAGTTCATACTGATTGCATTATGCAATTCGACATATAAGGTCATTACAAAAACTATATCTAATAGAATCAAGACTTTACTATCTAGGCGGATATCTAAAGAACAATTTGGCTTCTTGGTTGATAGAAATATTCTATATTCCATTGGTATTACTCAGGAAGTCATGCATTCAATCAATCTTAAGAATATTGATGCTATTATGATGACGATGGATTTAGTGAGGGCTTATGGCCAGGTTGTTTGGGTTCACCTTAGAATTCTTCTCCTCCAAATAGGTCTTCCCATTCTTGTCACAAACTGGGTTATGTCTTGTATTACTTCATCTCAGTTCTTTATGCTTATAAATGGCTCTGCTTCAACCTTATTCAAAATATCTAGGGGTATAAGACAATGTTTCCCTTTATCTCCACTTTTATTTTTACTTGTTATTGAAGGTTTAAGTCACAAGATTTCAAGGAAAAATCTTAGGGGAAGCTAAAAGATATCAACATTTCTGCATCTGTTTTCATCACACACTTATTGTTTGTGGATGATGTGTTGATGTATTTGTAACTTTGGAAGATATTCACTTGTATATTGTATGTATTACATTTGTACTTTATTGTATCCCCAACGGAGATGTATTATTCCTCCGATTGGAAGTGTCGTCATGTGTACTTGCAAGTGTCGCAAGTTATATTGTAAGTGTCGTAACTTATACTTGATGGGTTATTAGACCACCTTGTTGGGGTCGCCCCTGTATGAGTCATGTGGGTCAAAGGGTTATTAGACCACCCTATTGGGGGTTGGCCCAGTCAACATTATGTTATGTGGTTAAGTTAGGGCCTACCTAGTTGAGTAAAGGTCAAGTGATGTAGTGTATAAATAGAGAGTGTGTCTCTCTCATTTTATACATTCTATTGTTCACTCACTTCGCATTAGTGAGAGAAGAGGAGGATGCACAGAAGTGGAGGAGGAGCATGCTGCTGTATATATCTATCTCTTGGGTTTGATCACGACGATCATTGTATTGATGCTTATTCTATCTCTGAGGAAGTTGCGGGGTTTTTCACCTTCTTGGTTTTCCTCGGTGAAATGTTTTGTCTCTTATATCTTGTCTCTTATGCTTGATATGCTGTACATGTTCTTTCAGTTAAGATCCTAGATCAGAATGTATTAAATTATGAGAAACTAACATGGTATCAGAGCTAGCTTGAAAGAAGGCATGGTATGGAATTTATGACACTTGTTGCACTTGCGAAGCTAGGGCTTGATATAGCAAAAACCAGTCATCATAGAATTTCGCTATAAATTCATTTTGGCAAAGTTTCATGATCTGGAAATATTACAGGTCGAATATAAGATCCCCATGTACCTTGTGTCCGAAGGAGAGCCTCTAATTCATTGTACTTTCATATTTATGATTTGTACAATATAGGGTTTCTGCCTCTTCTAGATCTCAGTCATAAACATGTGACCTAGGAAAAAAGGTCATAACTTGGGCTAGGAAGCTCCAAATGAAATTTCGTAAAAAGTGGCAGGTAGGGCACGGACTGTACTTTCACAAGTATGATTTTCAGAGGTCGAAATTGAACCAGTGACACGTGGAACTTCGTACAAGTTCGCTCTCCTGTTTTATCCCATAAACAGGTTACGTTGCGACACTTGGCATAACTCTCTATTAGAGAATCCATTTGAGGTCAGACTTGTGGGGTTGGAAATTTAACAGGTAAGGCTACCACAGGAAGAAGTTTCAGACCCTGTAGATCTGAAATTTCCGAGTTACACTAGAAACAATTAGGTGCATTTCTGTCAAAACAGAATTGGATTTTGAGCAGCTTCATTCATGGCTACGGGAATTTAGGGTTTCGGAGAAAGCTGGAAATTTTGTAATCAGAGACCACGGATGGATGCTCCTCATCAAAATCGAAATTTAGAGACTAAGATTGAATTTTTTGGTTGGGCAGAAGGCCGGGCTTGATCAAACCCTAGTTCGGGATTTTGATCGAAAAGGTGAAAAATTAGCGCTTCTGCAAAAATGGGAATTTTTGAAATCTGTGACCATAGCGGGAAGATCCTTGGAGAAATTGAAGTTTAGAGATTTGGATCAAGCTATTTGGTTGGGTGAAGCTCCGGGAAACTCAAACCCTAATTCAGGGTCCTCCTAGTGAATCCGAAAGATTGAAAAACAAATTTGAGGGGTGAAACTTTGTAGTTTTCAAATTTTGAGTATATCAAGTTGATTAGCTTATCAAGGCGCATCTTTCTATCCTTTCAGAAGTTTGAAATTCAATGTTTGATTTTTTAGGGTTTCCCTGACAAACCCTAATCCAGCTCCAGATCCAGTTTCTGCAAATCAAGTGGATTAGGTTAATCCTAGAAGAGAATGGATTGGTCACTTGCATAAGTGAAGAAGTTTCAGTTTCAGAGGGAGATGAGGCTAAGGCCTTGCATAAGAAGATTACAAGCAAACTCGACAGGTATGACTTACGGTTATGTTTTGAAATCTGTTCATGATTACGTTTATAATATGATTGTCTTCATGTTATTGAGTTTAGTGACAATCTTATTAAATTCTAGACTTGTCTTATCACCCTAGTAAAAGTATGAATGCATGATAGAAGACATTCATTTATTAGGGTTATGACACTTATGATTGTACTAATGCATTGTGCTGTTGTATGAGGAGAATGTTATCCGCTAACATGAAGGTACAAATCAAGTCCTAGATCAAGACCATAGTGACATGAAGAGAAAGACTCATCCATAGTCATGGATCACACAGAGGTATGTATAATTTGTTTCTACAATGGTTAACTTATGAGTTATGTAGGTCATTGAAGAGAACACGAAAAACATTGCTAAACATAACTAGCAAATATGATGACCAGGTATGTTTTTTCCTATATCAAGTTAGAATCCTACCCTATGTAAGGATCTTATTCTCTTATATGATTGATAATGATTACTCATGAAGTTACAAGTTTGAGTAATCTAGGGTTTATGCATATTATGTCTCTTACCTTGATTGATGATATGAATAACCAGAAGAGTTCTATGGTCAAATATGAATATGCATGAGTAAGAGAAGTCTTCCCTGAAACTTTGAATGCTAATGCTTATTATCTGTGTTTGAAATGATCATGACTATACATGTTTAAGATTATTGTGTTTTGATAGTATTAAGATTATACTAATGAATGTATGATTATGTATGAGATCTCGAGGATAACACAATGATGATACTAGTAAGCATGCATAGTGATCAAGGATGGATATAAGTTCAAGGACAGGTAATCCAGGAAGCAAATATCAAGAGGGAGCACACTCCAGTAGTTCTTGCAAGGAAGCAAAGATTGAGAGGGATTCTACCCAACAACAAACAAAGATAAGTATTTGAATTGTCATTTCTTATTGTTTAAATAATATTGTTCAATAATGTATATACCTATGTTCCTAGACTTAGGTTGTGTATTATGCATATTAGAATAATTCCACTAATGAACATTATACTACTAATATGCATGTAATGGGTAAGTTGCCTATGGCACTGTACAACATTCCATTGCTACTTATCTAGAATGAAACCTCTTTGCTGACATGTTGGGAGTTGTACACACTCTCAACAATGTTTTGGTAGAGATTGGAAGGCATCTAGAAAGTTACAGGATATGGATAAATGTTGTATTGAAGCATTGGCTAAAATAATTGCATGACTGTATGACATATTTCTTTACATGTAAGAATTTGTTCTGAAAACTATGAGATGTCTCTAATCAT